>JARGCV010000009.1:8090000-8455000 GCA_034064705.1 Bothrops alternatus | reverse complement strand
GAGAGAGAGAAAGAGAGAAAAAGAGAGAGAGAGGGAGAGGGAGAGAGAACTCATGCATAGCACCCTCTATTTCTTTTTAATTAAACTCTGGTGCACGCACACGTGAGTTTTGCGGCTCCCAATGTTTTCTTTTCTGTGGGAAATGGGTCCAAGTGGCTCTTTGAGTGTTTATGGTTGCTGACCCCTGGTATAGTCCTTGATTTACAACCATTCATTTGGTGACCATTCAAAGTTACAACGGCACTGAAGAAAGTGATTTATAACTGGATCTCCCACTTACGGCAGTCACAGCATCCCCATGGTCACATGATCAGAATTTGTGTGCTTAGCAAGTGGCATGTATTTACAATGGTTGCAATGCAGCAGGGTCCTGTGATCACCATTTGTGACCTTCCCAGCCAATGTCAAACAAGAAAAGTCAACGAGGAAAGCCAGATTCACTTAATAACTGTGACAAAAAAAGGTCCTACAATCAAACATGCCTTACGTAACTTCTTTGCTTAGCCACGAAAATTCTGTTTCCAATTGTGGTCATAATTTGAGGATTACCTGTATGAGCAAATTTGGGCTCACCAATTCTTTATCTCTTTAACATTAATATTAGGGATTTAGTATTTAAATGCATTGCAATGTGGGCTGTATTTCAGAAGAATGCCGTAGTGGCTGAAGCAGTATATTAGAATAACTAAAAACCAATGTATAGATCTTTGCTTTTTAACATGTATATTTTTGCTTTAACATAAATACATTCATTAATAATCATCTTGCCAATTCTGATCTTTCCCTCTCATCCATTGCAGCTGTGCATGTACTTCTGAAAAGTTCCCCATGTTTTCGAAACATTTCATCCAGCTACATAATAAAAATGAAGAGGGCACTTACTCCAGTTTCTAGCCCCTTTTCATTTAATAGGGGAATGAGCTTGTATGGAAAAGATCTACTTTGCGTGCCTACTAGTTCCTTGAGCGCTACTGATGCCGTGCCAATTAGCCTGCAAGAAAAGAGGGAAATCTGTTATCAAGAGGACACTTATGGTATTATAAGAAAAACAATGCTTTCCTTTGAGCAGCTGCCAGTTTAGGCCTGAAATTCAGAAAATCACTACTGATCGCGAATATTGCTCAGATTTGCTACATTATACAAAGCTGTCACGGGATCCCCTAAAAAAGAAGACTGAAAATTAAAGTGTTATGTAATGGACTAAAGGCAACCTAGAATTATGGACTGATTTAAGGACTAAGATTATGAGTTAGATGTGCGACTAATGGAAGATATATAAGACTTACCTATATGAAAATTACTGATGATTTATTTGTCTGATGACTAATGAATTGAAATAATCTAAAGTTTGATGCTATGTGGTCAGTTGAAAGAGATTGATTGATGGATTACACAGTTTTAGAATAGATTACTATTTCAATTTAAAAAGGAGATATTTTTTGGTAATGGATTAAAGGTAATTTAGAATTATGGATTGATTTTAAGATTAAGATGGTGAGTTAGAAGTAAGAGAAAAATGGGTGATTAATGAAATATATATTAAATAGATTAAGATTATCTTTTTGGTTTTTTTTCCTTTTCTTTAGGACAATAGGATTACTTGCAAGAAATTTATTATGTAAATTTGACTTAATTAAATAAGATGATTTGTTTGTTTGATAAGATGGATGTTATTAGTTATGATAATTGAATGTTTAATGGATTCAAAGGACTTAAGGTTTGATTTTTTTGTTAGTTAAAAGAAATTGATTGATTGATAGACTACATATGTATAGGATAGACTAATACTTTATTTTAATTAAGGGATATTAGTGGAAGAATTAAATGAAATTTATGAAAAAATTAAGGAACTAGAATATATTTGGAAGGGATACCCAAATTGATATACATTTAAAGCTAATTTGACTATGGTAGTATAAATTTCTAAAAGTTTTCAAAACAGGTATAGGTTGATTGAATTTAAGTTATGCTTTTTAAGGGAATAAGAGAGGGAATACTAGATGTATTGATTGAAATATGTATAAATGTTTTGGTTTTGGATGTTTGTTTGCCTAACACCACGGTGTGCCTTGAGCATTTTTTTTCTGTAAAAATTAAAAAACCAATAAAATTCTTTTTTTAAAAAAAGAAGAATGCCACAAGCAACAAAAATGGACTTTCTGGCTGAAAGGGAAGCGTTGCTATGGAAACCTATCTGGTATAGAAAAAAACCTAGAATTAGGCTTAGTAATATGGAAACTGCAATTATATATATATGTATGTTTAATTTAGTCTAATGATTTTTTATAGTTTTATGGAAACTTGTTTGATATGGAAACATGAACGTTAAATTTGAAGTGAAGTTTAATCAAATTTAAAATTGTTTAATAGATTAAAAGGCAATGTTGGTTTCATGGAGTGTTCCAAGGATAATGATTTAGGCTTAGAAATATGAAAACTGCAAGTATATATATGTGTGTTTAATCCAATTTGATGATTTTTTATTGTTTTATGGAAACTTGTTTGATATGGGAATATGAAAGTTAAATTTGGAGCGAAGCTTAATTAACTAAGAGATTTTTGTGTATAGTAATATGATTTGATAAGGTATGATAATTAAGTGGATGGAACTTGGAGTTTGTGTAATGAATTGAAATGAATTAACTCAAAGATTATTATAATCAATAATAATGGGCTTTATGGATTCTATTAAGGGGTATATATATATATACATATATATATATGTAGGTCTTTGGTTCTTCGGGTTTTCTCCCACGTAGAATTTGAAGTGTCTTGGTGACGTTTCGACGAAGTCCCATTCGTCATCTTCAGGCTGGTGCTTTCGGCTTCGTGCTTCTATTTGCTCCTAGAAGCACAAAGACCTACATACAAACACCCGCGAAAACCTCAGAAAACATATATATAGTTATATATATATATATATATATATATATATATATATATATATATATATATATATATATATATATATATATATATATATATATATATATATATATATATATATATATATATATATATATATATATATAGTTATATATATATATATATATATATATATATATATATAGTTATATATATATAGTTATATATATATAGTTATATATATATAGTTATAGTTATAGTTATAGTTATATAATTATAAGTTATCATTGGAAAAAGAAATAATTAAGATTGATGATAAAAAGAGGGTCGAGAGAGAGTAAGAGCTTGAATATATGTGGAAGAGATATTTGAAGTGATAATCTATTCATATAAAACAATATTTGACTATGGCAATTGAAATTGAGAAAGTTTTAAAACAGGTTTAGTAGTAATAGAAATTTATGATAGAAATGGACTATATTAAACTTATTATGTTGTTTGTGGGAAATAGAGAGATGACAGTGAATGTACTAAGTTGAGCTGTTTATGTGTGTCTTTATTTTGGAATCTTTGTTTACCCAACCATCACGGTGTGTCTTAAGTACTTTTTGTTAAAATTATAAAACCAATAAAATATTTTGAAAAAAAAAGAAGTTTTTTCTGACCACAGATTTACACTGCCTTGTCTCACTTGCAGTCTTTTATTTATTTATTTATTTATTTATTTATTTATTATTTTATTTTTGTGATTTCTATACCGCCCCCCTCCCGAAGGACTTGGGGCGGTGTACAGCCCAATTAAAAAACATCAACATACAAAAAGTAAAATTATTAAAAATAGAGTAAATAATTTGGCCCAATCATTTAAAAACCCAATACATAATCTTAAAAACTCAATCCCCTAAAAACAATTATGACCTTGTTGGTACCGGAGCTACTATTCCAGGCCAGCTTGTCGAAAAAGATGTGTTTTTAATTCTCGACGGAAGGAGCGCAATTCCGTCATCGTGCGGAGTTGGGGGGAGCTCGTTCCAAAGCGTTGGAGCTCCCACAAAGAAGGCTCTCCCCCTGGGGGTCGCCAGCCAACATTGTCTGGCCGACAGCACCCTGAGGAGACCCACTCTGTGGGAGCGTACCGGATGGCGGGAGGTATTTGCTGGCAGAAGGCGGTCCTGTAGATATCCGGGTCCGATGCCATGGAGCGCTTTAAAGATGGTCACTAACACCTTGAAACGCACCCGGAAGGCTACCGGCAACCAGTGCAGCTCACGCAGGAGCGGTGTTACATGGGAGCGCCATGACGCTCCGGTCACTACCCACACGGCCGCATTCTGGGCCAGCTGAAGCCTCCGGGTGCACCTCAAGGGGAGCCCCATGTAGAGAGCATTACAGTAGTCCAGCCTGGAAGTGACGAAGGCATGAGTAACTGTGCATAGTCTTGTGGAAAACGAAAGGACTCTTACGAATTCCAGAGGGTTTTAGCAGAGAGATTTATTGTGCAGGTTCAGAAGTAATAACAACAAGAAATTCTGAACCCCAAGGGTGGGTTCAGACTTCAGTTTTATACCTTCCTTTCCTTTTCTCAGGAACAAAGGAATACACATTGTAATACACTAGGTCCGTTTCTCACGGGTATACAATGGAAAGTTTGCTACATACATTGTATCCAAGTGCAATGCGCATTAGGTTGGTCACATACTACTAGCACAGCACTATTCCAGTAATTATGCAGACACATCATTATTCTAATGATTGTTCAATGTTCCACATTAGCAGCATACAAGGAAATAAAGTATTTAATAAGAAGTATTTATGTTTAAAAAATCAATTTCTCTTCTCATTCTAAGTGATAACCTTTAATTTCTGCAGAATTCCCATTTCGGAAGCTAATTGAGTCTCCTACCAGTCTGTTTATGGTATAACTTTCCATGCTTTCCATTATGTCACATCCTGGTTTTCTTCTACTGCGATGGTGAGGTGTGTCCAAAATCTTGTTACCGTGTTTCCCCGATAGTAAGACACCCCCGATTGTAAGACGTATCGGGGTTTTCAGGGGGTCGGCTAATATAAGCCGTACCACGAAAGTAAGACATATTACTCCTGCCCACTTCCGCCTCCTGCTTAAAATACTTAAATACTTAAAATACTTAAAATACTTAATATACTTAAAATACTTAAAATAAAACTGACAATTGTTTTCCAATCAATATAAGCCGTACCCCGAAAGTAAGACATAGTGGGCTTTTGGGGATAAAAGGAAAGTGTGACCCTGTCTTGCTTTAGGGGAAACACTATTTCAGCAGGGAGAAGGTAACACTTGGCATGAAGTATTCAGTGGTGCCACTTACAAGTATAGTGTTTAAAAAACAAATCTTGTACTGTTTCAAAATAGTTTGCAATCCATGAAAATAAGGCCACAAAAGACTTAGCCAGTGCTCTAGAAACGGCCAGTTGGCATTATGCAGAATTCTGCAGAAAACAACTATTCCAATAGAAGAGAATATGTATAGCTCAGGGTTGAAAAGTGGAATTTCTGCTAATATCTGAGTTTGCAGACATTTCATTATCCAACTAGATACAGTAACTTCATCACTGCAAGGGTCTGGAATCCATCCTCATCTCCATAATCACAGTAAAAGACTGTTGTGCAAACGTTCTTGCAGCAGTGGCAATTGCTTTAATTTTAATTATCCATACTCTGTACCCTGCCTAGAATTGCAGAATACAGAATAATAGAGCTAGAAGGGACTTTGGAGGTCTTCTAGTCCATGTTTTGGACTATCCAAGCAGGAAACCCTATACCAGATAAATGGCTGTCCAATTTCTTCTTAAAAACCTCCAGTGGTGGAGCATCCAAAGCTTCTGAAGGTAAATCTTGCAATTATTATGGAGTCAATATAAGAATAAAAATGCATGTGATGAGAGCTGCATAATAGTTACAGAATTTATCTGCAAATCTATGTTCTAAGGTCTTTTTAAAAAATGAAAGATTGGCAGCTGCTATTTCTCCTTCTATTTCCAATGCCAAACCATTCAATGTCTGGAAAAAAAGGGGGGAAACTTATTTCACTCCCTACCTATGAAATAAGATCCTTTTATATAAACTTTGGTTTGATTTATTTCCTGTAGCATGACAATGTACACTATTCTAAAATATACAGTAGCAGCACATAATTTTCCAGAGTTATATTTTTTAAATATTTTAAATATTTTTTAAAAAGCTTGAATAAATTTAGAGCCATCAAAGAATAAGTTAACATATAACAGGAAACAGATGTCTTTACTTTTCTATTTTCCTTACAAGGGAAAATCCAGCTATGCAATTTGTCACGTGGACTAGTGGTTCTGCTCATACTGTGGTTACGTTTATACCATCAACCTAGGATTGTTAACACTACTTTTCCAAATTACCTAAAGCTTAATAATAACAACAGTCCATTCAGTCGGGTTTGATCTTAATGTAGGATAAGACTTCTACAAGTTAAAGCAAGTTAGCTTGCAAAATTCTTATCCCACAGAAAACAAAAATAGAGGCAGCATTTTTCTCAGCTTTATATGACTACACAGACATGCCAGAACAATGAATAGTTTGCTGGCAACGCTAAGTTGCAAAAAAAAAAAAAACAGTTACCAAACTCAAACACTAAGAAAAATTGGAGAAACAGAAATGAAAATCCATTTTTTCTTTTCGTGAAAGGAATATCTTCTAGTTTAATCAACATTTGGTTCCTAACAAATAAAAATTCAGTGCCCTATTATGTCCTATGCTGCACTATTTACATTCAGGGGACAAAATTTGTCGAAAAGTTGTCCTGTGCAATGTTTTCTATGCAAAGCCTATCAAAAGTCTTTTACTTACAGTGGCTTTATAAACCTAACCACAGTAAGAGCAGAACCACTAGTCCACGTGACAAATTGCATAGCTGGATTTTCCCTTGTAAGGAAAATAGAAAAGTAAAGACATCTGTTTTCTGTTATCCATAAAACAAGCCCAAAAGTGATAAGCAAAAGGAATTTCAGCAGGTATATCCTGCTTATCATCTGGCACCCCACATAAAAGACATTTAAACAAGAAAGGGACTTGTTTAGGATAACCTTTTCAGTAAATTATGTCTAGAGATAAGGAAGGGGTCCTTGAGGGAGGGGTCCTTTCCGGCTCCCTGCAAGGAGGCAATTGTGCGCCCCCTCCTCAAGAAGCCTTCCCTGGACCCAGCTGTATTAAACAACTACCGTTGGTATCCTTCTGCATCGACTGGAGGGGTTGGGGGTTGGAGGCACTGTTTTGCAGTGGTTCACCTCCTACCTCACTGGTCGGTCGCAGTCGGTGTTGGCGGGGGGTCAGAGGTCGACACCTAGGTTCCTCCCTTGTGGGGTCCCTCAGGGATCGGTCCTCTCCCCTCTGCTGTTTAATATCTACATGAAACCGCTGGGTGAGATCATCCGACAACACGGGGTGAGATATCATCAGTATGCTGATGATACCCAGCTTTACATCTCCACCCCGTGTCATTTCAGTGAAGCAGCGGAAGTGATGTGCCGATGTCTGGAGGCTGTTAGGGTTTGGATGGGTGCCAACAGCCTCAAGCTCAACCCCGACAAGACGGAGTGGCTATGGGTTCTGCCTCCCAAGGATAATTCAATCTATCCATCCATCAGCCTGGGGGGGAGCTTTTGACCCCCTCGGAGAAGGTCCGCAACTTGGGCGTCCTCCTCGATCCACAGCTAAATTTGGAACATCATTTTTCGGCTGTGGCGAGGAGGACATTTGCCCAGGTTCGCCTGGTGTACCAGTTGCGGCCCTATTTGGACTGGGAGTCTCTTCTCACAGTCACTCATGTCCTTATCACCTCGAGGCTCGACTACTGCAATGCTCTCTACATGGGGCTACCTTTGAAAAACGTTCGGAGACTTCAGGTAATGCAGAATGCAGCCGCGCGAGCAGTGTTGGGCTTGCCCAGAAATGCCCACATTTCGGCATCACTCCGCGAGCTGCATTGGCTGCCAATTGGTCTCCGAACCCAATTCAAAGTGTTGGTTATGACCTATAAAGCCCTACATGGCATCGGACCAGGTTACTTACGGGACCGTCTGCTGCCCCATGAATCCCAGCGGCCAGTTAGGGCCCACAGAGTCGGCCTTCTCCAGGTCCCGTCAGCCAGACAGTGTCGCCTGGCGGGGCCTAGGGGAAGAGCCTTCTCTGTTGCGGCCCCAGCCCTCTGGAACCAACTTCCCCTGGAGATCCGTGTCGCCCCCACCCTCTCCGCCTTTCGTAAATTACTCAAAACACACCTCTGCCGGCAGGCCTGGGGTAGTTAACATCTTGCCCCAAGCCAGTGTATGTCTGTGTGTATGCTGAATGATTGGTTTTTTTTAAAAAATTAAGAGGTTTTATATTTACATGTATTTTATATGTTGATTTCTACTGTGTTGTGAGCCGCCCTGAGTTCTCCGGAATAGGGCAGCATAGAAATCGAATAAATAATAATAATAATAATAATAATAATAATAATAATAATAATAATAATAATAATAATAATAATAATAATAATAATAATAATAAGTATGACAGGTGTTGTATACTTCCTTCGAGTACGAATGATGAAGAAACATGGCAATGCTGAACAAACGCTTTATTCACCTTCTACAACAACCAAGCAAGAGCAAAAGGCACGCAGGCCTTTTTATATAGCCAGAAACCCGGACAGTGTCAACCAATAGGAACAGAGCGTTTTCGCGCCTTGCGCATGTGCTCAAGGCTGGCGCCGCTCTGTCTGGTCCCTGGCAGCTTTTGGAATGCCCGGGACCAATGCCACGTCCCGAGCCTGCTTTTGCAGGCTCAGGACACAACACCCCTCCCCCTTAGATGGAATATACTTCGCATACATTCATGTACACCATGCATTGGGAAGAGTGGCATACAGTTGCATTATTCAAATGCAAGGAGTGTAGAATACTTGAGTCTGCCTTCAGGCAAACCCTCTACAATATTGATTAAAACAATAAATATATCCAAAATAAAAAAAATACAAAATAATCTACCCACGAGTTGCTCCCGTTATTCAGGGGCCTCATGAACAGGACCCTCATGATTTGATAGCAACTTCACAAAGTCTCTCAGATGTTTAGGTGGGCACTTGGCCCGCTGCAACCTTCTAAGGCCCGGAGAGATTGCCTGCCCACCTGCTCACCTACCATGTTAAACAGGACAGGGCGTTGCTGCCCTAAATCCCCAGGTAACCCGCCCAGCTGCTGGCTGGCTGCACCCTCTAAGTCCAAGCCAGCATATCTTCGAGGGGTGGAAGTCCCCGAGTCCTCAATGGACCCCTCTTGGGAACACTGTCCCTTGAGTCCAAGGCCAGCAGATGGAGAGGGCTGGGTAGTGGAAGTGCCCCAGTACTCTGTGGCCCCCAAGCACATGCCCGAGGTGCCAGAGTCAGGAGTCGCCTCCATGGTAGCCCCCTTTGCTGGAGACCTCCTTTTGGGAGCAATTGCGGAATTTGGCAAGCGCCCCTGATGGAATTCCTTTTCTCTTGCTGCTTGTGATTTGTGTGGATACCCCTGGTCAGTCTCCCTGTCTGGAGCACTATCTGACATATGTGAATACTGTGGATACCCCTGGTGTGACTCCCTGTCTGGAGTAATTATGGTTGTGTGGGATGATCCCCTATCCAGTGAATTCCTGTTAGGAGCACTTGCGGAACCTTGGGATGAATTCCCAACAGCCTCAGTAGCAGCTAGTGAGGGCCTGCTAGTCCTGGGAAACTGTGACCCAGAATGCATATTATGGTTCTCCTCCCCTCCCCAGAGCAAAGCCAGGAGCGGAAGGGTGAGAGTCCAGTCTCCAACGCAGTTGGTCTTTGTGTCTGCAAAGAAAGTGGCTGTCACCCAAAGCAACTTTGTATGACAATGGCCCAGAGACCTTGCAGACCACAGCTGTGACCCAGAGATGTCCAGGCCCATAGTTCCGTGCCCAAACCGGATTGCCCACTTGGAGCCTCCTAGGTGCCCGTGGTTGTGACACCTGTGAAGCCACCCGGTCAGGGTGCAGCCTGTTCAGTTTAGTGATGAGGCGGCAACCCCAGCGGAGTTCAGCAGGGCTCTTCCCTGTGGCTGTACAGGGCTCTTCCCTGTGGCTCTTCCCTGTGGTGTGGTGTGCAAGAAGGAAATCTGCTAACCTGTGATGCCAGTTACCGTAAGTCAGTTTCTTGAGGGCATCTTTGGTGGTGCGCACCATTTTCTCTGCCAGTCCGTTGGAGGATGGATGGAAGGGAGCCGATGGTGCATGCCGGATCAGGTTGGCCTGAAGAAAAGCCTGGAACTCAGAAGACGTAAATTGAGGGCCATTATCTGAAACCAGTACATCTGGAAGACCGTCTGATGCAAAAATTCCTCTCAACACCTGGATGGTCCTGACAGTGGTAGTGGAGGAAACAGGAACAACCTCTAGCCACTTGGAATGGCTATCAACAACAACCAGGAAGAATTGCCCCTGAAAGGGCCCAGCATAATCTATATGCACCCTAGACCATGGGGTTTGAGTTTCCTCCCACCTATGTACTGAAATGCCTGAGGCATTTCAGGCCGAGACTGTTGGCACACTTGGCACCCATGAACCTGGGCCTCGATGGCTTTATCGAGCCCAGGCCACCAAAGATGGCTGTGCGCAAGTGCTTTCATCCTGACTATACAGGATGTCCCTCATGCAGAGAGATCAATATTCTAGACCTCGATGAGACTGGGATCACTACCCTGCTACCCCATAACAGGCAACCCTTGAAAGTGGAAAATCATGCTTCTTGTGCCAGAAGCTTTGGAACTCAGTATCAGGGCACTTGTCAGGCCATCCTGACAACACCCATGTCAGCATGCATGTAAGCATGTGATCAGTGGCAGTTTCTGCAGCCACGTCCCTGTTGTGATTCCGTGCCAGCCTGTGCTCGCAATAGCTGAGGAATCTGAGGAGGAGGTGGAGGAGGCATTTGAAGGGCCATCAGGGGCAGGACTCACGGTTTGATGCAGAGCCTGGGCCCTCCAGTCGTGTTCCTGATAAAGCTCAGCTGTGTGAGGAGAATGAGTCAGACTTGGAAGACTCACACCTGATGGACTTGTTAATTGATGTTTGCACAGGTCGTCATTTAACAAGAGAAAATCAGCAGCAGTCAATATGACACCTCCAAAGTAAAAGGAGAAGGTGATGAGAGGCAACGCCTTGGGACTGCTGAATAAAGGGAGGAGGTGTGGGCGGTGCTGGTTGCTGAAGGCAACCATTTGCAAGTGCTTCTTGGAATCCTGGTCTGTTCGTCTTGCTTGTGACTTCTCTTCTGTTTTTTCCTGTGGACTATTTCCTTCCTTTGTACTTGAGTTTTTGCTGTTTGTGTTTTGAACTATTTGACAAGTTTGTCACCCATATTAAAAAGGGGTTTGTTTTGTTTGAAAGTCTCCAACTTATTGCATCAGCAGGGGTTTGGTCCTTGTGCCTTTAACAAGGACGGCAATAGGCTGGGATAGAACAGTCCTAGCATTGAGGGGAGACTCAGGCAACTCCTGAATGGAAAGAATATTAATGGCTCGAGCAGGATCTGGCTCTAATAGGTTCAGGGGTAATCTGCTCAGGCCATCTGCATGACCCATTTCTTTTCCTGGTTTATGAACTAATGTATAGTCATATGCTGACAAGAAAATGGACCATCTCAGCATACGAGGAGAAATGATATGTGGGGTCTGTTTGTTAGTGGTAAACAAACCTAGCAGAGGCTTATGGTCAGTATAGACCGTGAAATGGTGGCCATATAAGAAATCATGAAATGTCTTAGTGCCAGCCACTATGGCCAAGGCTTCTCTGTCAATCTGAGCATAATTTCGCTCTGCAGAGGACAGAGTCTTTGAATAATAGGCCACAGGGACCTGTGTCCCATCAGCCTTCAGATGGTTCAGTATAGCTCCCACCCCATAAGGAGATGCATCGCATGCGATGCAAATAGGCAGTTGCTCATTGAAATGCACTAAAACAGCATTAGAAGTGAGCAAGGCCTTAACCTCATTGAAACTTTAGTCCACTGCCAAGGAGCCTGCTTGTCTAAGAGCCTGTGTAATGGCTCTGCCACTGCAGTTTTATGTGGGAGAAATGTATGGTAAAAATTTAATAGCCCCAAGAAGGCCTGCAGCTCACTCTTAGACTTAGGGCTTGGGGCCTGCTGGATAGCTTGCAATTTAGTTTCAGCAGGGTGAATGCCTTGAGCATCAATCCTGAATCCTAAGAAGTCAGTAGAAGTGACTCCTATCTTACATTTATCCTTCTTTAGTTTAAGGCCTGCTTTTCGAAAATGAAGCAAGACAGCCCTTAATCTTTCTGCTAAATTTTGAGATGACTCCCCAGCAATGAGGACGTCATCGAAGTAGGGACAGACCCCAGGAATACCTCGAAGTGTGCTCTCCATGACACTTTGGAATATGCCAGGGGCTACATTTACCCCAAATTGCAGTCTCTTGACCTTGAAGGCCCCCCTGTGAGTTACAATAGTCTGGGCCTCTGCAGCTGCCTCATCAACAGGTAGCTGTTGATAGGCCTGTGCCAGGTCAAGCTTCACAAAAATGTGCCCCCCCCTTTGAGGGAGGCCAGAATGTGACTTACCACAGGCACTGGATAAGCGTGCTGTTGCAGTGCCTTATTCAGTGTGCATTTATAGTCTGCACATATACATATGTCCCCATTAGCCTTTAGAGGCGTTACTATGGGGGTTTCCCATGGACTTAAATCCACAGGTTCTAGAATGCCCTGCTGGAGCAATTTGCCCAGCTCAGCATCAATCTTACCTTTGAGGGCAAAAGGTACCCTCCTAGGCTTAACCCTGATGGGCGTGATGGTTGGGTCTAACCGTAGCGAAATGGGAGGCCCCTTGTAGGATCCTAACTCTGAACTAAACACATCTGCAAACTCCCTGCAGACTTCTGCAAGGCTCAATGTTTGCAAGCTGTGCAGCACAGTTACCTGGATTCCCAGAGCCTCGAACCAATCGAGTTCAATAAGACTCATACGTTCACCCCCAACAACCACATCTAGGGAACCTTCAAAATCCTTATACTGTACCCTAAGGGTGGCCTCCCCCTTAACACACACCATAGAATTTTGAAAATCAGTGAGTATTAGGTTCGATGGCTTGAGTTTAACTCGAAGGCCACTATTGCTGCAAATCCTTTTAAAGGTATTAATTGAAATAAAGGAAAGAGCAGACCCAGTGTCCAACTCCATCCGTAAGGGAACCCCTTGCAACCTTACGTTAATGGAAAGTTTCTTCTTAAGGGGCTTGTGTGTTCCTGTTCTTAGAATGCTCCTGCGCGATGCGCAGAAACCCATCCTGTTTTGGCTGGGGACCCTGGTACCTTTCTGAAGCAATTCTTCCTGAGGTTGAACCTTCTGGCAACCCAAACAGACGGATGCAATGTGGCCCTGCCTGCCACACACCCTGCAGATGGCGGAGCGAAACCTGCAGTCAGCTCGCTTGTGGCGTCCTCCACACTCGAAGCATTGAAGAGATGCTGGGGCCTTGACCGGACGTCCCTTCTGCCTCCTCTCAGCTGGTTGGTGAAGTCTATCGACCTCCTCTTCAGGATCCTCTTCTGATCCTTCTCGAGCGTCCTCTTGATGGACTGTAGCTGTGTCTGGAGGATTCCTGGCGAGGCGCAAGGCCTTCACAGCTCTGCTTGCTGCTTCCTCAGCTGCCACCTCTCGCAACGCATCTTGGAAGGAGACATCTTCTTTTGCAAAAATCTTTTGTTGTAAGTCTCTGCTCCTTAAGCCACAGACAAAACGATCTCGCAGCCTCTCTTCCAGATCCTTGAACTCACAAGGTCTGACTGCTTGCCTTAAGGCCGCAATAAAGTCCGCAGCAGATTCACCCGGCCTCTGGTCTCTCTGCTCGAACGCGTGCCTCCAAACAATGATGGATAACTTCGCCTGGAAATGTTCCTTCAACATTTTCTTCAAGTCAGCATATGTTACTGACTCCAGAGGTGCAGGGGCCACCAGATTTTCTGCGATATCAAAAGTTTCTTGTCCACAGGCACACAAAAGAGTTGCTGCCTTCAGGCCGTCTTCTCTAATCTGATTTACTCAGAAGTAATTCTCCACCCGTGCTACGTAGGAATTCCATCTCTCTGGGTGGGAGACATTGAAATCAGTCAATCGGCCAATCTTCGACAGCGTAAGCTTTACGACCTTCACCACTCGCTTCCTCTACAAGCTGCTGTTGGGGAAAGGGTCCTTTAGCCGAGCTCAACCTCCAGCGACGCTGTACTGGCAGGCTGGGACGCTGATTTAGACGCTGTCTTCCCCTCTTCAGGACTTCCTGGGTAAGTCATCAACTCTTTTGTCCAGCTTGCAAAGGATTCCACCCTCGTCACCAGTGTTGTGTACTTTGTTCGCATGCGAATGATGAAGACACATGGCGATGCTGAACAAATGCTTTATTCACCTTCTACAACAACCAAGCAAAGGTAAAAGGCATGCAGGCCTTTTTATATGGCCAGAAACCTGGACAATGTCAACCAATAGGAACAGAGCGTTTTCGCGCCTTGCGCATGTGCACAAGGCTGGCGCCACTCTGTCTGGTCCCGGGCAGCTTTTGGAATGCCTGGGACCAATGCAACGTCCTGAGCCTGCAGGCTCAGGACACAACACCAGGGACTTTGACAGACCGGGAAAGGAGAACTTTCCTTTTATAATTTTTTCACTAAAAGGAACTTTATTCTGATTGAAACTACCATAAACATGCTGCTACTTAGATATTTAGTTGTGTAGTTCCTTAAATTATCAGACACTGCAGTGGTTGCTAAAAGAAAATTGTTGTGTCCTGAGCCTGCAAAAGGCAGGCTCGGGACGTTGCAACAGTCCCGGGCTTTGCAGAAGCTACCCAGGACCAGACTGAGTAGCGCCGGCCTCGCCCACATGCACGAGGCGCGAAAGCCATCTGTTTTGTTACTTTTCTATCTGGGGAATCTGAGCAGTTAAGAGAGAGGCCTGCGTGCCTCTGGAGTTAGTTGGAGTTGTGGATGCAACCAATAAAGAGCTGTTTGAACAACAATGACTCTTCATCATTCACAACTGCTCAAAGGACTTAACAAAAATATTGTAAGTAAATCAACAAACATTTGAGAGAAGACTTATAAACATCCATACTATTTAATTTATAAACATAAAGTACAAATTCAGCCACAGTACTAGTCTTGTATATTCTTAATCGATTTAATAATAGTTTTCATTTGGAGCTGTTATTGTGCAATTGTCTTCCTTCATTCTCTAAACCTTTGGCAGGGGTGTGGGGGAGGGGAGAATGCATTAGAGTTCTCCACTTATATCTCTTCTCCGTTTATTAAAGACAGAAGCAATGCACAAAGAGCCATCTATCTGAAAGTGTGATTAGTCAGATCATAACTAAAAAGTGATTCAGGCTTCAGTTCTGAACCATAGTCACTGTGAATAAGCTCTTTTTAATCCCAATTGTTGAACTTCAGTAGAGCATGGCCTTATAAAATTGTGTGTGGTGAGAAAAAAAAGGAAATACTTTTGAGAGAAGTATTTTGCTGCTTCTTCCCACTGCACTAAAGCAGATACAGGAATAATAAAAATCAACAAATAAGATTGAGAAGTACTTTTCCATACCTAATTACTGGGAAGGAACAGCACAAAATGTGTGCTGAATTCTTGCCCTGCTTATAGGTTTTCTGGAAGTACCTGATTCAGCACTGTTGGAAGACGACAGATTTGATGAATGGACCTATGGGCCTAGTAGGATATTTAGTTCTGTTTTCACACTACATATCAGGTACACAACCACAAGAAGTATATTTCCAGTCATCCAGTGTTGCTGGCTATAAATCTGCTCCCTACTATCAAATACAATACCTATTCAATTATTGTACATACCGGTTATTTACTTATTATCTGAATGAATCTGGGTCTGTTCTTCTACACAGCAGGGCAGTTATGTTAACTGCTTTTAACTCTCAAGCAATCTGGCACATAAACACTTTGAGAGCAGTCAGAAATACTGGTGGTAATTGATAAATTTTATGCCAGCCATTACTCTGCTTGTTACAACAGTTTAACATACTGGTCAAAAAGTTTATTCCCATATTTTGAAAATATTCACTTGTTCCTAGAATATCAGGAACATCCAGCATGGGTCTTTCCCACTTCTGATCAGTTGGCAACCCTGTTGTAACTTTTGCTCTGTTCTCAAGAGGATTTGTTTATTCATTCATTATTTGAACTGGGCATGAAAGCCAACTCCCCAGCCATAAAGAACAGAGCCAATATTTACAGTGATCACTGCTGGACTATTATGCAAAATGTAAATAAAAACACAGCTGATACCTGAAAATACATCACAAGCCTGTTCAGACACACCATTTGAGATGAAAACCAGAACCATCTGAAATCGTAGTTTGGAATGCTAGACTAAGCCTGTTTGGGAGTTCAGATAAGAAGATATCTTTCTTGTGATCTAAGGAACATTCCTCCATATTTTACTCAATGAAAGAATTTCAAAACAGCATATGCCACAGGCGTCCATTACATTACAGTACATTCTGAGTACAACTTCTAAAATGTATTTTTGTAGCTTCTGATTTTAAATTGTCATAAGAAATTGGAGCTACTAAATCGAGCCTGCAACACTCAGGACAACCAGCAGATAACAACAAACAGTTATAGAAAAACTACTACTTGTTTTGCAGCCCAGATAAGGTAGCATTAAATAAATTGTACCAGGACTAAAGGTAATAATGTGTGCAATGTTTTTTATACCGTATCAGCGGCTCCCAACCTTTTGGGCACCAGGGACGGGTTCTGTGGAGAGTTTTTCTGTGGACCAGAGGGGGCGTGTTTTGTGCATTGCCTGCACCCTTGGATGGGGTTTCGTTTGTTTGCGCATCCTGGTTTCTGGCATGCCAAGGCCTGGTGCAGGTCCATGGACCAGGGGTTGGGGACCCTTGTTTTACATCACTTAGGCTTAACTCTGAAACTGATGCATCTCCTAATGCTATTAGGTCTTGTTTGGTTTGTCTGAAACTACTGCTGGTCTGCACACCTTCTGGATGTTCTATTTACCTCCTGATGGTAATTCCTGCTTCATCTTTGCTCCTAGCTCCTGGATTGAAGTAAGCTATTACTCTTACACACACATTCTTCAGCATCTTGCTATTGGAACTTGTTTCTTTAAGCATGCATTGTTCAGAATTTATCTCCTCATAATTAATCCTCCCTCTCCAATTCAGCTCCTACCTACAGCATCATACAACCATGATAACACCAACATGAATTTCATTTCAGCTTCAACTCTCAGATATTTTTTAAATGGAAGATTGCCAGGAAACCTTTAGAAGATTTAAATTGGACTCCTGTGAGATCCACAGGTAGGTTTGGTTTATGATGTTGCAGATCATATTCACATCTCTGTGCACTCCAATACACCTTTCCCTAGAATCAGATCTGAAGCATTCCACAGCACTATAGTTAAATGATTTAATTTACTTTTATCTTTTGATTGACTTCCCCTTGTTTCTGCCCAAGAACGGCTTATCTTTATTAGCAAACCACCAGATTAACACATACAAATACCTGTATACCTAATGAAAAATAAGGGGAGGGAGGAAACACCAAGCTTTTTTTTTTTCCTTTGGAAAAGGGTAATGGAATTTTTGTTACTGTAAAACAGGTGGAAGTCAAAGGACAGAAGACTGGATAACATTTGTGTACTCTTCCACTGCTTTTGGGGATAGGCTGAGGAAACAGGGTGACTATGGACTGGAAGTGCATTTGGAAGTTGGCAGAAGTGAATCTGATCATTGGTCAATATCAAATTCTGTTGTGAAAGACTGGAGGGTGGTGATGGAAATGCTGTTAGATTGGAATTTTATTTAAGGAAGTCAGAGAAACATCTCTTTTTTTCTTCTCCCCTTCCATTAGACTACCACAAATGCATCTTCAAAAAGACCTTCTTGAACAATATGGAATGAAGCTTTAGGGATGAGAGGAGCAGACAAAAAATCTTAACTGGAAGTGTCCAAACCATTAATTCATTTCATTCTATCCCTTAGGCTAAAATTATCATCTTTTAAATCTTTATATAACCTCCTACACCCTGCTGTCCTTACTATAGATGTTCTGAGCAGACATATGTAGGATACTACTGTCTCTAGTAGCAAAATATTTAAATATTTTAAACATATTCAATTAGTGATCTTCACCTCTGATCTTAGATGTTGCATTTTACTAATTATATGAGAAGTCTCTTTCCCATTCAGAAAAAAAGTATTTTATAATTTAGTTCTACAACAAAAAAGTTAAATAAAACATGTTTATAACATGTCATAGAGGAAGTCACCATAAGAAAAATGGAAAAGTGCTTGCAGGAAATGGTTCCTTAAATAAACATTGAATTGTTAACTTTGAATCAATCTTTAGGAGCAAATGTTTTACGTATGAATCACAATATAAACGTTGCAACATATTGAGTTAGACTTCTACATTCTTGGAGTTCTAAGACAGAATTCAACCAGCTGGAGAAACCTCAGTTCTGTCTGCCTGTGATCCTTAGATTGCTTGGATCCCACTGACGTTTCTACACAAGGCATGCCTTTCTCTATTTTAAGTAAAAATCTGACAAATCTTAATGTACTGTAAATCAGTTATAAACAATCTCATTAGACTATTCTCTTTACCTGTTTAACCAAAACAGAGAATTTAAAAGCAGCATTCCAAAAATCAAATCAATCATTTGGTCCCTGCAACATGAAAAATACTTCATAATATGTCTGCAGTGCTGACACAAATATTACTAAAGACATTTTTAGAGCATAGCAGTTTCTCAGCTTTTGGTTCTTTTTGGCAATACTCTTCTAAGTCAAATGCATAGGAGCCCTGTTGGTGCGGTGGTTACAATGCAGGCTAACTTTACCCACAGTCTGGAGTTCGATCCTGACTGGCTCAAGATTGACTCAGCCTTCCAAATAGATAGCTAATGCTATCTGTATCATCTCTTATAAGAAATATTGACGACAGTAACTACGATCAAAATTTCCACTGTTAAGTGAGGCGGTCATAAAGTGTAATATCACCTGACCACATTGCTGATCAACAGCCAATGTCCTCATTGCACAGTAATTATGTGAGGATCATAGATTATTAGGTGAGAACCTCAATTAACTGCAACTTGCAACTTCCTGCCAGCTTGCAACAAGCAAGCCGGCAGGGAAAGCCAGCAGGATGTCACAAGTCCCGGGAGGCTCGCAAGCAGGCCAGCAAGTGAGTGAGTTCTACCGTATGAAGTGCAGTTGGATGGTGTGGATGCTGTGTTGCTGTGCAAGTGCTGGTGGGCAGATAGTCCATAAGGCAGGAAGGCAGGTGGCTGCTGCAGACCAAAGTGCATGTCCCTGAGGTGGGTACTCCGGAGGATGGGATGGCACACAGGAAGTTGGTGGGAGTAGCAGTAACTTAGAGGAGTGACCTAACCCTAACCCTTCCCTGCTGACTTTTGCATTGATTTTGCTGATGGGAAAGTGGCAGAGAAGGTTGCAGATGGTGATCACAAGACCATAGGACTCTGCAACCATTATAAGTACAAAGCCAATTGCCAAGCACCCAGATTATAATCACAGGATTGTGGGAGGGGGTGATGGATGGAACTTTGAGCATTGGCCATAAGTACAGCTCATTCAGAGCCATTGTAACTGAATGGTCTCTGAACACTGTTAACTAAGGAATATCTTTGCTTTACTCATAAAGGAAAAAAAGCATATAATAGCATAACTGAATTTTTTTAAACTTTACGAAATAAATAAACGGCATTGCAAAAGTAGTACGTTTAGTTTAAATAATAAAATGTTTGTTGAGAAACAACAATTTTAAAAAAATAACCTACTTGTTCTGCCCTATAGTCTCAAAATCTTTCACAATTATCTGCAGGGATGATGAAATATCCAGTGGTAATCCTTTCAAATCAAATTCAAGAATCTGTGTGAAAACAATTAAAGCAATTATTAAAACTGACCAAACCCAGAACTGAACACATACAAGTAAGAAATCAAAATGTTTCAAGAATAAATATTTTAATTTTTTTTAAATTCAGTATCGCGTGAGGATGAATTTTTAACATTTGTTGGGCTAAGATACAAATATAATCTATCAATTTACAGCTACAATATTTCTTTTAATAACATTAACAATGTTAATGCTATTAGCCAGCAGACTAGACCAGCAGCATTTTCAGCTTCTCAGACACCAAAAGCACTTTAATAAGAACTAGTTAAATCTTTTAAAACTAAAAAAAAAACCCTATTAGTTTCTATAAATATTTATTATCAACAAATGAGTTTGATATTGAGAGAGCAAGAGAAATAATGGAGTGGAATAAAGAATTAGAGTTTCCTATATTCCTAAAGTGTCTTAATTTCTACACCTAGTCAATTGGCCTAACCTATAATTTATAACTATACATGCTGTATAATTTATAACTAAAATTAATATTTAGAATTTATTGGACTCCATTATGTTTGTATAGACTCCAGAATGTTTGTATTGAGGACAATATTTTGTTGATGTAATGCTTCTTTAAAACACCTGTTTTTACCACTTTCAGCTTCTCAGACACCAAAAGTACTTTAACAAGAACTAGTTAAATCTTTTAAAACTAAAAAAAACCCCTATTAGTTTCTATCAATATTTATTATCAACAAATGTGTTTGATATTGAGATATCAATATAATTTACCCCCCCCCAATTTTGTTGCTAAGCAAGGCAATTGTTAAGTGAGTTGTGCCCAATTTTACAACCTTTTTCCATGGTCATTAATCAAATCATTGCAGTTGTTAAGTGAATAAAGTGGTCATTAAGCAAAGCAGGCTTCCCCCACTGACTTTGCTTGCCGGAAGCCAGGTGGGAAGATTACAAGTGGTGATCACATGACCCCGGGACAGTGCATAAATGCATGCCAGTTGCCAAGCACCTGAATTTCGATCATGTGACCCTGGGGATGCTGAAACAGTCGTAAGTGTGAAAACTGATCACAAATCACTTTTTTCAGTGCTATTTTAACTTAGAACTGTCATTAAATGAATGGCGTTAAACTGAGGATTCCCTGTAATCTAAAAATAAAATCTGAACATGCGTGGAATATTGTTTTTTTAAATCAACTGAGAAACAAGTGTGTTATTGATGGGGAATGATGGGTTTTTTGGTTGCTCTTCTTCCTAATATTTTAGGATTACTGTAGACAAACAGTTGTGATATTTGGAATGGATAAGCAGAAAGGAAAGAAACATTAGATATATTTCACAAGTGAAGTTGTGCAGCAATGAACCCGCCCCCCTCCTACTTGCAACGCTATTTCACCCATCACCTACCGGTAGCTATGCTGCCTCCCTTTCATCCAGCCATTCAAGTTTAGGATTAGGGTTAGAGTTCGTTTAAGATGTGAGATAGTATGAAACACTATCTTGATACATGCTGTATTTTTTTGTGACCCCATCCCACACCCAGCAAACTTCAGCAAAGTATGATTTACTACTGTAATTTGGAGGGGAAGTAAATTCCAATTTGGGGAAAACGTTAGGGACAGAAAAAACAATCCACTCACATTACCCTGCCCCCAAATCCAAACTAAATGAAACAGCCACCCAAACCATGGCAATTGCAGACCTGCAAACCTTGGCTTTCTCAAGTCATAAAAACCCCAGGTGAAAGATTGCCTGCTTCTGCTCAACACACATGCAATATTTACCCATTTCAATGGGTGCGAATTATTCCCAATAATTATTAGTTGGTTTGCTTGATTCCCAGAAGGTGTAACTGTGGAACTGGTGCAGATATCAAAAGAGTAATTTGTATGGGAATGGAAATGTTGCCTATTTAAGCATTCTTAAGTATTCAAGTGCTCTGGTCTGACTACCCTAGATTAACATTTATCAAAAGCAGAGCCCTGAAGAGGATATGCATAAATAAATCACAAGAAAGACGAGGGAAGATATTAACCCAGACTGTTCCTTTATTTTTAACTGGCATTTGCTTAGAATGATGACAATAAGCTTGAAGTTAGACTGCTCAATTTTAATACTAACTCCTGCTTTATTAATAAAAAATACGTGTTATGACGCCTTCAAGCTGAAGTTAATTCCTGGTCGATGCAGCTCTCTTGAGAAGAATACAGGAATTCTTTGATTTGTTTGGAATTTTTTTCTGCTTAGCCAACATAGGACTCACCTGGTGATTTCTCACCCCCATCATAGCTTCCAAATCTGATGCGTCTTTGAATTGACTGTGCAAATTTGTTTTGCTTTTCACAATTCAGTTTAATAATCACTGGAATTGGGTGAGGGGGAATTTATCTCCCATATATAGAAAAACCTCAGAAACAGGTATCTCAGTTAGGAATAAGTCCCTCTACTGCAGGGGTTCTCAACCTTGGCAATTTTAAGACTTGTGGACTTCAACTCCCAGAATTCTGGGAGTTGAAGTCCACAAGTCTTAAAGTTGCCAAGGTTGAGAACCCCTGCTCTACTGGTATCACTGGGGACTTCCAGCTCATCAGTGTTGGCTACCTGGAACTTCTCAGTCTTAGAACAAGGCCTCCATGTGATCCTGGCCAAGACATGAAGAATGACCAAATTCTTAACAATTAATCTTAATGGAAAGGATATACAACTACTGAATGATATGATAATAAACCAATTATATTAAAAGATTATAGATAACCTGTTGTAATTAAGGGCTCTGCTTAGTATTTGGGGGAGAACAGAGCTGAAGGTCACAAAAAAGGGTAGAAACATATTATGCCTTTGGCAGGGAAGCTTTTGGGGTTTTCTTTATACCTGGCATAGGCAGGTAGTCCTCGACATATGACCATAATAGACCCTGCGCATCACAGAACATAAGTTGCAGCAGCTGTAAAATGGGTCACCCACGTAACGAATCCAATTTTATGATCTTTTTTTGTAGTAGCCATTAAGCAAACCATTGGTTTACTGTGGGCTGATTTTACTGAAAATTGGAAGCAAATGCTGGTTTTTAGCAAAAACATGTAAAACGGTCACATGACCATAGGACTCTGCAAATACCCATATATGTGGGCTGCTTGTGGAGCACCCAACACGTGGCCACATGTCCATGGGTGGGAATCAGAGCTTTGGAACTAGGTCAAAAGTACCCCTGGTAGGTCCATCAAACTGTTGATAAACAACTGGTCATAAATTGAGGACTACCTGTAATTATTTCAAAGCTTACTCCACAATTTAATATGCTTCTTCCTAAAAGTGGCTGTTCCTTTTCACTAATCATAGCCAGAAGGACCTTCAAGAACCATCAGAAAAGGCTCTTAGGAGCTGCATTTTGCACCCAGTTTTATACTTATCAGAATACCCCCAAAACTATCACTAAAGTTCACCATCCCCAATGACCAGAAGACCCCAAAATACTATTATGTGATTTGACACCCCCACTGCAGTCCTGAAGTCTGAAAAATAATTAACTCTTCAAATATGGTCCTTGACTGTAAAAAGATTGCCTCCATGGGATGACATGTGCTTAATGAGGTATTATGCAAATGCAGTAAATTGCATCAAATATTGGGAATGTAAGTACATAATAGTGGCATTTGCATAATCATATCATTACACATAAACCATCATTTTGTAGTCTCTGGTCTGCTGCAGAGGCTGCTAGCCACTAATTACTGCTTGGCAAGACAGGAAGAAATTCTACTTCTGAACAGAGCAGAAACGTACAACACTTGTGTTTTTCACTGTCTTCTTGTTTGCAACACCTAAAGTCATGAAACAGGGCCCATGACTGAATCCTATTACACACATTGTGCTTTTTTCTACATTATAGGGACAGAAAGATCAATTTACCTCATTCCAAACCGGGTTGAGTTCACTATCAATTTTCTTTGTTTTCTTTTTCTCATCTGGAAATAAATAAAGATATGCACTTACTTATGTGGAAAAAATAGTTTTAAAAATTCCATTACACTTAAAAAAAACCTTTTTCATAGCTATAATAATAACTCATTGGTACTGTACATCTTTACATGTGGGCTGGGTAGACCTATAATGTCTCCAAATGCTTCCTTTTACTGCAACACTACACAAGAATAGCTGTAAAATGTTTAAAATCTCTTCAGCTTTGACATTTTTACAGCAATGGCTCTCAAACATTTTGGCCTCAAAACACTTCTAGTTTTAAAAATGATTGAGGACCCCAAAGAGTTTCGGTTTAGGAGGATTATATCTATTGATATTTACTATATAAGAAATTAAAATTGAGAAGTTTTAAAATATTTATTTGACTTAGCAGACCTTATGCTGACAGAAAAGCATATCAGCAGATATTTCTTTTCCTACTGATGATTTTTATCCTACCTCTAATTCTCTTTTCGGTGTCATGACAATTACCTATCATCTAAGGCTGAGTTTTAAAGTGTGATCTGGGGCAGAATGGGACAACTCGTTGCAGCCAACTTGCCACAGGCCAACTTGCTATAGGACAATTCAACAATTCAATTATTTAAAATAATTAATAGATAAATAAAATAATTATTATTACTAATTACTAATTTATTAATTAAAATAATTGATAATTAAAACATTATTTTAACTTTTGTCATTCACATACATTCATTTCATTTTCTTCCTTCCTTTCTTCCTTTTGGCACCCTTTCTTTAATTATTCTATTTCACTATTTCTTTGATATTAGTGTAACTCTTGTCCACAGTGAGTTATCCCATGGTGAGTTAGCCATGGCAAATTGTTCCACAGTGAGTTGGCCACGGTGAATTGTTTGCAGCAAGTTGGCTGCAGTGAGTTGGTCGTGGCAAGGAAAAATCTCCATGTAAAATTCAGATTACCCCTTGAGCTATTTTTTTTCAGGTGATTCTAACTGTATTAACTTTGGGCTAGATCAGTGCTTCTCAATCTCAACCACTCTAATATGGGCTTCAGCTTCCAGAATTTCCCAGTCACTCATGCTTAAAAGTTAATCTTTATCTTAAACTTGCTGAGATTGAAAAACTTTGCTCTAAATCATTATTGATATACCATATTTTAGTTGTAGTAATAAAAGGATGCTCTGATCAGTTCAAAATATAGACATTTAACCTCATCAATACATGTACATTGACTAAATATAGGTAAAAACTGCACAGAAAATTAGCACTTTTTAAATCAAATCCATACTTTCAATCTATAGAATCTCTAACAGAAATAAAAAAACCCAAAATGCAGTAATTTTTTTTCCAAATATGCCAACTATTATAGCATGCATTGCACTAAATCTCTTTTAAAAAATAATGGATCATGATGGATTTAATAGTGATTTTTTTTTTAAAAAAAGGTGCTTTAGATATATATTTTCATAGCTTCCATTAAATTCAATTACAGAACATACTCCTTCTGCTAGATATGTGTGGGAGGAGCAGACAATTGGTTCTATTTAGTCAGTGTGGAAACTAGTGACTCACATTCCTGTAATAAAACTGTGACAAGAATTAACATTTAAAAAAAGGAGTGTGCAAGATACTAGCTCAGGCTAGACCACAAAAGATTTGCAAGTCCTGCTGAACAATATCGGCTATAATGTTATATAAACTAAACAGTATTATAATCCCATGTGATTTTACCATTATTTAATATTACACTATTACAATTGAATTGGGCCCAACATTTTCCACAGCTGACACTTTGCAATCTCAAAGTATGAGCTTATCACATATTTTTTGAAGAGAAGTGCTAAATTTAAGTTAAATTTGTACATACTGTATATTTACCTAAGAATAAGTCTTACTGAGGTAAATGCTGAACATGTGAGGGCTCATCCAACACTACAAACTCCATTGTCATATAATCGTATTTTGTTTTAGTGAAATTCTTTAAGCACATTAGTTAATCAGCAATAAAAAAACCCGCAATTTATTCCTTCTGGCTGTATTGAAGATGGTGGAATCGTAATGTTAGATAATTTTCACGTAAGAGGGAAAATGGAGAACAGCAAAGAACTGAACCCTTTTCTCTGTGATGAAGGAGCAGGTGATAGAAAGCTCTCACAGTTCCGTAAACTATTAAAGTACCCGAGTCTCTAGTTTACTATCACTCAGTGCTTTTTTTTCTAAAAAAAAAAAAAAAAAAAGGGTGTCGGAACTCACACACATCATACAATTCGCCTTGCCTGCCCTACAAGGTTCCATCCAAAAAAGGTGCCGGAACTCCGTTCTGGGCATTCTATGAGAAAAAAAGCCCTGCTATCACTACAAGTAAATATCCATACTCAGTAAGTTATTCCTCCTCAGCCTGAGCAATGTCCCCATAATGGTTTGTAGGATTAACCTTGGGAAACAGGAGGGAGACCCCTCAATTGAAAAATCCCATATAAACTTTGGTCTATAATTCCTTCATTTAAGTTTAATGCTGTTTTCCAAGGAAGCTTTAGAAGCTAAGTTTAGAAGATAGAAAAAAAAGTACAAAATGCAACAAATGATTAAATTCTGTTATGGAGGGCTACATTTTCTGTGTTCGTTCAAGGATACCTGCTAGTGCATTGTGAGTAGGACTGAAGGGCCCAAAAGTAGGTTGATATTCTAAAACGAGTCACAGCAAAATGGAACAAAAGAACAAGTAGAAACAGACTATGGGGCAAGCAATCTTAGGGTACAAAAGTGAAGAAACTCCAGCTGCTTGTCTCTGAAAGAGTGCGAGTTCACTTGGGACGCTTTCAAAAAGGATGCCTTACCCAATGGCTAGTGCAGGTGCATGTTAGCCAATCAGCAGATTAGGCCAATGGGGTTTCCAAGCAGGGCCAAGGGATTTTCAAGACATCATCCATGGCTAGCATCACTTCATGTTAGCCAATGGGTAGGTCAGGTCAAAGCAAGCACTAGACAGGGCCAGATATAAAACTGAAATGGAGGCGTTCACTTTACTTTTGGCTTGTGTTGTCTCCTTTCTCCCTGATATCCTCTTCTTCTCCCTGGAGGGAGGGGACAGGTCACTTTGAACTGATCCCTTGCAATGAACATTTGAAATTGATTCAACCTGACTTGATCATATGAATTTAGGCCAACTCTAAAGTACAGATATTAGTAATTATTATTTTATTCAGGATATCCATTCCATTCTCTCCCCTCCTCCCTAACTTTTCCATTATTCAAGCCATTTCCTCATTAGCATCTTCATAGCATTACTCAGCCGTCACTGAAGTAATATGAAACCTGTCTTTATTATACTCATTTTGGCACAACAATGGAAGGCTAACTATATAATGCTATAAGTCTCTAGTGGGGAAATGACCTCAACTACTATTCCATGGCACTAACAATATTCAGTTCCTTAAATATATGCCAATAAAGATGATTTATACTTCAGCAAAACCTGTTCTTTCCAAGTTGTTCATAGCATATACAACCAGGATTGCAACATGTTGTAAATTGCTATTTTTGGAGATTCTGACCATTCATTTTCATTTAGCTTTAAGTGCCACGAAGGACACTTTGTCTTTCTTTGTCTCTTTCTACGCTTCCTCCAAGATGTCTTTTTTTCCTCCTACAATCTTTGTACTTCTGCAAACTCAAGAGATTTCTTCAGGCCTGCTGATACTTCTCCCTTGTGAGTGGGTGTATTTTGGGTACATAGCAACATCACAACCTGAACATCCCGAAATAAATAGAACAAGGATGAAGACACTGTTTCTAAACATTTTATCACAGGCCAGTCTCCCATGCTTGTTTCCTGCAGGGTGTTCTAGTTTTATTCTGTGGAAATGTCTCTGCTCACAATACTTTTCATTCTAAGCCTTTAAACACCACCTACAACCCATCCTCCTAGAAGTCCAGCATGACTGCATCTTTAGTATGTTTCTTCTTTGTTTAAAGTTTGTTCTACTGAAGGCTTCAATTCACATTTTCCATGGGAAAAAAGCATGAATCACACAGTAACTCTTGACCTTTCTTCCAAGCTTTTGTTTCAAGATACTTATTCAAATTTAAACAACAAAATCAACTACATGATGGGTGTACCAATTGCACCTCCTCTAATTTTCTGGGGAGAGGGGTGCATATGACCAGAAGCTTTAGAGAGGGGATGAAGAATATTGAAAACAGCATCTAAACATAGAAATTAATTTCTGTTGGTGCCCTTTAAGCATCATAATTATGGCTGCAGAAAGGTTTGTGAGCAAAACTACAAATACACATTTCAAATTGGAATTTTTTTTTGCAGCCCCATTGAAGTATCAGTGGAAACTGGAAAACTAGCCTTGGGTAATGAATGAATGATTCATAAACAAGTTACAAAAGAAATCACCAGGCTTCATTTTCTTACAAATTAAAGATTTTATTTATCTATTGATTTATATATTTATAAAGCTCTGGGTGTCTAATTTTGAAATAAAAGAAGTGCAGTTAACTTTTTAATTAACATATGAGATCAGGGATAATAAAGCCAAACATTCCTTGTTCACCAGAGTTCATTTGATAAAGACTTTATATTAGGGAAGAATTATTTTTTAAAAAGAACAAAATGAAGAACAAAATAAATACTTTTCCCCTCCATGCTATGTATATTTTTTAAGGCTTGAGCCACAGACCACCTTTTGGAACTCCATTAAATTTGGGCTGTAGAAATCCAGAGGACCACTAGATGGCAATAGAGAAATATAGAAAACTCATTCTAGCCCAGTCTTGGTAGTCCTATTTTTTCCAATAAAATGGGTGTTCTCATTCAGTACAACCAAGTAATATAACTATCTTAACTGGAATCTGTATTCCAAACTGATATACATGCCGAGCAAAAAGTTATTTGATTTTTCTAACATCCAACACATCCAACTAAACAGTGAACCAAAGACCAATATAAAGTCCACTGCAAAACTTGGCAAGTACAATTCAAATCCTATTGCTTTTAATGTATTCCTTTAATTCCTTTTAATATAATAATAATTCAAACAGGAAAGGTCATAGAAAAATTCTATTTAATAATGTAAATAAATCAAATTTAAATATTTTAAATCATACTCTTCCTACCGGCAATCAATCATTGCTAGCATTCCTGTATAGCAGGATAATAACCAGACATCTTCTGTGATAGGAAAATAATTTATGTGCCAAAATATAATTCATTTGCCCATTCACCAAAACTGAAGATGCAGGTGCAATGAAATATGCTTGTAGAGGCACCTCAAGACATCTCCAGATTGTTTTTCATCATTAAAAAAAAGAAGAAGTGATACACTTTAGAAGCTCTTTGCAATCTTGTTCTAATCATGCCATCTTGTCAGAAAGAAAGAAAAATCTTCTAAAATTAGTTTTCCTTACCTTTAAAAATAATTGACACAATAGGATCTGGTTTCCCAAACGTATGTTTAGGGATATTTGCAGCTGATTCTACAATTACCCGAAGCATTGTTTCAAGCCAACTTTAAAAAGAAGCTGTTTTCGAAGTAGAAAGTTCAGGAGAAAAAAAAAATACTTGAGACACTCAGCAGCCTCCAGACTGAAATGCCTGGAGGAGGAGGAGGAAGAATAATAGGGGGAGGAGGAGACCAGAAGGAATGGCTCCGGTACAGCAATGGGCAAATCACAGTGGAATCACCAAGTTAGTTACCAAAGTGAAAGGGATATATACCATCATTCACAATTCCTGTCCATCAAATAATAAAACTGATATGGATTGAAATGCAAACATAAGAATTTACAAAGCATGATGGTTAAATAGGGGGAAATGTTCTCTATGCAAATTATAAGAAATATGAATATGCATTAAATAATTACCGAATCAATGAATTATTCATTCAAATCCATTGCATACTTTCCATTTTTATACCTATTGAAATAATGGCAAAAATCAAGTCAAATTAAAAAAAAAAGCACGAACGTTTCCTTTAAAAGTACATTCTTTCCTCATGTTTGTGGTTTAAGTATGGTTCTCCTTTTTTTAAATTCAGGAATGTTCCAGACAGTCTTAGATCGCCCCCTTCTGCAAAAGTCAGCCTTGAACATAAATTTTAAAAGTCATTTCTAAACGTTGTGCAGTCAGGGTTTGTAGTAAGAAAAAGAGAGAAGAATCAAACTCCAAAGAGATAAATTGTAATAAGTTGTTTTTCAGCATTCTACTTGAGGCTAGAATAGCAGATTGGTTTCTTCCACACTATGTGCTGCAGGGAACTTCCAGATGTTATTCCACTTACTGCAGGTTTTCCTTCTAAACAGTTTCAGAAAAAGAATGGGAAAAGTGACACACATTGGGAAGGTTTCAAATGGAATCCATGTTCATCATATCCTTCATAAAATTTGAGGAATGAGGCAAGGCAATTGTATAAAAACAATTGGGTCTAGAACAGTGGTTCTCAACCTTCCTAATGCCACGACCCTTTAATACAGTTCCTCATGTTGTGGTGACCCCCAATCCTCCATCCAGCTGGCCGGGGGGGGGTATAAAAAACTTGACCAAAAAAAAAAAGGAAAAAAATGGGAAAGTATACTCTAGAAGGCATCAGGCTAGAAACCAGGAGATGATCAGTTCTAATCCTGCCTTAGAAAGCCAGTTGGGTGATTTTGGGCCAGTCATTCTCTCTCAGCCCAAGAAGAAAATACAAACCAATTCATAAAATGAAAATTGCATGGATTTGTCCAGGCAGTTGCTAGGATTCCAGACAGACACCCATGTATGTATGTAATAAATATATTTGGAAACTCTCTGCCCTTCCCTCCAAACTCCAGGTCCAGGTACTTCTCATGCTATCTGTGCTAGATTGCTTTGCTAGATATGTCTGATAAATACATATTTATGTAGCTATTTTGCTCTCCTAAAAAATTCTATTTTGCCCCCCTAAAAAAAGAAAAACATTTGCTTTGTAGGAAAACAAAAAGAATCAGAAGGATCAGAGCATGAAGAAAGAGAAAAGAGAGAAAGGAGAAAGCTAACATCATCTGAACCACTCTAACATATTGTAATAGGGAAAGAATAAAAGCCTACTCTGGAAGCATTCTGCGTTTTCAATTATGTATAAATGCACAAATTGTGAAATCAGGCTTAGTCTTCCATTCGAGGCACACACTAGGCATTGTCTGGGATTAATATGAATGAAGGTGAATATGCACGTTCCAGGATAATGTTGCAGGATCCAATCTGGGTTGGTCACCGGGACCAGAGGTTTAGTCTTCCAAGCTTTTGGACTCGGAAAACTTGGAAGACAAAACCTCATGTCCCACTGACCAACCTAGATTGGATCCTGCAGAATTAATATGGATCACAGGGAAGCTGTTATAGGAAAGGTGGCCAAAAGAGCGGCAGTGCTAGCATCCAAGTTTGACATCTGCTGGTGCCCCTATTGTCAATCTTTCCTCTGGCCTTGCTGCTGTTGTGTTGTTACCTGCTCTCCCTCAGCACATAAGAAACTAAGGCACCACATAGTTCAGAGTTGGTGGAGATTAGTTCTGAAGAAAGGGGGAAGCAGATCAGCAGTAACCATAAAGAGAAGCAAGGAGGCTTCTGCAAGGATTATTTCCTACATTAGAACAAAACCACAATCATTTCCTGAACAAAGGGTGGGGCAAACCAAGTGGGGGAAGTGGGCCAATGGGATTGGTGCATTCAAAGATGATTTCCCACAACAAAGGTGGGTCTCTCCTCCTACTCATTTCTCTGGGAGATCTGAGGCAACACCCAGTCCATTGCCAAGCATCTTGTGCAAGGCTGTGCTCCTGACCTTTTGCTATTCTAAGTGCACCAGCCTATATTATGCCAAAGGCCAAGTAGAGAGGCAGCCAGAATAAACCACTTGAGACACCTGGTTCTTAGAACCATGGCTTCTGCCCTTCCACCCCCACATTTTTGTGTGTGTGCAATATGGGACAAATAGATTATCACAATTATGGTGTATTGCTTTGGAAACGGTACCTGTGCTGTATTATTTACAACATGACTGCCAAGCTGCAAAAATCCAGACAATCAGTACAAGGTAAGAAGTTATTCAAGGTTTTGTATCGCTTTGCTGCTGTCTAGTGCTGGCTCACGATTGTTGCTCAGACCTATAGCATTAATTTCTAGAGCAGTGGTTCTCAACCTTTCTAATGTCGCGACCCCTTAATACAGTTCCTCATGCTGTGGTGACCCCCAACCATAAAATTATTTTCGTTGCTACTTCATAACCGTAATTTTGCTACTGTTTTGAATCGTAATGGCTGAGTCAGTCGAGATGACAGGGACTCGTCTTGATCCTGTTGTGTGGACGGAGTTTGACCCTGTGGCACCCGATGAAGTGGACAAGGCCATTGGAGCTGTGAGTTCCGCCACCTGTTTATTGCACCCGTGCCCCTCCTGGCTGGTTTCGGCCAGCAGGAAGGTGACGCGGGGCTGGGTTCAGGAGATTAACGCCTCTTTGAGGGAGGGGTCCTTTCCAGCTCCCTGCAAGGAGGCAATTGTGCGCCCCCTCCTCAAGAAGCCTTCCCTGGACCCAGCTGTTTTAAACAACTACCGTCCTGTCTCCATTCTTCCCTTTATAGGGAAGGTTGTTGAGAAGGTGGCGTCACTCCAGCTCCAACGGTCCTTGGATGAGGCCGATTATCTGGGCCCTCAACAGTCAGTATTCAGGCTCGGCTACTCCACGGAAACTGCTTTGGTCGCACTGACGGATGATCTCTGGCGGGCCCGGGATAGGGGATTCTCCACTATTCTGGTGCTACTTGACCTCTCAGCGGCTTTTGATACCATCGACCATGGTATCCTTCTGCGCCGACTGGAGGGGTTGGGGGTTGGAGGCACTGTTTTGCAGTGGTTCACCTCCTACCTCACTGGTCGGTCGCAGTCGGTGTTGGCGGGGGGTCAGAGGTCGACCCCTAGGTTCCTCCCTTGTGGGGTCCCTCAGGGATCGGTCCTCTCCCCTCTGCTGTTTAATATCTACATGAAACCGCTGGGTGAGATCATCCGACAACACGGAGTGAGATATCATCAGTATGCTGATGATACCCAGCTTTACATCTCCACCCTGTGTCATTTCAGTGAAGCAGCGGAAGAGATGTGCCGATGTCTGGAGGCTGTTAGGGTTTGGATGGGTGCCAACAGGCTCAAGCTCAACCCCGACAAGACGGAGTGGCTATGGGTTTTGCCCCCCTAAGATAACTCAATCTATCCATCCATTAGCCTGGGTGGGGAGCTTTTGACCCCCTCAGAGAAGGTCCGCAACTTGGGCGTCCTCCTCGATCCACAGCTAAATTTGGAACATCATTTTTCGGCTGTGGCGAGGAGGACATTTGCCCAGGTTCGCCTGGTGCACCAGTTGCGGCCCTATTTGGACCAGGAGTCTCTTCTCACAGTCACTCATGCCCTTATCACCTCGAGACTCGACTACTGCAATGCTCTCTACATGGGGCTACCTTTGAAAAATGTTCGGAGACTTCAGGTAATGCAGAATGCAGCCGTGCGAGCAGTGTTGGGCTTGCCCAGAAATGCCCACATTTTGGCATCACTCCGCGAGCTGCATTGGCTGCCAATTGGTCTCCGAACCCAATTCAAAGTGTTGGTTATGACCTATAAAGCCCTACATGGCATCAGACCAGGTTATTTACGGGACCGTCTGCTGCCTCATGAATCCCAGCGGCCGGTTAGGGCCCACAGAGTCGGCCTTCTCCAGGTCCCGTCAGCCAGACAGTGTCGCCTGGCGGGGCCTAGGGGTAGAGCCTTCTCTGTTGCGGCCCCGGCCCTCTGGAACCAACTTCCCCCGGAGATCCTTGTTGCCCCCACCCTCTCCGCCTTTCGTAAATTGCTTAAAACATACCTTTGCCGGCAGGCCTGGGGCAGCTAACATCTTGCCCCTAGCCAGTGTATGTTTGTGTAATGATTGGTTTTTCTTTTTTAACTTAGGGGTTTTTATATTCATGTTTTTTACTGTGATTTCTATTATGTTGTGAGCCGCCCTGAGTTCTCCGGAATAGGGCGGCATAGAAGTCAAATTAATAAAATAAATAAATAAATAAATGTAAATATCTGATATGCAGGGTGTATTTTCATTGTTACAAATTGAACATAATTAAAGCATAGTGATTAATTACAAAAACAATATAGCAATGCTCACTGGAGAACCTTACTCTTCCTTGCTCAAAAATGTTGGGAGGGAAGGAAGGAAGGAAGGAAGGAAGATTGAAGAGGAAAGCAAGGAGATGGAGAAGGAGATTGAAGGGAGAAGGAAGGAAGGAAGGAGAGAGAGATTGAAGGGGAAGGGATGGAGATGGAAGGAAGGAAGGAAGATTGAAGGGGAAAGGAAGGAGATGGAGAAGAAAGCAGATTGAAGGGGAAAGGAAGGAAGGAAGGAAGGAAGGAAGGAGATTGAAGGGGAAGGGATGGAGATGGAAGGAAGAAAGATTGAAGGGGAAAGGAAGGAGATGGAGATGGAAGGAAGGAGATTGAAGGAGGAAGGAAAGAAGGAGAGGGAGATTGAAGGTTAAGGGATGGAGTTGGAGATGGAAGGAAGGAAGGAAGGAAGATTGAAGGGGAAAGGAAGGAGATGGAGAAGGAAGGAGATTGAAGGAGGAAGGAAAGAAGGAAGGAAGGAAGGAAGGAAGGAGAGGGAGATTGAAGGTGAAGGAATGGATTTTGGAGATGGAAGGAAGGAAGATTGAAGGGGAAGGGAAGGAGATGGAGAAGGAAGGAGATTGAAGGGAGAAGGAAGGAAGGAAGGAGAGAGAGATTGAAGGGGAAGGGATGGAGATGGAGATCGAAGGAAGGAAGGAAGGAAGGAATGTTGTGATAAATGTCCATTTCTCCTTTAAGAAATCCTTCTCTGCCTGGATGGGCTTCTCTCTCCCTCCCTTACAGGCTGTCAGCTGACAGCTGTACTAAGGGGGTGGAGGAGAAAGCAGGAAAAGTTTCGTTTCTTGAAAAAGACGTCATGCTTTCAAAGTGTATGTTTTAACTATCTGTGTAATGTAATTGGCTGTAAATCAGTAGGGTGACAATTTGTGGGTAGGAACCTTTGATGTGCAATAAAAGTTGAGGCCGGGCTTCGGCCGAGGCTTCCATCCCAGAGAGACAAGCAGGTCTCTGTCATTAATCATGGTTGCCGGGACGCCACGAACACACAAGTTATGACAAGTGGTGACCCCGACGTGATAACCCTGAGAGGTTATACGTCCCTGGACCCTCATACTTACCGCCCGGACGTGGCAAAGCGCGCTTCATCAGTTCATCGCTGGACGAGGACTGATCCCTCGTAAGTATGGGGGGATATCTCTCAAAAAGGCAAGAAACACTAAGCTCACAGAGATAACCAGGAAGAATTATGTTCGTTTTACAGCTCAGAAGCTGACAGAAGGAGATTTAAGATCTCTCCTTGAATTTATTTGGAAACACATTCCTTTCTACCCAGAGGCAGGCTGCCTTAAAGTTGAAACTTGGAGGAGAGTGGAGGAGTTGTTACAAAAATTCTAGGGCCCCCGCTTCTATTTTAACATCTTGCAGAGTAGTGTTAAAAGCTTTGGAGACACAGGAGCAGCTCCTACTAAAAACATTGCTGAATCCATTGAATTATAATGAAGTTCAACTTCTTCCCCCTGCCAGTGAAACTCCAGTAACAATTAAAAATCACAGCAAGGTTTTTCCTAGCAATGTTGAGTTGTGTGATCCTCCAGCTCTGACCAAAACAAGTAATTTTATTCAGGAAATGTTACAGAATGATTATGAAATAGGTGAATTGAATGTTGAGGAAATGACAAGTTTATACCCTGTAACTGTGGGCATGGATGCAGAAATTGATAATGGATTTGCTCACAAAATGATTCCAGCAGATTGGAAGGCATTAATGCAAATGATTTTAACACCTGCGCAGTATGCAGTTTGGGACTCCCAGTATCGTATTCAAGCTATTCAGAGAGGCACTGCTCAATTAGTGCCAGACCAAATTTATGGCTCTGGACAGTTCACTGCTGTTGAACAACAGCGAGATGCTATTCCAGATGCAGCTATACATGGTGTAATTTTACAGGCTGTTTTTGCTGCTTTAAAGGTAGTAGATGAAAGTGGAAAATTTGGCAAAAGTTTTACTCAAATTAAACAGGGAACTACTGAGCCCTATGATGAATTTATAAATAGACTAAAAGATAGTATTGATAAAGAAATTGCTAATGAATTAGCTACAAAATAGATTTTGATGAAATTGGCTGTTGAGAACGCTAATGCAGACTGCAAAAGAGTTCTGCAACCCTTAATTGGCACTGGTCAAAAGACACTTGCACCTACATTGGTTCAACTACAACAATATTTAGGAAATATTAATTGGTTAAGGCCATATATAGGTCTTTCTACCTCGACTCTTTCTCCCTTATTTATGGCATTAAAAGGCCTCAAAAATCCCACAGACGTTGTGACATTGACCTCCGACCAGCTATTGGTCGTTGAGAAAGTCCAAACAGCCCTCAACACCCAGTGGACTGATCGGTGTGTTGACAATCACCCTGTGCATTTGAATGTGATTTTTGATCGACCACCCACAGTGGCAATTACTCAATCTAATATGCCTTCAAGAAATTGTTTTCACTCCAGCTATGACTTTGGCTGAAATTACACATCGTGGCCACACGATGGTGCCAGATTTTTGGAATTGAATTTGCAATTATTTTTATCCTATTTTCCTTAAAATTGTGGGAAACTTTGATTCAAAATAATTTGGTTTTGCAATTATTGATTGGTGATTGGCCTGGTCAGTTTTTTTTGTCATTTTTCAGCAGATCCATGATTTTTGACCATAAAAAATTTACCTTTTGCTTATATCTCTCCTAGTTTGGATGAGACTTTGTTGACACTATTTTTGACATTGCAAAAATTTATTGAGACAAGATATTGTCCTTATTTTATTGCACATATCCGAAGTCATCAAAATTTTTCAGGAATTCTCAGTGAAGGGAATTCCCAGACGGATATGGCAACACGCAAGTTATGACTATGCAACAACTTACTCCCTGGGATAGTCATAGCGATTTTCATCAAAACGCCAAGGCTTTGGCTAAACAATTTGGCATAACCCCCGGGGAGGCAACAGCTATCATTCAACAGTGCCCCAGTTGTTCACAACAAGGACTGTCTATTCCAATGGGTGTGAATCCCCATGGACTTGAGGCATGTCAAATTTGGCAAATGGACGTTACTCAATATGCATCTTTTAGTCCATGGAAATATATACATGTGACTATTGATACATATTCTGGGTTCATCCTTGCTACTCCACAGCATGGAGAGGCAACTAAACATGTCATCAATCATTGTATTCGAACTTTTAGCACTCTGGGTACTCCTAAAGAATTAAAAACTGATAATGGATCCGCATATTGTAGTCATGGCTTTGCTCAGTTCTGCAATCGGTGGAACATTATTCATAAATTCGGCATTCCTTACAATTCACAGGGGCAAAAAGTAGTGGAACGGGCCAACTCCACTTTTAAGCACATACTTGACAAATTAAAAATGAAAAATGGGGAAAATACCCCCGGACTACCTGGAGTGCAAAATCATCTTAATTTGGCTTTATATACTCTCAATTTCTTAAATGTTACTGGCACGCCACCTAATACAGCTGCGAGCAGGCATTTTTCTCCCCTTCCAGACGCAGCAACCACGGTTCGACCGCTAATTTGGTATCGTAAACTACCAGACCCCCAGTGGAAAGGACCAGCTGAACTTATTACCTGGGGTCGTGGATATGCTGCGGTGCAACATGAAGGCAATACGATATGGGTTCCTGGCCACAATATTCGCCCTTACAGTGTACAGCCAAAAGATTGCAAAGACTCTGGTGAGCCCAAAGTGAATGGACAATAATTTTGGAAGGACAATAAAAAGTTAGTGCCTTAACAAACCATACTGACTGCTGGAAGTGTATGATGTCACCATCGGATGCCAGTCAAGGACTTTTCTTTAGTTGGACTTCCTTTGAACAACACTGGAGCTAGCGAAAGTTTTGTACATATTAATGAGGCAGGACATTATACGCTGCCACTTAGGTTTTATTATGTAGATTTTGCATTAGTGTGTTTTAATTTTTCTAAGGGAATTATTCTTTTAAGTATATATCTCTCTTGTAATATCACCTTTAATATGCCTGATCATTGTGATCAAAGTAATAACAAAGTGTATGCAAAATGTGAGGATGGAGAGTACAATGCAAGTGTATTGGGTTTGTAGCTATTTGAATGGCACACGGAATTGGACTGCAGCCAATGACAGTGATGGCCGTTGAAATGCTTAATGAAGAACAAGGACAAATCCCTCCACCAATATCCGGAGATCATCAGCATTGGGGATATTTGGAATGCATTCTGGTTTTGGTTACAAAATTTTCAATGGTTAAGAAATTTGATAAGTATTATTTTGTATTGTTATATTATTCCATTGTGGATGCTTTTATATACAATGTTTGCCTGATATTTTTACTATGATGAAATCTTTTATACCAAAGAAAAAATTGTCTCAACAAGTGAACATTAGTCAACAAGGATTCGAGCGGATGCCAATGGATAAACAGCCACCTCAGTTGGATGAAATCAAATACATGGACTGAAAGCCTTTGCTTCTAAACAAAAACAAAAAAGGATGAGATGTTGTGATAAATGTCCATTTCTCCTTTAAGAAATCCTTCTCTGCCTGGATGGGCTTCTCTCTCCCTCCCTTACAGGCTGTCAGCTGACAGCTGTACTAAGGGGGTGGAGGAGAAAGCAGGAAAAGTTTCGTTTCTTGAAAAAGACGTCATGCTTTCAAAGTGTATGTTTTAACTATCTGTGTAATGTAATTGGCTGTAAATCAGTAGGGTGACAATTTGTGGGTAGGAACCTTTGATGTGCAATAAAAGTTGAGGCCGGGCTTCGGCCGAGGCTTCCATCCCAGAGAGACAAGCAGGTCTCTGTCATTAATCATGGTTGCCGGGACGCCACGAACACACAAGTTATGACAAAGGAAGATTGAAGGGGAAAGGAAGGAGATGGAGAAGGAAGGAGATTGAAGGAGGAAGAAAAGAAGGAAAGAAGGAAGGAAGGAAGGAAGGAAGGAAGGAAGGAAGGAAGGCGAGGGAGATTGAAGGTGAAGGGATGGAGTTGGAGATGGAAGGAAGGAAGGAAGATTGAAGGGGAAAGGAAGGAGATGGAGAAGGAAGGAGATTGAAGGGAGAAGGAAGGAGATTGAAGGGAGAAGGAAGGAAGGAAGGAAGGAGAGAGAGATTGAAGGGGAAGGGAAGGAGATGGATGGAAGTTTAAACACTTGGGAGTTTAAAATGTTGGGAAAAATACTGGGATCCTAATTGGAATTCTATTTTTTGAAACTGGTGGATTATAAGATTTGTAACTTTATGTTCTCTATTTTTTCTTCTTCTCTGATTTTTACTCTAACTATTATTGAAGATTTGGGTTCTTTTTCTCCCCCTTACAATAGAGGGGGAAAAGAAAACTGAAAAGATTCAACTAACTCTGAGATGACATTTGCTGGCTAAATTTGAGACTGTAACCTGCTATTCTTAAAGAAAGCTTTGTTGATTACCTTAAAAACAGATAAGATTCAAAGTGACCTTGAAGCACCAGCTGCAAGAAACTCAGCTCAGCTTTTTACTTGGTGGACTTTCTGATTGTAAGTTCTTTGTTTAGTCTAATATATGACAATGGAAGAAGAACAGGAATGGATTTCTCACACAGAGGAGGTACAGGAACAAACTCTTTATATGTTAAAAGCAATTATCCAAACTCTCCGTATGCAAGCTCAAACTATGACTTCAATTAAAGAATCATCTATACAGAATTCTATAGAAAAGGGGAAACAATCAAATGTTATGACAGAAGACTTAGATACTCAACAAATACAAACTGTGGAAAACATGGGAAGGAAACTGATAATAGAGAACAAGGAAAGGACTTTTCTTATAAACCAGAAGGAATTTGGAGACAAAAAAGAAAAACAGATGAAAGATAAGATAAATACTTTGGGACAACTGCATCGAACTGGAAAAATAAAGAGACGACCTGTCAAACCAGCTAGCCCTCTTAAGAAAACAGCAACTGAACGCCTTTATCAATATCAAACAATAGTTACAACAATACAAGGAGATCTTTTTTTTTCCAATATAAAAATTCTTTTATTAAAACAATCAACATTGAACATAAAAACATATTATGCAGCAATCATCATGGCACCTGATATACAACACTAAGTATTAGTCTTTGAAAACGTCTGAATTAGTAAGCCTTTTTCCACCCCTCGCGTCTAGCCTCAACTATACTCCTGTTACACTTTATTTGATTGGTGTTTCTCTTATCTGGTTCAATATTAATGTGATCAACATTAAACATAAGATCCTATTGCTAAGCAATCGTCCTAGAACATAGCATACAACATTAGGTATTAATCTTTGTAATGTTGTATGCTATGTTACAAAGATTAATACCTAATGTTGTATGCGAAGATACGAAAGATGATTTGGAAGAGGAAAAAAGCTAGAATTAAACAGAAAGGGATTCAGGTTTTAATCTATATATGAGATTTAAAATAGAATATATTTAAATGGATAGAATATGTATTTTGAATATAAGATATTGTAATGATTTGAGATAAAAAAATTGGTTTCATAAAATTTAGAAATATAAATATCAAAATAAGAATATTATGTTGTCTTATTAGTTTGTTAAGATATATGATAGATTTTACATATAAGGTCTGTATTTTAAATATTAGATCATATGTGGAATTTGACAAAGGAATCGTGTTTAATTAAAATTTGGAAAAAAGATAAATATTAAATGTTAAATTAAAATATTAAGGGAAAATCAATTACCAGGTTACTGATCTGCTAAAAGTTTGAATGTTTATAGATAATTAAGATTTGAATTTAAGATATTGTCACGAGTTGAGATACAGGTTAAATAAAACTTAGAAGTATAAATACTAATAATTAAATTTGTATATTAGCTTTCTCTTTTTCTGGAAAGGAAGAAAGGAAAGAAGTAGAAAAAAGGAAAAGAAAATTATTAGCCGTAAATATGAGAGAGAAGACTGAGAATCTGGGATCATTTAAAATCTGGAAATGATAAAGATTAAACGTTAAATTTAAATATTAATGCAAAATTAAACTTAAGAAAAACTTATTAGGTTATTGTCTAAAAGATGGAATGTCAAATTAATCAAGATATGTATAGACTGAAGATTATTAATGAATATTAGAAAGGTATTTTTTGTTCGATTGATAGAATAAGAACTATATTGATCTGAATATGACAGTAGATCTTATGGGGGAAAGAGAGGGAATTTTGTTGTTGAAATACTTTGATATTTGTACTGATGATATTTAAATGTAATGGAATCACGATGCTCAACCACCACACTACTTTTCAAATATGTAAATGCAATATTGGAAAATTAATAAAAAACTTGGATAAAAGAAGAGAAATTGAAGGGGAAGGGAAGGAGATAGATGGAAGGAAGGAAGAGAGGATTGGTTTTTGGAGAGTCATGTTTTCCCAAATGGTGATGAACTGCAATTCCCAGCATTTCCCACTCTTCCACAATGCTTTTTAGGGCTGCTGGGGATGGTAGTCTGGAGCCCCCCATCCTCATTACGGCACCTCTTGCCCTCTCCCAGCCGCCGCCCCGGGACCTGCTCGCCCCTCCAACCTCCTGAGCGCCATCGCAGCAGCGGGATCGTGGGTGCCCCTTTCCACGCTGCGCAGCCCTTCACCGCCAAAGGGTTTCCCAATTCATCAAACGTGAGGGGGGTGCGGCCAGAGCGCCAGCTCCTGCTCGAAAGGCGCCGCTTCTCCCCTCCCGGCCTGTCCGGCTGGCCTCCGACGCACATGCGGGCATCGCCCTCTTCCCCGCCGCCTGGCCACTTCTGAGGCCCGGAGCCTGACAAGCCAGGAAGGAGCCACTCCTGCCCACTAGCCCCAGGGCCGCGCCGGGCACCAGAGGGCCAAGGAGGCCTATGACGGTGAAGGATGTGGGCCGGGCAGTGGGGGGGAAGCTCCGGCGCAGCGTGGAGGCAGCGGCCCAGACCTGGCTCGGCTCGGACCGGCCGCCCACGCAGCTGAGTCAGCCCGAGGCAGTGTCGGGGGTGCGTTTCAAGCCCCTGGGCTTGCCATGAGCTGGGAGATGGGGAGGACGCAGCCAGCAGCCAGCCGACGTCCGCATGGCCCCCAGGAGCACAGCCCGACTCCCAACAGTCAGCTGGGAGTTGGGTCGGAGTCCGGACATCGGTAGGGAACTGGCGGGGCTGCTACACACCGCCCGGCTCCCAACAGCCAGCTGAGAGTCGGCCCCATGCGCGCCAGCTGCCCTCCCAGTGCCCTCCGCTGCCCCGCTAGCCTTACCTTGGCCACTGCCCATTTGGGGCGGTGGCAGGCAGGCCCAGGGGCTCCTGGGCGGTCATGGCAAGAAGCAGCGACGGTGCAGGCCAACCACCGGCTGGGCCACCAGCTGGCCCAGCCCAAGGGAGGTAAGCCACCCACCGGGCCCCACGCGTGCCAGCTACCCTCCCAGCGCCCTCCGCTGCCTCGCTAGCCTTACCTTGGCCACCGCCCGTTCAGGGCGGCGGCAGGCAGGCCCAGGCGCTCCTGGGCGGCCATGGCAAGCAGCAGCGATGGTGCAGGCTGACCACCAGCTGGGCCACCAGCTGGCCCAGCCCAAGGGAGGTAAGTCCGGCGGTCATGGCAAGCAGTAGTCCCAGGCACTCCTGGGCGGCCCTCCCATCGCTGACCCTCTTTTACTTACATTTAGTAGTTGCTCAGCAGGGAGGGGTGGAAACTTTCAGACAGCTCGCCTTCGCTGCAGACAACTTGTAGCAACCTTTGGGGACTGGGACTTTTGGCGGGTTCAGCAGGGCAGAGACAGCCTGGACAATTCCTATTGGCTTTTGAAAGCCAATAGAATTAGACTCTATTCAAGAGAGTCTATTCCATTGGCTTTCAAAAGCCAATAGAATAAGAGGGAGTAGCACAGCTAAGGAAAAGGCGAAAAAAATGGCAGACTGTGTTGTTTGGCGACCCCCGTGAAATGGTCATTCGACCCCAAAAAGGGTCGCGACCCACAGGTTGAGAACCGCTGTTCTAGAGCATTTCCTGCTCCAAAGAAAAACCTGATTGGTTTGAACTGAATTCAACTTATATTCAGTGTATATATAGGAATCTTAATTCAGAGTGAGATATCTTGAAGCCCTCATACTAGGGCATTCATTATTTAAAATCACACATGTTAAATCATACTTTTAAATTCATGCTTCATTCAATAAGCAACAAATGACAGGATTGACATTAAACATCTATGGGCTATAACCTACAATTGCTGGATTCATACCTTTCAAAAACTCCATTATGATTTTGTACAATATATGCATCCAATTAGTATGTTAGCAATGCTGATTCTTTCTCATGATATGGTTATTAAAAGGCTCTGGCCAAGATTACAAAATGAAAATATGAGGCCACCCATCATTTCCTAACTGCTAATTTTCAGATTCATTTACCTTTGGAGAGTGCGAGAAACTCTGCTAATTACGCCAAAGAATCAAGATGGCAGCCCCAATAATGTACTCAAAATTCCTGTCACTTTTTACATAAATCACAACACATGGACTGTAAAACAAGGAAGAACTTTGATCACAAAGATGAGGCTGGCCTCTTAACATTTTGAAACCCTTTCTGTGGACACACCTGGACTTATCTCCCCATTTCTCTTGGCAACATTGCCAGACTTGGTAGCACATTCCCAAGACTATGGAACAGCAACAGAATATGTTGGGGAAGGGATACCAAATATCCCATCCCATGGAGATATCTGTAGGATCAGAATGCTGTAAAGAGAAGGGAAGGGTACAGCTGTACACCCAGCTCTCACAAAGCAGTGCCTTACCACCCGCCAGTTAGTGTTATACAGTTGTCATAAAACATGTCATGTTTATGTAGTGTATATTGGAGATGGTTACCGTTTGAGGGGTTAAAGCAACAAAATTTCATTTTAATGTGTGCTGATTAGTGTACATTTAAAGTGACATTAAAGTTATTATTCTATTTCTATTCCATTTTATTTTACTCTAACCTGCTGGTCATCTCTCATAAATGCATACCCATCTGCAGACTAACATTGCAGTGCCTAATACACGGGTGGGTGAATAGGGAGGAAGTTTTACTGGATAAAAAGATGGGGAGCTCTTACACTCAGTTCCACTGGCAAGAGAAGTGGGGGCAAAGAACATTTGTCTCCCACTCTATTCTTCCCATGGGTGCAGGAGTAGCAATATAGTAGGGGCACAAAAAAGGAAAGCTGATCTTTTTGGCGCCAGTTCTCCCAATATTAAAACAACTGTCTCCTTCCCACCCCAACCACAAAAGTGTTTAGCCACTTGTCCCACTTCTTCTTTCAAAGGGAAAGAGAAATGGGGTGGAGGTAGTCCCAAGAAAACTGGTGCCTCTTCTCTCTCTCCCATTTCTCCTGCCACCTGCCAGAAAGCAAAAGAGATGAGAAGTAGAGGAACTGATCTCTCTCCCCCCTTTTTTTTTGAGTAGCAAAAGATGCAGAGCAAAAGGAAACTTCATACCAGTTTCCATTCCATGGAGCAATGATTCCAAGGGAAAGAAAACTAATAGCAATGTACCCCTTTCTTCTTCTCTTCCCCCTGTAATCTTGCAACCCACTGCCTAAAATGCAGGAAGGGGATAAAAGCAGAGAAGGACCATCCGCCAGAATGATCTCAGGGTGGAGTCAGTAAAACCATGGACCTTCAGCTTCCAATAACTGGCATGCAGTGGTGTCAGAGAAGCTGTCCCTGGGCTGCAGACACCACTTTTCCAGCAGGCACCTCAGTCTGTGGACATGCATAGGAACTGCCAATTTATGATTTAAAGACTGAATTTATTTACTTATTAGAGTAATACCTGGCACATCTCCAAAACTTTCAGCAGACTTCACTATGGAAACAAAGAATTAAAAATATTATAACAATAATATTAATAAATATTCTTGATATCTACTCAGTAGCTGGAAATCATCAATATGCTGATGATACTCAGCTCTATATCTCTACCCCGCGTCATTACAGCGGAGCAGTGGAAGTGATGAACCGGTGCCTGGAGGCTGTTGAGGTCTGGATGGGTGCCAACAGGCTGACTCAATCCCGACAAGACGGAGTGGCTATGGGTTCTGCCTCCCAAGGACAATTCCATCTGTCCATCCATCAATCTGGGAGGGGAAGTTTTACCCCCATCGGAGAGGGTTCGCAACTTGGGTGTCCTCCTCGATCCACAGCTAAGTTTAGAACACCATCTTTCGGCTGTGGCGAGGGGGGCGTTCGCCCAGGTTCACCTGATGCGTCAGTTGCGGCCCTATTTGGACCGGGAGTCACTCCTCACAGTCACCCATACCCTTGTCACCTCGAGATTCGACTACTGTAATGCTCTCTACATGGGGCAACCTTTGAAGAATGTCCGGAGACTGCAAGTTGTCCAGAATGCAGCCGCGCGAGCCATCTTGGGTCTCCCAAGACATGCTCATATCACTCCAGCCCTCCGTGAGCTGCACTGGCTACCATTTGGTCTCCGAACACAATTCAAAGTGTTGGTTATGACCTATAAAGCCCTTTATGGCAATGGGCCAGGATACTTGCGGGACCGTCTTCTGCCCCATGAATCCCAGCGACCGGTTAGGGCACATAGGGTTGGCCTCCTACGGGTCCCGTCTGTTAGACAATGTCATCAGGCGGGGCCTAGGTTTAGGGCCTTCTCTGTTGCTGCCCCAGCCCTCTGGAACCAACTTCCCTCAGAGGTCCGTACTGCTTCCTCCCTCCTAGCTTTCCGAAAACTTTTAAAAACACATTTATGCAGGCAGGTTTGGGGCGTGTGAGTTGCACTCTGCCCTGGGGCCTCTGATTGTGACTGTGTGTTGTATGAGTGGAAATAATTTTAACATTGTAAATTAGTATTTTAATTGATTTATACTATATTTTTGTATTTTTGCTGTGAGCCGCCCTGAGTCTTGGGAGAAGGGCGGCATATAAGTCAAATAAATAAATAAATAAATATTGAATTTATCAGACCAAACACCATAATTTTACAAAAACCTACCTGCTTGGAACTGCCTATATTCTTAGACACTACAGTAATAATTCTTAGATCCTTGGTTAGGATTTGCATTATTAAGTTTCCACCAATCTTAGACAGTGAATCTAACTGTAGATTACCCACACATAACAATATTTCCAATATATTTCTACCCAATTCTACTCAGAGTTATTTGCCATGACCCAGGACTTTTGCCACGTGGGAGAGAACTGCGATCCCTAAAAATCAGCAAATGATAATTGACTTGTGTCATTACTAGATTATTGTTGACAGCGAGCGGTAATCTCTGCCCGATGACCAGCCTTGGCAGGGAAACAAGTATCTCCAGGCATTTGTGCAAAATTCACTCGTTAAAAAAATAAAATCATCATTAAACCATTCCGGGGGTTGTAAATCCATAAACATCCAGGCATGTAATAAAAAATATTTAGAAATTCCACACAGTTCCAAACAGTCCAGGTATTTCTCATGCTACCTGTGCTAGACTGGTTTCCTAGATATGTCTGATGATTTACGCAGCTAAATTCTATCTTGCCCTTCTAAAAAAAAAATTGCTTAATTTTGACAGCGGGCGGGAATCCTTGCCCGGTGACCAGCCTTGGCGGGGAGAGAAATATCTCCAGGCATTTGTGCAAAAACCACTCGTTAGAAAATAAAACTATCCCGGGGTTGTCAAATCCACCCGGCCGCCCGCTCCCCTCATTAACGGTCCTCGCGATCGCTTCTTTGCGAATGTCAGCGAGGGAACCCGTCCGTCACGTCACGCAGCCGTCAAGTTCCACCGCCCCTTACTTTGGATCCACGCGGCGCTCGTAGCCTGGCAACCGGGCGGAAATGGCGTCACACGGAGCCGCTGCATTCAAACTCTCGGAAGCCGCGTTCGAGAGGCCGTCAGTTCGAAGCGGAGCGGTTCTGCCGTTGTTTCCTGCTCGCCGCTCCGGGCCGTCCCGACCCTTCCTTTCGTGGAAGGGAGGGCGCGGTACTGACAGTGCCGCCGCCGCCGCCGCATCTTGCCACCTTAAAGCGCTCTTCTCCGCCAGGCTGGGTCACCTAACGCTCCAGAGACTTTGCTGAGGTGTGTATGGGGAAAGCGGGGGGGGGGGGAGAGAGAAGGGGTCGGGAGCTGCGTTCTTCCGCCCTAGCATGTCGGCCCTCTTGAGCCTTTGTGGAAAGAAAGAAGATCTGCCTTGGAAGCGGGCCTCAACAGGTGGTGGCCCTTGACCGATGCCTATGGAGTTTCTCAGTCCCCCAGGTCATGGTGGTCCCAAAGGTGCTTTTTCAAAAGGCAACTGGATTTTCTTGTTTTTTTCTTTGAAGACGTTTCGCTTTTCATCCAAGAAGCTTCTTCAGCTCTGACTGGATGGTGGTGAATGGAAGGATGTATATTCCTTGCAGACAGCTGGTCATTTGCATTTGTTTTAGAGCAGGGGTTCTCAACCTTGGCAACTTTAAAACTTGTGGACTTCAACTCCCAGAATTCCTCAGCCAGCAAAGCTGGCTGAGGAATTCTGGGAGTTGAAGTCCACAAGTCTTAAACTTGCCAAGGTTGAGAACCCCTGTTTTAGAGAGTCGTTGAAGGGGATACACCATCATCTATCACCAATTTACAACGCAGTCCTTTCAACAGTTCCAAGAAGGCTCCACACCCATTTGCACTACTCAGGTGGCCCTGAAGACACAGATAAGCCTCTAACTGGCGTCAGCGACTTTTTAAAAGAATGCAAATGACCAGCTTTTTTCAAAAATTGAAAAAAAAAAAAGCACCTTTGGGACAACCATGACTGGATAACTGAGCATCTCTGTAGACATCTCTCTGGCATAGGCCTCCTCCTTGGGATATGGTTTAATATGGCTAGCTGAAGACAATTATTACCTGCGTTTTGCAGTGTGTCTGTTTCCTTTAAGTTCCTCATAATGCCCATTTTTAAGGTTTAATGTTCTATTTAGAAAGAAGTTTTGCTATTTTACAAAAATATTCAGAGGGTTTTGAAAGGAATTTTTATTTTTCATAGTACTTATGATGGGGCAGAAGCTGACAAGTTTTTATTTGTCGGTTGTAAAATGCTGTGTTTGTATACATTGACACTATGAATAAATGGATTAGTCGTAATTGTAATATATATTAGAAAATAATTCCCATAAACTTGTACTATTTGTGAATTTGGAATTAGAGGGATTTTTTTTTCCAAAAAAATCTTGCAGATGAAGTGGCTGCTTTTTGAATAGTGCCTGATGATTTTTTTGGAGAACCTCAACTATGACATCAAAGAAGTGGGGATTCAAGTCTGGTGATTCCAAATCTGAATCAGAATTGCAGGTGTACAAGAAAGAAAATGCATCTCTGAAAAAGTCTTTGGAAGAAATCATTAAGGAGAAAAGCAAAATGACACCCGAAGAAAGGAAGAGGCTTCTGGAGGTGATATAAATTAAAATAATCTAACAAAATAATATTTGTTTTGCATCTAAATTAAAACCTGGATATTAAGTTTGAGACAAAGCATTTTGTAAAGTAAAGGCTTCACATTTCATCTAAATACAAAAGAAACTAATTGATAATGGGAAGCTAATCTTTACTGCAGGGGTGGGGAACGATGGCCCTTTTATGACTTGTGGACTTCAACTCCTAGAATTCCTGAGCCAGTCATTCTACCTTACTGTAATGCAGGCATGTCAAACTGCTGGCCCATGGGCTGGATGCATCATACTAAAACCGTGCCCACCCCATTGCCCGCAATGGGGAAAAAGTCGCGATATGTCACGCGATGTCATGTGATGTTACAAGTTTGACATGCCTGCTGTAATGTAATGTCTTATCAGGGGTGATAGATACCCCTGTTTTTTCTTTGTGCCCTATTGTGTAGCCTGTTAGCATTGCTTCTAGATTTCTGCAACTACAACCACATCTGACAATGGGATGGCAAGTTACCTTCCCTAAGACGTGCTAAATGTTTGCTTTATTCATTCATATATTAGTTCTTCTTGTTCTAATGCATATGAAGCACTCAGGACAAGTAGTGTGGCTCTTTCACTGTTGCTTTTGTGACTGTTAACATAAACATAGTAACTTTTTAAAATGATTTATTTCTTTATATTTCAGAGAAGAAATGTGTAGTTTTATGCATTTCTTTCCAAAGGTTTAGTTACCCTTCCTTCTCTTCTCATAAAGTCTGTATATTTGAAAGCCCATATGAATTAGTGTAATTTACATAGTTGAAGTGTTTTGAACTATTTAAATTCAAATTTAATTGTAAATAGCGGACAATTGATAAAGCATCATCTGAGCTGTTTATGTACATAGAAGTTATTTATATTGTGCTTTCTTGTTGAGACTTCTTTTTATGGTTAGTTAAAGTGGTGGAGCTTCTTCTATTTTTGTTTCGCTTTCATATTAACATTAAATCCCTGATTTCGTAAGAATTACCTGTAGCTTTTTTTTAAAATTCTTTGGAAGGTTTTTTTGTCTCTGCTTTGGCATCCTGGACGTAATATTTTGGTAAAATGTAAACAATTTAATGAGACTATACCTACAATTAAATGGACAATTTCTAGGCAAAATAGTACAATCATATTCCAAATCCTGTGCCATAAGCTTAATTTTACTATCTTACCAATAGATTAATATTTGCCAACATGATTAGCCACTTCTACTCAATCAGGCATTTGTAGCTTGGAAACTGACCTTTTTTTCCTGTTAAATGCTTGCTTGTACTTCATATAGAAAATACTTGCCCTTGAAACAGAAACAGAAGAATATAAAAATAAACTTGGAAAGAAAGATCAAGAAATCCAGGTCCTGAAAGATGAGTTAAGGAGTAGAAGCAAAAGTACAGATGCTGCTTCTCTGCGGGGGCAGCTAGAAGAGAAAACAAAAGAAGTGGCTAAGCGGGAACAGCTACTAAATTCACTCTCGGAAGAGGTAGAATGGCAGAAAAATCACATATCTGCAGTTTCTGCAAGATGTACAGATCTTGAAAGCAAAGCCAGTAATGTCCAGATCGCCCAGGTGAGTTTATAAAAAATGTGTGTAATGTTACCTAACCCTTTCCCTCATAGTGCTATTTGGAAGTTATTTGGGACTGAACTCCTTTTGGGTAGCATTTGCCCATTAAGAGTGATATGTAATCTGGGGGGTCTACCTGAACTCACAACTCATGCTGAGTAAGGAATGCCTTTGTACAACTTTATTTGGTGTACCCATTATGCCAGGCATGTCAAACTCGCAGCATCACATGACTTTTTCCCCATTGCCAGCAATGGGGTGGGCGCAGTTTCAGCGTGGCGCATCTGGCCCGCAGTTTGACATGCCTGCATTATGCCCTTTCCTAGATCAGAATGCCCTTCACTTTGTAGCTTAATTACTGCAACACGCTCTACATTGGGCTGCCTTTGAAGACTACCTGGAAACTTCAGCTGCTGTGCCTATGTGATTCATGAGTAAATTCCAGATGTAATTCAACATACGGTTTTTCACCTAAAAGCCATTTGTTGCCTAGAGCCCGATTTCCCATCATATCAATCTATATGGCTTGATCTGACAGGGTTGATGTACTTCAGGTCAGGGGTCCCCAATCCCCAGGCTGTTGCCCATTAATGGGCTGTGGCCTGTTTGAAACCAGGCTGCGGGTGAGATTGGCAAGTGCATGCGTGTGAAGCTCCACTTGCACAAGTGGAGAGCACTTGTGCTCGCGCGCGAAACTCCATTCACACAAAGGAGTTTTGCATGCAAGCGCTGTCCACTCTTGTGAGTGGTGCATGAGCACAAGCACCCTCCACTCAAGCGCTCTCATTGCAAATGGAGCATAGTGCAGAAGCACAAAGCACCCTCCACTTGCGAAACTCTTTTACGCGACTGGAGAGCGCGCCTGTCAGCTGCTCTCACAAAAGAACTGTGAGTGTGAGTGTGCGCCTGCCATTCACATACCAGGCCCCCCTCCATCCCCACGCCAGGCCGGACTGCCAGGCTGGAAAGGTTGGGGACTCCTGCTCTAGGTTCCCTATATCAAGCAATGCTATCTATCATAGCACTGCTTAATATAGGGAAGAAGATATACAGTACAAAGAAGTGTGCATTCTCTGTCATAGTACCTACCCTCTGGAATGAGGTTCCCCCGAGATTGGGTGGCTCTTGGCCTAATGATGTTCCAGGGAGTCTTAAAGACCTGGCTTGTAGGATGTATGCATGATGCTATTGGCGAAAGTCACCATCCTGTCCATTTTACTTGGATTGCATATTGCTTTTTGCTTTTTATGCTGAGAGCCACTCAGAGTCAACAAGTTGGGAAAGCTCTGAACGAAATTAAATAAATATGAAAAAAAATGAGTTGTTGCAACCTAATAATAGGGAAATGGAACAAGGTGGCTTAGTGATTTGCATGCTTGGAAGCTCAAAGTGACAACCACTATTTTCTAATTCACCACCCACAACAGTAATAGGCACGTCGTCACCACAATTGAAATCTTCAGAGCTAAGGTACCGTAGTATGCTATCTGCTTCATGATGCAGTGGTCTGCAGCTATTGCAGTACCAATCTCTGGAAGCGGTTTGGTCAAAATTTCTAAATGCCCTTCTGTATGTGTCCAGTTAATTCTTTATTATTAGATGTAAGCCTGACTGCATTAAAGCCCAAATTTGACACTGCGTTCTGAGAGGTTGACTCAAACTAATCTTTGAAAGCCCTTTGGTTGCCTTAACTTCACAAGATACTATTCCCTCATGGCTAACTGAAATAAATCAAAGATAAATCAATAACTGATCTCGATTGGCTATGAAAAAGCTCTTCAGAAATAAAACAGCTGATTCTGAACTTAGACTTAAAAAGGACCTAAGTTTTACTGCAAAACCCTGTAACTTAAGCATGTTAAGGAGACCATTCACAGGTGGCATACAACACGCCAGCATTTTGTGCTGAACAAGGAGAAGAGCTTTTACATTAGCCAGACTCAGGGCCTTACTTTCAGCTCATCTGGAAGAGAGATACAATCGCACACCTGGGCAAGACTCTTTATGCCTGTGTCTCATAGAGGAAGTTGAATCAACTGCACATGTCCTTTGTTGCCCCTTTTATTTAAACTGGAGTAATGTTATTCACATCTCCCTTAACAATCAGACATAGCAAAACAGATATTGTTCTTATTGTTTCCCTCCTAGTAGATATTTCAGAAATGATTTTCAGGAGAACAGCTAAATTAATAAAATAGTAATTGCATGTTCCTTCAGGATAAATTTTAAATTTGACATTTCATGATTCTAAAATCTTAACAGTCAGGTACTGCTAATAAATTCATATTTATGTCTGCCTCTACAGTTGTTTGAATTTAAGATATTACTATGTATTTTGTTGCTTTTGTTTTTAGTAATTTCTATATATTTTGATGCTTTATTTTATTTTTATAAAGCTCCATTTTTAAATTGAAATTCTGTTAAAATTGTATTTTGAGTAAGTGTTCATAATAACGAAAGTTAACAAATTATTGTCTTTAGCATCCTTAATTTAAACTTACTAGTCGGATACAGTGGTCCACACAGAATATTTTAACTTTGAATTATTTTGCTGAGCAAGGTACTAGAATAAATGTCCTAGAATTTCTCCCTGGCCTCTTGTTATTTCTAATAGGAGATCAGGTTTTCATAGCATTTGAGCCACGTGGTGGCTTCTGAGTAAAAGTTAACTCATAATTATCGGTATAACTAAGTCAACCATAAGGACGGATGAAAAATGGACATAATTTTTATTTCTATTTACACTCCTACTAGATGCTGAAAATTACTTATGTGGACATCACTCTGTTAAAACTCAAGTAAAACAGATTATAAATTTGATTCCACTGACCTGATAACTAAGATAGGGGTGTCAAACTGCCGGCCCGCAGACCAGTTGCATCATTCAGAGGCTGCGCTTACCCCAGCTCCAGCAATACAAAAAAAGTTGCAATACATCGCAACACGTTGTGATGTGACGAGTTTGACACCCGTGAGCTAAGAGATATTATAGAAAAGGATTACAGAAGTACCACTTATTGAAAGTAGATGGCAGTATAGTATCAATCCTATAGAATTTGAAAATTAAAATACCAAATGCCACAGTGATAAGTCAGGTGCTTGTCCAAATCAGGAAGGATGTTTATAGATATTGGGTAATTGAAAGATATCAACCATTATGCAAAACAATAAACACAGTTAAATTCAAATATATACATGCTGGCTGTATAGGATTGGGACATATTACTCTCGTATCCGGAAGCTATAATATACAAAGTTTTAAAATAATAGATTCTAGTCCAGGTAATCTGTCACGTATCCAAATACTTTTAGAATTTCTGTTATCTTTTGCCAAATACATGAAACTTTCCTATTTGTAGGTAGCTCAGTAGATTCTGTTCTGGAATTTATTAAAGTCTCCTTTGAGTAACTCAACATAATGTTCACATAAAAAACTGTTGGTGTTGGTACAGAAACAGTTTACCATTGCCCCTTCCTTCCTTCCTTCCTTCCTTCCTTCCTTCCTTCCTTCCTTCCTTCCTTCCTTCCTTCCTTCCTTCCTTCCTTCCTTCCTTCCTTCCTTCCTTCCTTCTTTCCTTCCTTCCCCTCCTCTCCCCTCACCTCCCCTCCCCTCCCTGTCAAGATGTGAGCCATAGGATTTTATGGTGGTCTCCCATCTAAATATAATTAGGTTCCATCCGGTTTAGTATTTTTAAATTTGCCAAGCCCTTTTATTTTGCAGAAGGAAATATTTATAGAAATACGATATGTAGAATCCTGAATGTTTCAACAGTTTGAAAAATTACAGAAGCCCAGTGCTTGCAAGACTTAGCGTAGCAGTACCTGCTCCTTTCTTCAACACACAGACATCTGCTTTCAGTTAATGGAATTGAACTGTTTCACTATTCTGTTTTTTAACAGGAAAAAGCTGTGCACTGTGCTGGAACGCCAGTCGACATACATGAAGTTGAAATTCAACTGAAAGACGTAAGGCATTTTATCAAATACATTATTATATGTTTTATTTAAGGAATAAAATTAAATTACATAAATACAGATAATGTAGAATTATCCTATATTAGCCTGTTTGTAGCTAATTGTCACTAGTTTCCCAACAAAGAATATATGGGAATATAGCAGTAATAGGGAGATTAGGATCAAATATAAAATTTCATTTTTCTTAGTAAGCAATCAGATCTGTAGCTTCCCACAATCTTGTGACCATGGGAGTACTGGGAATGGCCAGAATTTGAGGAATAGTTGGAAGTACTATTCACCGTACTTGTAATACCACCCTTGTAACTTTGAATGGTTGCCTAATAAATGATTGTTAACCAAGGACAACTTGCATAAGATTATATTCCCATTTAAAATAGTGTTTTGCATCCGTTCAAATATTGGGTTGAGACAGATTTAAATCTGGGCCCCATTTTTTCATTCAGGGAGGAGGCAGGAATTGAATTTAGTTCCATGGACTTCATGAAAGTGAACTAATTCTAAAATGCTATGTAACAAAAGCTAATAACTTGCTGGTTTATGCCATAAACTTTACGCCATAAACTTTATAAGCTCAACATTATACTATATATGAGTCACTATCAGTAAAATTTAAAATACCTTAGTCTGAAAAGGTGCTGTCAGACTCCTTATTTTTTGCTACGTAGGATAACATAGATCTCCGGTGTCATGAGTAAATTATGCTTTTATCTTCACTGTTTTGGAGTATATCCATTCAGAAAGCAGCACATTACCTCATTCAAACCTCATGCAATAAATAAGTTAAATTGTAATTTCTCCATTCAAATATTTGTGTATTTGTCTGTAGGCAAAACCCTGATCTGATGTGATGTCTCCCCCACTTTATTAACTGCTGCTATAGTTCAGTCACAAAATAGCATCTGGTCAGCAGTTAAGTCTGTGCACCTGACACGCATCTGAAGATTTATAATACTTCTCTGCTTTTCTGAATAAAACAAACAAATTGGAGGTATGGCAGGCCACCAATATTTCACTTCCCAGCTGGAAAAGAGGGTCAAATCATATTGAAAGTCAAACGTAGGCTTTCTGTTTATCCATTGGTCTCTTTTGCTATGGCACATCCAGTTCCAGTAACGATTAAGAATAGATGATTAAACAAAAATGCAGTGTAGTTCAATCTGCTTTCTTCAAACAAGGCCAGGGACTGAAAGCCTTTGACATTGTTAGATTACATCTGCTAAATATTGCTATCTCGTCCTTATCTCTGTATTCTCATTTAAGAAAAATATAAAGAGGAACGTGGAAACAATACTCTGAGCTAGAAAGAAATTGCCTTAAATTCCAAAACAGTAACCTTTATGTTTCATGAAAACTATTCTTAAATTCAAAAACTTCTTTAATATGATAGCTATTTAAAGAATAGTTTTCATTGAGCTATTGAAAGTCTTATGTATGGATTCAAATAAAATTTAAAAATTAAATTATTGTTTGATCTGCCTGTTATAAGCTTTTTATTTGTAAAGAAATAAGGAATTTCTTGTCAAGATCTTTTAATCTCCTACACATTAATACATATTAAATGCATTGTTTTGTGAAAATTTTATTTCGAACAATGAGCATCCACTTTTTTAAAAAACAAGCAATCACTTGTTGATACGATAGTATCATTCTTTATGCATTTATATGGCATCTTTTTGAATGCCATCTTTCACAGGTAACAACAATATATAACACTCAAAATTAAAAGAATACATTAATAAAACAATGTAATTAACATTAATAAAAATAAATAAGATGTTCTTCTTGTATATTGCAGCATAATAATGTAGTGAAGTCATTTTTGACTCCATTTTAAAGATGTGTGGTTTTGGAATCCATTGCCATAACTTTGAAGGGAACTAATAGATTTCTTGGGAGTTACATTAGGGTAGGTTTGCTGCTGAAAAGGCCCTGCCCCTAATTTTATCATTCTTTTCATTAAAAAAATATTTCAGCAATAATCAGCTTCTGGAATGTATATTTAAGGAAGATTACAGTTCTATACACACTTCCAAGTGTCTTCAGTTGAAAATACATAAATAGGCATATATCAATTATAATGGAACATTTTTCTAAGATTTTTTATAATCCAAATCATTTGTTTAGTATTGTTAATTAATTGAAAAATTACAAAACAAAATAAGTACCACTTAAACAGCTTTCAAAAACCTCTTAGTAGGGGATTATTCAAAATAGGCATACTTTATAAAAGATGGCATGCATACATTTACCATGTTCTTCCATTGATCTTAAAGAAAAGTACACTTTAGGCTTCAGTTACAGTTCCTTATTTGTATTTTCTTTTTCCTGTATGCTACACCATTCATGCATAGTAACACCTTTTTACACATTGTGTATATTATTTTCACACTCAATAAAGAGGGCTGGACAGAGATCTCTATCTTTGCTCTGAAAATTACTAGTTTTAAACTTGTACTTTTTGTTTGTAGGGTAGTTTTTGTATACTAAAGTTCAGAATAACCTGAAAGTAAACATTGCATATCCTTTTTGGAACTGGATCAGTCCTTTAGTCCAGGTTTCTAGGCAAAGCTAATATCACAAGCCAACAAACTGCAGATGCTTCAGTGCGATGTGTACAGTTGCTCTAGTTTTATTTACTCTAGAGCAGACATGTCAAACACAAGTCCCGGGGGCCGGATGCGGCCCGCAAAGTGGTTTCATGTGGCCCGCGAAGCCATCCTGGAAACAGTGAGGGAACGGCCCCTGCTGCCTTGGCCCCTCCCAATTGTACATTGGGAGCCATTTTGTGGTGGCCATCTTGGCACTTGCCCTGATGGACCATGCCTTGGCACTTGCCCCGGTCCCACCCCCTTCTGCCAGAGACCCTCAGATCTGTCCCACTCCTGCCCAGGCCCCCATAGGCACCCTTGATGCGAATGATGTAGAACTGGCCACGCCCACTCAGTAGGCCACACCTACTCCATCCACGCCCACCCAGTAGGCTGCACCCACTCTGGCCACACCCACCCAGGGCCCCCAGGGCAACCGCAATGCTGATGCGGCCCTCAGTAAAATTGAGTTTGACACCCCTGCTCTAGAGCAAGTACAATGGGCTGATCAAGGTTAGGATCAAAATATGGGACAAAGTAAGAGCCAGTTGTAGTGGTTAAGGCATTTGGTTAGGAAGCATGAGAAGGTGAGTTCTACTCCTGCCTTAAGCACAAGGCCAACTTGGTGACCTTGGGCCAGTCCATCTTTCTTAGCCCTAGAAAGAAGATTACATCAAACCTTTTCTGCAAATCTTACCAAGAAAACTGCAGAGACAATCCAGGTAGTCACCAGGCATCAACAATGACTTGAAGGCAATCAATCAACCAATCAATCAATAAAAGGGTGAGGAAAACAAAGCAGAATAATTATTCATCCCCAGGGCTCTAATTATAGACAACAATCATACAGTCCATGTGTGAAATGAGTAATAATTTTAAAAAATTCCATTGGCACCATAGAAATAATACACATAGACAATTGTATAAAACAATTGTCCTTTATCATTACATTTCCCTTCTACCAAATTAGCTACTACACTCTTATACTACAGAAAATAAAATATATCGGATAACCATATATTGAATTCATTGTGTACTTTGGCCCTAAATTCTATGTATGAAGGAATGAAAAATTATAAACTCTTTAAACATTAAGCTGTATATCTTGGGAAGATATAAAAACACTTATGTTAAATGTTTCTTTTTTGATTCTCTCTCAAGCCATCTCTCTTTTTCACCTCTCTTTTTTACCTTCCCTCATTTTTAGCAACTGTTCCTTCCCAACTTATACATTATTTCACTAACAACTGTCTTGTATGTGTGTACAACTGTACTGGCATAGGCACCCAGTTCATCTAAAAAATGCTAGAATAGTTGAATGAGAATGTATTTGTCATGTGATAGGCACAGTTTAATTCTAAATTAAAGAAAGCATGATTTGGAGCCTGTGATAAATGAGTTTGTTCCCTCCGGTTCTTCAAACTCATTGCCACTGTCCCACTTTTATGTGACTCATAGTTTGAACAAGCTAAGGAACAACATATAACAAACGTACTGGGAAACCATTGGATGTCTGCATGAAGCCTTGTTGATTAAATCTAGAATTCACATTTGAGTATGTGTGCATATTTACTTGGAAATTGTATCATTTAATCTGTTTCCTTTCAAGTTACATTGAAAGTGGTTTTCAAACACAGTTGTGGCTAGGTACCACTGTATATTGAACCACATCAGTTTATGATCATTTGCAACAGCAGAATATGCTGGCAATGAAGAAAAAGTACAGAGATAATTTTTCACTGGTTTTGTGTTTGCTTCTGCTGTGGTATACTGAAATGTCACGCTAACAGGAGTCATGCAAAAGAGGATGCATTTCAAATACTTGATTTATAGGAAAAAGGGATATGAAAATAGTTGGGGTTTTTTCTCATAGAAGTTTCACTCACTTTCAAATCTCTTTACAGGCTTTGGAGAAAAACCAGCAGTGGATAATATATGACCAGCAACGGGAGGCTTATGTTCAGAGTCTCTTAGCAAGGATTTTTGATCTAGAACAGCAGCTAAAAACTGTCATCCAAGAGCAAGCAAAGGAAGCTAGGGCAGAAGGTATAGACTGATTATTCTCCGAACTGCATAGGATCAAAAAATTAACTTATATTGGTCTGATTTCCATGTTCAAAATATTGTAGCTGTAAGAAGAGCTCTTCTGAAATCTGTATTTGTGCCACTCAGTGGTGGGATTCAAATATGTGAACAACCGGTTCTCCGTGTGGATGCCGCTTCCGGAAGTCCATTCTGGGCCTGGGCAACAAAAAATTAGCTACCGGTTCTGCCGAAGTGGTGCGAACCGGCTAGAACCGGCACCACTGGTGCCACTGTAATTTTTAGGAGGGAGGGTGGGAGAGAAAATACATTCTGGTCATTGTTTAGATCCCAGACTCCCAATTTTATGCATAGGAAAACAGCATTTGTTAATCTGGTCTGGCATGTAACACTTGCTTTTTAGAAGTTGATTTAAACATTCATATCATTCCTACTGCGTTTACAATATTTCTGAGAACAACTTCCATAGTACAGAGATGCAGGCAAGACTTCTTGATAACAAGAATTTTGGAAATTCTTCTGCTATTAGGTATTTGTTTTGTGACTGAATAATTATTAGTATTATATTTCTTATCTATGCAATGTTTGATTAAGCATTTGTATGCCATGAGACATATTGGCATTGTGACACTAAGTACCCATTCCCTAAAATTGTCCAGAAAGATTAAAGGTGATAAAATATTAAACTTAAGTCCAGAAACATAAGGATTAGAATTCTAGAACCGTATCTCCCAGTAATTTTTCCCCTATTCCTGTTGAGAGTACTTGCTCTAGAATCAAGTTCTTTCTGCTCCAAGTCTTCTCCTGCATCCCGCTGTAATCACAGACTACAGAAGAATAGTGGTAATTTTCTTCTCCCCACCTTGCCATACCACTACTGGTTTTATTTTCCCAACCTCTGCCATTAGTTTTTAAAGATGCTTTATTGTATAGAGGAGAGGAAGGGGTTAGATTAGAACATCTCTCTGTGCCTTCATGCCTAAATTCTCTCTTCCTCTTGAATGATGGTAGAAATATGGGTGTGGACTAGAGTTTGTAGCCTTGTACTTTCACTTCAATGTCCAAGATACATTTTACAAATCTCATATCATCATAATGTGTAATTAGTGAAAATTAGTCAAAAACAGCATATTAGTAGGACTTTTCACTAGAACTAGAAAAGTTGTAATAATAACATTCAAAGATGGAATGGCAGCATGAAGGAAAATGGCAACATTGGATCTTCATCACTGACATATTGAGAGGAATATTTAAAAAGTTTGTAATCTATTTGTGCTTGTTGGTTTTTAAGGTCACTAAATGAACCTTATTAGGGATTTGAACATGTTTCCAGAGGTACATCAAGCACCGTAGTACCCTTGGAATGTGCTGTAGAATTTCAGTAATATAAAGTGCCATATGGAAAGCTATAAGAAGTGTCTATATCAGAATACATTTAAATAAAGTTTCCCATTTTATACACATATTCGTACAAAAAGAGCAGATTGTCATGCAAAACCATATTGGTTTAGAACTATAGGTACTTTATAAACAGCAGATAAAGTGATATTCTTGTTTATTTAAAGTACTGTAAGATAATTTATGTTCATGTTAGAACATATTACAAAACAAGTGCTTAATGTTGCTAGTATCTGTGAAATATCCTGCAGTTTTTAGTTAAATTTTCATATTTAGATTATTGAATGTTTTTGTTTTTAATTTTAATATTCTGTAAGCAAGAAACAAGAACATAAGATAGCATTCCAAAACAGCATATCTTAAAATTCAATCATTTGAAGTAACTGAATAGTATTATAGTATGGGTGGTAAATTTAAAAAAATCCCCAAAATCTACCATGAATATGATTTCTGGGCTCACTATGAGGAGATGCCAACATGTGAGATACTATGATGCCATAATTCAGTGCTTACAACTAAAGTGCAACATACTGTTTTGCTTCATATTTTCACATATTTGCTTCATTTTTTTCTTTTTTCTTTTGTTCTGCTCTTTTGGTGGAATCCTAAAAGGAGACAAGCAGAGATGTTATGAACAGATGTTGGCCACAGCAGAAAGGAATCTGGAAGCAGAAAGGCAAATAGTCTCCCAGCTACATGCTGACCGTAATGAATTGCAAAGGAAGTATGATGAAATTAAGCAAGAGGCAATAAATGCAGACGGTCTACTGAAGCTGCAGAAGCAAACTGATATTAAGGCTCTTCAGGATGAAAACCACCTCAAAGGGCAGCTCTTGCAAAGAGTTACACATGAGCATGAAATGACCAGGAAAAAGCTGGATGAAGAAAGGAAGCGTGCACAAGCCCTCTCAGTTCAGGTCTTTGTACTGTTGCCTAGACACTTTTTATTACAGACTTCCCAAATTGATCCTGCAAATTGGGAATTCAGGGTATGGCAGGTTCATTCCATGTGGGTGGTGGAAGGTAGCGTTGGGATTAGTTGTGTCTGTCTAAAGACACTTTCAAGATTAAACCCCTTTAAACGGTTCTGCTAATGTGGTTAATAGCCAGTAACAACCTAGGTGCATATCTTAACCCTGATTTTGGCAGTGAGTGAAATAAATCAGGTGGAAGGGAATTTTACAGGTAGTCCTTGATTTACAACAGTTTGTTTAGTGACCGTTCAAAGTTACGATAGCACTGAAAAATGTGACTTATGACCATTTTTCACAGTTACAACACATCCCCATTATCATGTGATCCAAATGCAGATGTTTGGCAACTGGTTCGTACTTATGACCATTGCTGTGTCCTGAGATCATGTGATCACCTTTTGCGATCTTCTGACAAGCAAGGTCAATGGGGAAGTCAGAGTCCCTTAACAATTGTGTTAAAAATTTATCAACTGCAGTGATTCACTTAACAACTGAGGCAAGGAAGGTTGTAAACGAAACGGGACAAACCTCACTTAACAAGTGTCTCACTTAACAACAGAAAATCTTCAACCCTCTAAATATATTCATCTATTGTTATTATTATTATTATTATTATTATTATTATTATTATTAATTAGATTTCTATGCCGCTCTATTCCAAGAACTCAGGGCGGCTCACAATATTGCTTTTAATATCACCAAAGGTGATAACGGCATGGATACACCTGCATCTTGTCTAGGCTGGCCATTGAATACTATCTCTGTATTTGGACAAGTATAACTGAGAAGAAATTGGGAGGCATAAGGTTTAAGAAAAGGAGACATTGCTCCTCTTCATGCTGTCATTACAGCAGTAGTAAAAGTGTAGCAGAGGAAGAGCAAAATAAATCCATGAAAGTGTCTTGTATTTATTATTTAAAGTTAGAATATTTCGGACATGTGATGCGACACCCAGAAAAATATGGCATACTCCATTTAATCCTCCAGGGAAAGATTGAGGGCAAACAAGGTCCGGGAAGAAGAAGAACATCATGGCTTCAACATCTAAGGGACTGGTTTGGACAAAACTCAGCAGCACTTTTTCATGCGGGTGCTGCTAAAAACAGGATCGCCAACATGATCACCAATGTCCAATAACGGATATGGCACAACAACAACAACAACAAGATTTATTATTTGGAAGCTTTTTATGTATTGATTGTCACATAATCTCTTCATATTTTACAGGTTGAAGTGCTCCACAAGTCTTTAATAAAACAGCAGGAAGAACAGTCAAGAATAGCAGCTTTGGAACAACAGGTACTAAATTAAGCTCTCTCACACGTAGCATAGATCTTTGTGACTAATATCCTCCACTCTAATCTTCATTTTAATATCAAAAATTTGTCCTAATTTAGAAATAGTCTACATTTCTATGGTCCAGAAATCATAACGTTATTAATGTAATTTGTCATAGTGTCTGCTCATATTTAAGCTTTAAACAGAATATGAATTTGAAATTCATTCAGGATTAATTGTATCCTCTTTGTAGTCTTTACAAGTCTTTACTTCTTTTATCAAACTATTCTTTTTATCTATAAAAAGGTAACATTTATTTTGTATATAGGCAGATATTTAAATGGAATGTGTAAAAAACAGGAGATCATTTCATTTTTCATCCAGTTCTTTTCTTCTAGATACAGTCATGCACATCAGACTTTGAGAATGAAAAACTAGATCGTCAGAACCTGCAAATCCAGTTGAACAAAGTTCTTAAGGAACTGCGGAAGGCAAGAGACCAAATTACTCGTCTTGAGCCCTCAGTAAGTATTGATGGATTAAGACTGAATCTTTAGTAGAGCTGTGCAGAGAGCCAGCATGAAAGGCAAAATAACAGTTACCCTGTGATAAAATGGGTGGCCAATAAATCGGGTGGATGGGAAAGGAAAGGAAGATTTGCAGCAGGTATACATGTACTTCTAGCATCTGTCAGGAACACCATAACCCAGATGAGTCTTTTTCTGAGATATGATAGTTGTTCAGTCCTGAGGAAAGGCTGAATATGACTCTGAATCATATTTCGCTCTTCAAATCTAGACCTGCACAATCCTAAGACATCCTTTTCATTTTCCACGTATAGCATGTATACTGAACTACAATTGTTGATGAGTTTGTATTTTATTTGCCAGGTGTATTGTTTTTTATAACAATTTCACACAAGCTGTTGCAACTATTTGATGCTGTACAGACTCCTCTGAGAACCTTTGCCTTTGATTTTAAAACAGCATCTTGTGGGGAATTTAGATAATATCAAAACAGACTTTTCCTGATATAAAACTTCAATGTCTTTTTTTTTCTTTATACATCACTATATTCTGTTACAATCCAGTCAGATATCTTTTTGAAATTCAATTATATTTAGAAATTTGACTCCTAAAAGAAATACTGTTGGTACGCAGTATAAATTATATACTATCTTATTTAAATGCAACAGTTTTTTTTCCAGAAGCTTCCAGAACGTGGTGGATGTTTAGAAGTCTTAGACAACTTCCACGCTGCTTTTGAAGACAAGCTGATGATACAAGACAAACGTTCTTTACCAAAACGTATAAGCCTTCTGGATGAAAGTTTTCTGGAGTGTCCAAAATGTAAAACCCAATATCCTACAAGCCAGCATAGGGAATTACTAGCTCACATTGATTTCTGTACAGTATAAGTCCTAGAGTAGACCTATAGCTCTGTCTCCATACACCCATGCAATTTAACAGAAAATAATAGCTTTTTAAAAACAACTCATGAAGATGCTAAAGGACTACCGCTCATATTTCAACCAAATATTTGTGCTGTAATTTAATGTTTATGAAGGACCAGGAAGTAAACAGCTTTGTGCATGGCATCTTCAGTTCTGAACTACTGTCCCAAATTTAGCACATCGGGGAATGTCTATTGCTTCCATTTTGTTATAAGATATGCTCTCATTTGCACTTGTTATCCCTGAGCTGAAAGCTTAGGGATATAACTTATCAGGGAACCTGTATAAGGAAATGCTTTTTAAAATAATAAAATGGAATCGGCTGGCCACCAATCCTCTACATATGTCTTTTTTTAATATTAGCAATGACTGTACATGAAGTTGCTTGTTATTCCCTCTTGAATTTACTATATCCCCTCTGCCGTTCTTTTGTCTGTAACTTCTACTGTACTATTTCTTCAGTGTGATTTGAGCTGTAATCAAGCTTCCCAGAATATGATTGGATTGTATCCCCTTCTTTAGGAAACACTGTGTCTTGGAGGCTTGTAAAACTATTACTAAACGAGATAAGAACAATATTTTGTAATTACCACACAGATATTTCACATCAATTTGAAAGCAATTACTGTTACCATAATCATGGGGTGCAGGTAGCCCTTGACTTACGACTGTCCATCAAAATTGTAAGTCGTAATGGTTATAAAGTCGATGTTATGACCTTTTTTGGGCACATTAAATGACTGCTGTGGTTGTTAAGTGTTATGAGTGCGGTTTTCCCCCCAAAACCAGGAGTGAATGTGAGTGCTGGTTTTCTGCAAAACTGTTGTAAAATGCACCTCTGTGACCCTGTGGCACTGCAAGTGGCCATAAAGGCGACCCGGTTGTTGAACTCCCAAAGTCTGATCATGTGGCTGCAGAAGGACTTGATCATCGGACTTTGAATCTGGAGCTATAAGTAGCTCCCAGGGTAGGTCTATCATAACTGAACAGTTGCAAGTTGAGGACTACCTATTATTATGCAAATTTTGTGGAAAGTTCCTGTATGCCAGGGGTTCTCAACCTTGGCAACTTTAAGACTTGTGGACTTCAACTCCCAGAATTCCTCAGCCAGCTTTGCTGGCTGAGGAATTCTGGGAGTTGAAGTCCACAAGTCTTAAAGTTGCCAAGGTTGAGAACCCCTGCGTGTATGCCAAGGAGGCATGGATAAAATGAAAAGGAGAAAGTGGTCTTGGGTCTTAGTTTTCTCTGTGCTATAGAATAATTATGAACATCAGAGAGTCAGGATTACACCTGAAAACTACTCTGTTCTGTATTATCATCTATGGAAAATATGTTTTTCTATAAATTCCACCACATTATTCTGCTAGTGGAGGAGAAAAGATTAATGAAATTAATGTTTCATAAAGGAAGACATGATAAATAATAATGATAAATAACCATTTAATTCCATTTTTCTGAAACTTACTCACAATTTCTGAAAATTGAGGTTACTGTTGCCTTTTGGGAAGGAGGCACGGGATCCCTTTGAGTCAACCTTAATTCCTGGCAAGGTTTTTTGGAAGTTAGAAAGGATCTTGGAGGTCTTCTAGTCCAACCCCCTGCTCCAGCAGAAGACAATCTGTTCGATTGGTTGATGCTCTCACCATTTGGAAATTTCTCCTAAGTTCTAAATTCCTTCTCTCCTTGGTAAGTTTCCAGCCATTGTTTCTAGTCTTGCCTTTTGGTGCTTTGGAAAATAGTCCCCCCCCCCTTCACCTCACCCCGCAAATATTGGAACTCTGCTATCACATCTCTAGTCCTTTTCATATCTTTAGACTAGACATATCCAATTCCTATAATCATTCTTCATATGTTTTAGTTTTCAGCCACCTAATCATTCTCGTTGCTCTTCTTTGCATTCTTTCCAGAGTCTCAATCTCTTTTTTATATTGTGATGACCAGAACTCGAGGCAGTATTCCAAGTGTGGTCTTACTAAGGCTTTGTAAAGCGGTACTAGAACTTCGCGTGATCTTGATTCTATCCCTCTATTAATGCAGCTTAGGTTTCATTGGCTTTTTTGGTTACTGCTGCACACTATTGGTTCATATTTAAGTGATTGTCCACTGGGACTCCAAGATCCCTCTCACAGTTACTGGCATTAAGCCACGTTTCACCTAGCCCATATCTATACAGTTGTTTTTTCTTGACTAAGTGTAAAACCTTACTTTTATCCACACTGAATTTCATTTTGTTAGATAGGGCCCAGTGTTCAAGTCTGTCGAGATCTTTTTGGATCTTGAGCTTCTCTCCTAGGGTGTTGGCTATTCCTGCCGGCATAGTGTCATTTGCAAATTTGATGAATTCCCCTTCTATTCCCTCATCCAGATTGTTTATGAAGATATTGAAGAGTACTGGGCCCCAAACAGAACCTTGTGGTACCCCCTGCTTACTTCCCTCCATGTAGATGTAGTTCCATTGAGGAGTACATGTTGAGTACAATTTGTCAGCCAGTTACAAACCCATCTGGTGATGTTACTGTCTATTCCACATTTTTCTAGCTTGCCAAGAAGTAGATTGTGGTCTACTTTATCGAATGATTTACTAAAACAGAAGTATACTATGTCCACAGTATTTCGCTGATCCACTAATTTAGTCACGTCGGAGAATGAAAAAAGATTTGTTTGGCATGATCTGCTTTTGACAAATCTATGTTGGCTTTTGGTTTTAACTTTGTTTGCTTCTAGGTGTTCACAGATTTGTTGCTTGATTATCTTTTTCAAGTTCTTTCTTCCCAGGTATTGATGTCAGGCTGATTGGTCTGTAATTTCCTGGATCTGTTTTCCCCCCCTTTTTTTGATGAAGGGAACTACATCATCTCTTTTCCAGTCCTCAGGTAGTTCCCTGGTGCTCCAAAAACTTTGAAAGATATATTTCAATGATTCTGAAATTACATCTGCCAGTACTTTCAGAACTCTGGGGTGTAGTCCATCAGGACCTGGTGATTTCAATCTGTCCAGAGCCGAAAGATGTTCTCTTGTATCTCCATATTTGAATTTGCATTTCTAACCCATCATTTATGGTTCTGTTTTTTGTAAGTTGCGTAGTGTTTTCTTTTTGCATGAAGACATGCAAAGTATGAATTAAGTACTTCGGCTTTCTCTCTGCTACCTGTTACTTTTTTACTATCTCTTATTAGTGGATCGATTGTTTCAGGTGTTGCTGAGGATAGTTGGAATGTAAATGTCCCTCCCAAGATTCCAGGGCAAGAAAGGCTGGTTTGGAGAAGATTTCATTTTAATTCATGGTGATCCAATAGACAGATTTCCTATTGCTTTGCTAATCTAAACATTCTGAATGGTAAGAGGATGATTCCTGTGAACACCATTCTGATGCTGCAGCAGGTTTTGATAGACAAATAAGTGTTGCCATTGCCAGCTGGTGATTACTCATCTGAAGGCAGGGAAAAGGGACAGATCTTCCTGGAAAGCAAAGAATGTTTGATGGTTGAGAATTGTGCACACAGGTCACAATGGGCAAAGTGTTGTGGAGATGGACTGGAGAAGCAAAACCATATTGATTACTTATGGACTTCTCAGCAGCTTTTGATTTCATAGTTCGTTAAGTTTTTCTAGATAGGTTTCCTAGACAGGATCTTTTAAGGGGCTGTTTTATGGGGGGGGACCAGGCAATTTCAGAATATAAGGTAGAAACCTTGTTTTGTTCAGTATTCAGCATTCATGAAAATGCTGAGTGACATCTGAAGGTTTATACCTGAGTCCTCAGCTTGCTAACCTACCTCTATTTCTTCTTGATAGGTAATACAACACAAGTATTGATAGGTAATACAACACAAGTCTTACATTTGGGTCCAAAATCAGTAATATGCTGGATGAGGGCCAATAAACTTGAATTCAAACAAAATAAAACTACTCTTGATGAAGCAATAGTTTCTTCAAAGAGTGTTCGGGTCTTCTGGATGCAGGGTAACCCCCTCCCCGAAGGATCGGTCTTACGGTCTGAAAGTGCACATCCATCTGGCTTTGCCAGTAGACAGCCAAGCATCATTAGGGATATGGAGCCTCTTAGCCCCCGAGGTCACCCCTTCATAGGGATCAGCAAGAGTGAAAGCAATGAGCTGAACCATAAAATATGCATAGTCTCATGCAAATGCCATGACTTATGCATTTATATTAGACACTGAGATGCAGGTACATTATCGCAGCAATTATGTGATGATGTCACTGTCATATCATTTTGGTATTATGATTTGCTGCAGATACTGCTGCTCTCATAGGCAACAATAACTTAACCATCTCCGAAAGGAGTACTTTGAAGCATACAAAAATGGGCGTGAATACTGTGATTATAAAACAGGCTCTGGGAAAATCTTTGCTTGTCCTTAAACAACATCATTAGCTTCCAAGCGATTACAAAGAGAATTCTACTGTTATCTCTAAAGCCTTCCAAGTATTCTGGCAGAAGCAGCGATTCACTCTTCCATTAGGTTGCCTAATGGGCACCAGGGACCAGTTCCGCATAGAGAGGTTTTTCCATGGACCGGAGAGTGTGCGGTTTTGTGTGCTGCCTGCATCCCACAGATGGGGCTTTGCTTGTTTGTGCGTACAGGTTGCTGGCATGCTGCAGTCCCTTATATAGCCCATCTTCTGAGTCCTTCTCAGTCCTCTCTCTGAAATGAGCTGTGAAGTAATTTGATCAGCAATTTTGTCATTTATGAAATCCCTTTAGGCAATTTCCCTTCATCACAGGAGGCCTGCATATTTGAACATCTTTCCTGGGTCAAACAAAGCCTTTTAATCACTGCTGATGATTTCAGTGCGTGATTTCAATATCTTTTATTACTCTATTTTTACATAGGCAAGATATTCTGAGGATATGTCTACTTTAGGCATCTACATTTTTAGAACAAAAATACAGCAGAGTGGGAAATCACTTAATCCTTAATGGGAAGATTAAGTAGGGCAGTGAGGTAAACTTATCTCTCTTAATACTAAAGTCATTCTGCAAGTAATTGTTGATTCAGCTTGACTGAACAACTGAGTCTCATAAATTTATTGCTCATTACTTTTTAAAAATACATAATTGAATGCATCTCTCTATTAGAACATTCCGCCCATCAGCATTATCCATTACAGATCCCAACTTAAATCTAGTTGAACCAGTTTATAGTTGTTAATGTTTTTCCCTCACCCACACAGGGAATTACTAAAATGTGTCCTTGCTGAATTTAGTTAAACTGAAGTCCTCAAAATCATCAACTGTTAGGCTTCAAAGGTAAGCTGTTCCTTACCTCTTCTGCAAAAACAACGCAAGGACTTTGAAGAAGAGTGGAACATAATCCAATGATAAGGGAAAAATAGTGACTTGTCTTCCAGGTAAACTTACTGTAGCTGAAACACCTGTTTTTTAGAAATATAAATTAGCCCGTGTTATAATTTGCTAAATCAAAAGCGGTTCTGTTAACAAATTATTAATTAGAGAAGTCTGCAGGCATCCAGTCTTTGGGTTGAACTTCACATATTTCCATCCAAGTGTGGGTTGAAGAAAAATACAGTTTCTATCAAGTAACTGTAGGAGGTGGCAGAATTATTTTTCCTCCTGTGTGACTGAACTCTTTATTCCTGCACAACTATTTTCAAACACTGCCGGCCTACCTCAGTCACCATGTCAACTGCAATCCATCTGCTTCTCTGTATAAAACCTCTGCCATCTGTTTGCTTTAATGTGACAAAAAGAACTGAGCCAGCCTATTTTTATTTGCCATCTACAAATACAGGAATACATACTCTGGTACAAGAAATGCAATAAACAATCCCTTGACTGTAACTGGTCACTTGAGAGCACCTGAAAACCACCTCAACTTGCTATACAAACTAATAATAATGCCCATGGAACTTCACAAATATTTGAAGATGATATATCAACACTCATCAGTAAAGAATATAGAACACGAGGACATCATGTTTTCAAGGCTCCAAGAATACTTCAGCCAATGGATAAAAATATACATTTCCAATAAAATGTTAAACCTGAGATAAGAATCTTTCCCTTCCTTCATTTTTTGTTCGCTTGGCAAATGATTGGAGGCCGCAGGCTTACAGTTAATGGGGACTGTTCCCTTTTTTCCCACGGCTTCCTAATCTCCAACTAAAAATTAGATAGAAAGAAAAAGCTGAAAACAAACCAAATGCCATCATTTGTCCATCTTTTTTTTAATCCTTTTATTAAAACAATTTAAAACAATCAACATCAAACATAAGATTGTATTAAAAAGCAATCATCATATAACCTGCAATACAACGCTAAGGATTAATCTTTGTAAACGTCTGGTTTAGTAAACATTCCTCACTTCTCACGTCAAGCCTCAACTATATGCCTGATACATTTTATTTGATTGGTGTTTCTCTTGTATATGTTCTATCTACTGCTTCTAGTCTATCACATATTGTTCATTCAAGCTTCAGAAGTAAATTCGTCTCAGTAGTAGTGCAATCTTTTATGATCCCTAGCAAAAGATCCTGACAGGCAACAATTCAGTTCAAATGAGGGGTCCTTGGTGCTCTCTGAGCTTGGTTGGTTTTTTTTGCAGACATTTCATTACCCAAACTAGGTAACATCATCATCACCAAGGACCCTTCATTTCAATCCTGAGCTACAAATATTCTCCTTTATTAATTTGGTTCGATTCTATGGGGTACATATGAGTAGATATGTTTATGACTGTACTGCTGGATTGTGTGGTAATGTTTCTGTTCTGTTCACCCACCATACACAGTTATGGGTAACCGTCATCCCTTCAGCTCCAGCAGACACAGCCAATAAGGGATAATGAAGGATGCTGACAATATCTCTCAGCTGCCTCTACTACTAATGCCCAAATGTGTACTTCAGCAATATCTGGAGGCCACAAACTTCTTCATCTGAACCTCTGAGATCTACCATCAATTAAAGTAATTACTTAATCTAATATCTTTTAGATGTGAGGGGTCCTTGATGCTCTCAGATGATTGTTCTCTTGCAGATGTTTCATTACCCAAACTAGGCAACATCATCAGTGTTAGGTCTGCAACATCTGCAAGAAAACAACCAAGCTCAGAGTACCAAGGACCCTTCATTTCAGTCCTGAGTTATAAATATTTTCCTTTATTGGTGCCTTCTAGAAGAGTTGGACATAACTCCTGACATTCTTGTTACCAAAACTACTGGTTAATCTGACTGGCAATGCAAATTTGTCTGGAAATTTCCAGAGAACACCAGGTTAGAAAAAAGATCTAGACAATACTGATTTGCCTAGACTGTTTCTATTTCGGTATTACTCCAGTATTTAAAAGATAATGTTTCATTTCCTCTTGAAACTAAACTTTTAATGTTAAATCACTTTCTAAGCTCTTAGTTGATGACTAAAAATCAACAGCACAAATTCAGTCTCTTTGCAAACATTAAACAGTACAACACAATACACCTGTTTAGATGATGAATATTACGTCAACCCTTTACGATAAAGATACACAGAATGGAAATTTAATCACCGAGGGTTGGGTTCAATAAAAGTGTAATTCCAATCCCCAAATGACAGAACAGAGTAACACCTTAGGATATAGAAACTAATTACTATTTCTCTAGAGTATTTTTTTTTGTAAATGATACTATGATAAACGGCCCTCTAATGTTATATAAGAGGAAAACATTTTGTGACAATCATGCAAACAGACCAATTTCTGTATCAGCATGTAAAATAATCCCTTTTTTTGCTGTTTGAGTTCTATATAATTTTCATGAAAATGATTTTAGGGTCTTAATCTCATTTCAACATTCTAAACTGCCTAGGAGGACATCTGAATTGCATTGTCTCAGAATTAGATGATTGCTGGAAAGCTTGGTAGTGCAGTATTCAGGATCAAGCTCAGTTGATCATGTAGCTTCAAACTGTTTCTCAGGTCAGTCTTAAATGAGATGATAGTTTACATCAGTGTTCCTCAATCAGGGCAACCTTACCACCTATGGATTTCAACTCGCAGAATTCCCCAGCCAGCCATGCTGGTAATTATGAGAGTTGAACTCCACAGGTCTTAAAATTGTCAAAGCAAAGAAACATTGGTTTAGATTAAAGAATTCTGCGAAGTAAATATTGAAAGTAAATATTAAATAATGAATTCTGATTAGGTTTCTCATCCTAGGCAACCTCAGGTCAACAAAGCAAAGCATATTGAATTGCAAGTAGGTGATTGCAATACAACCCTTTCAGTGCCATTTTGCACACTAGACTGTTTGTTAATCTGGATTTTAAAACAAGCAATTTATCATATGCTTAAAAGTCATCTGAATGACTGTACAGACGCTGATATTAAATCCTAAACACAATACTTGAATTTTACTTGGAGGTGCTCAAGATGTAACAGAAAGACATGGCTGTCCAGCAAGAATCATTCTCCCATCATGGGAAATAAAGGAAGATGGCAACTGTGGGATCAATGAAGGACATGTATGCATTTTAAGAAAGTGGAATAATACATGCCCTCTAATTAATTTCCAGTATGCCGTCCAGACACCAAGTAAGAGAGGTTGATAAATTGAATGATTCCTGAAGGCAGTTTAGCATGATTTCAGTTCTGAATGGAAAGATAAGGGAAGTCAGCGGAATACCTGGCAGTAGGAACCAATTAAGTGGTGAGACGTAATATAGGCAATCAGTTCAGTGAAGTAATTGAAGGGATAACTGTAATCTAGGTGGACAGTGTGCTGGGGCCACATCAAAGGAAACCCACAGACTTCCTGCAGTCAGAAAAGCTGCACTCTCTTCTCCTGCAGCAAAAATAAGCAGGCCATGTGTCTATGGAGATTCTCATTCCTCCAGACCAGGGGTCTTCAAACTTGGCCCTTTTATGACTTGTGGACTTCCAATTCCCAGAATTCCTCAGCCAGGCACGCTGGCTGAGGAATTCTGGGAGTGAAATCCACAAGTCATTAAAGGGCCAAGTTTGAAGACCCCTGCTCCAGACCACGGTTGTCCCGAAGGTGCTTTTTCAAAAGGCAGCTACTCATCCAACAAGCTTCTTGAGTTCTGACTTCTTGGATGAGAAGCGAAAGGACTTCAAGGAAAAACAAAGTCCAGTTGCCTTTTCAAAAAGCACCTTTGGGACCGCAAGCCACATCTTAGGATGGAATGGGACAACTCACCTCAGCCAACTTGCCATGGCCAACTTGCCATGAGGCAACTTAACTGCAGGACAATTCAATTTAATTATTTTAAAGTAATTAAAAATAGTTTAATTTTTGTCACTTGCAATTCATTTTGTCCTTCCTTTGGCATCTTTAATGATTTTATTTCACTATTTCTTCACATTAATGTAAGTCTTGCCCCATGGAGACTTGTCATAACTAATCTACATTCTTGCCTAGGATTAAATCCCACTAAATCATGCTCCTTTCTAAACGGGACTTAGGATATTCCCTTCTCGATCCTGCTCCTTCCTTTTTTTCTCCCTACATGCGAGCGAGCCAACTCTTACTTGTTCCTCAATCAGCTCCCCTCGCGTCCCCTGTCGTTTTCGGGGTGTGGGTGGGGATGGAAACTAACTCGGCTGGGACGCATTTTCGCTTCCGGCCCGTTCATAAGTCCCATCGGAGGAGGAGGAGGAGGAGGAAGAGGAGGAAGAAAACCTGTTTTAGAACCTGCGGATGGCAGACGGAAGGCAGCGATGCTCGCTACTCTGTGCCAGTCACTACTCCTAGTAAAGTCCTGGCTTCCCCTCCCTGCGGCGGGACAGCGCTGCAAGCTCTCCTCCGCCTCCCGCCACTTCCTCGTTGCACAAGCCGCAGCGAGCCTCCCAGGTGCTCAGTCCACCCCAAACTCGCCCTGAAGGAAGAGGACGGCCGATCGGGGGTCCCAATCCGGGCCCGGGTGCGGGGCTAACAGGACTGGACCGGGAACCGCTGCCACTGCTGCTGCTGCTGCTCTTCCGCCCGATGCCCCGGGCTCCCGCCTCTCCATGCCCGGAGCCGGGGCTGGCGGGAACGACACGTTCTTCCCCTTCTTTTCGGACTTCAAGGAAGCGGCCGTCCGCCTGGGGCTGAGCGTCGTGGAGACTGTGGTGCTGGCGTCGATCTTCGGCCTGGCCTTGGTGGCCAACGCGGGCGCCATCCGGCTGGTGCTGCGCCGCAAGGGCCGGCCGGGCGCCGCCAGCTGCCTGGTGCTCAACCTCTTCTGCGCCGACCTGCTCTTCATCAGCGCCATCCCGGTCATCGCGGTGGTGCGCTGGACCGAGAGCTGGACGCTGGGCGAGGCCGTCTGCCACCTGCTCTTCTACCTGATGAGCCTGAGCGGCAGCGTCACCATCCTCTCGCTGGCCGCCGTCAGCCTGGAGCGGGTGGTCAGCATCGTCCGCCTCAAGCCCTCCAAGCCCTGGAAGGGCCGGCTGGTGGCCGCCTGCCTGCTGTCCATTTGGGTCTTGGCGGCTCTGGCCACCCTCCCGCTCAGCCTCTTCTTCAGCGTCCAGCCGCTGCCCACCAGGGGCCAGGTGAGTTGATCCTGGTGGTGGCCGGCAACCGCACGACCAGCCTGGGGGCCGCAGGACCCTGTTGTGGCAAGAAATGTGGTGGCAGGTGTACAAAGGCACAACTTTACTACCCACGTCCTAAGCACCACTTACTTACACTCGGGCATTTAACAGAATAACAGCCTTGGAAGGGACCTGGGAGGTCTTCTAGTCCAACCCCCTGCTCAGGCAGGAAACCCTACATACCATTTCAGGCAAATGGTTGTCCAAGCTCTTCTTCTTAAGAACTTCTAGTGTTGGAAGTTTTATTTATTTCTGATTTTCTTTAGTTAGCTTCTCTGCTCCAATAGGGTTGTTTTCTTTGCTCTCCTCCATTTCCCACATGTCAGTTAAGTTAATGACAAGTCAAGATTGCTTAGTGAATCTCAGGGCTGAGGGTGGATTAGAACTGGGATTTCCCTGTGTTAGGTCAGGCTGGAGCCAAATTGTTAAACAGCAGCATTCACATGGCTCAGAGTGCAACTTAGCAGATTTCACTTCGAGTTCAGGCCCATCTTAGAGATATTTAAGCAGAGGCTGAGGGGCTGTCCGTCTGTCAGATGGGCTGTAGTTTCATCCTGTGTTGTGGTTCACAAAGCTAGTTCAACAACCTCCAATTTCCCTTCCAAATCATTTTATCATTAGAATAAGACTGCACATCACACTCTGTATTACATGCGACATTGCACAAAATTCAAAAGATTCTGGTGAGCAAGAACATTCAACAGACTTCAGGATGTTGGATGCTCAGGGTGTACTTTGAGAACATGCTACAGCTAAATTGGGGTCTCAAGCTGCTTTGCCTGGATCATTCTGTCCCTAGATCACCAGCCCATCATGTGTCTATCTTAGATCTTGCCAGACATCCTGCGTGTTGAGAACAGAAACCAGGCTTGGCAGAGGGATGATCTTCTCTATACATCTACTGACAATTTATTGTGTTTCTTTGCTGAATATATAGAAGGTGAAGTCCTTTGCATGTGCAGCAAAGAAATAAACAGGAGATGGAAGAATGGTTCAGTCCATCTATTCCTAACCAGCCTGAATTTCTGCATTAGCTATGCAGGGAGATTCATCAGCTTTCCTTTATCATCAGGCCTGTGATAAAGAACACAAAGAATGCTCTTTTCTTTCATTGCAGACTTTTTTGTTTCTTTTCTGGCCTCTCATAACTTCTCCACGGGATGCTTGGGCTTCTGAAGGAAGAGTTAAATTCTCCATGTTTTTTAAAATAGTCTGCTTTATGTTGACCTTGCTGGGGAAAAGAGGTTTCTTACCATAGCTTATTTTAGAGGAACAGTGAATTGATAAACAAGCCAAAACATGCACCTCTTTTCTTGTACTTTTTTCTTGCAAAGTGGTCACTTACCTACTAGAAATTCTTAGTCCCCTGTGGTAGCCAAAACAAGTTTTTCATAATGAACGAGCAAATGATCTGTTCTTGCTAGATCAGGATGTAGGGATCTCTGCATTTTGATCTTATAGGTTTCCTGCTATGGAGATTCCAGATACCAATTTTAAACAGGAGAACAGTGTGGAGGATACTAAAACAAGAGTAAAAATCTCAGTAAAGGAAACTTCTAAAATAAATTTTACAAATCTCAGTCTCTTCTGTGGGAGTACAAATAACGTTATGGATTAGCATGAGTCTCAAATGAACTATCACTTGATTGCTTTTCCTTCTATTCCTTCTTGTGTGGCCAGGAAGAGAAAAAAGCCTGCTTATGTGCCAGTCACAAGCTCCAGTCCAGGTTTGATTTAATGATTTTCAAAAACAGAGTAATGAGCATGAGAAAGACACAAGGGATCAATTTTATTTTCTAATAGAAGGGGGTGAAATTTGCAGACCCAGACTTGCTTCTGAGGGGATAAACCCTGTCTAGGTTCTATGACATACATGCTGGAGATTTGGAGGCAATATGTTAAATTCTGCTTTTTTATAATGAGCCTTGTCTTTACCTGTGAGTTTGGGAGATAATTATATTACATTTGCAGACACGGGTGCTTCTCCTCAGCAGATAAAAACTGCCATGCACCAGGAATGCAAAGGATAATTCTCTGCCCTCAGTCCATGTTTGATTTATCTATTTGGTAAATAATATCTACAAATAATGTCAATATTTTCAGGGAGGAAACCTGCCAAATTATAGGTTACAAATTACAAATAGGGATGCAGAGAGCTTAAAGCTAGATACATTTCTATGTTGTTTTCTAAGACAGGTAATTCTGTAATTATTGTTTTTGAATAGAATTAGAGAACCAATGCCTTTTTCAAGATAGTGTGATTGGAAAACCTCTGGTAAATCAGTCCATAAGATTTGAAAGTAGACTTGTCAGTTGTTTAACTTCAGCCATCTTCCTTTCATCTCTCCTCATCTTACCATTTTAAATGTAATGTTTCTCCTCCCCCCCCAACCTCTATGATTTTGTAGGACAATGTAAATGCCAGTATATATACAGAAGTGCCCTGGATGTTTTGATTTAGTTTAGTTTGCTTAATAGAGATTACAATTTATCTCTGGAGTGTGATGTAGCTGAATTCAATTCAGAGTGAATTCAGTGCATGTATTTCATCTGTCTTTCTCTCCTATCTATCTATCTATCTATCTATCTATCTATCTATCTATCTATCTATCTATCTATCTATCTATCTATCTATCTATCTATCTATCTATCTATCTATCTATCTATCTAGTCCAGCGGTTCTCAACCTGTGGGTTGTGACCCCATTTGGGGTCGAACGACCATTTCACAGGGGTCGCCAAGCACCACAGTCCGCCATTTATTTTTTTTTGGTCGGCTATTTTTTTTTGGGTCGGCCATTTTTTTCCCCTATCACGATGCGGGCCGTCGCACCGCGCATGCACAATGCGCCCGTCGCACCACGCATGTGCGGTGCGGGCCCGCCATTTTTTTTGGGGTCGCCCATTTTTTTGGGTCGGCCATTTTTTTCCCTATCGCAATGCGGGCCATCGCGCCGCGCATGCGCGATGCGCCCCGTTGCGCCGTGCATGCGCAGTGCGGGCCCGCCATTTTTTTTGCGCGATGCGGGCCAGGGTCAAGCCCCGGAAAAGGTTGAGAACCGCTGATCTAGTCTCTATCTGTCTATATATCTATTTATATTGAACCGAGGTGGCGCAGTGGTTAGAATGCAGTACTGCAGCTACTTCTGCTGATTACTGGCTGCCAGCAGTTCAGCAGTTCGAATCTCACCAGCTCAAGATTGACTCAGCCTTCCATTCATCCGAGGTCGATAAAATGACCAATATGCTGATTCTGTAAACCACTTAGAGAGTTTAGTTTAGTTTAGTTTTATTAAATTTCTATACCGCCCCTCTCCCGTAGGACTCGGGGCGGTTTACAACCCAATAAAACATATAATAACAATAAATATTTAAAAATAAATTAAATTAAATTAATATTAATACAAGGCTGTACTAAAACCTGTTAAAAACCCAATTAAAACCCAAACAGCCTTGTTTAAATTTTTTTTTATTTTTTTTTTAAAAACCCGAGGAGATCTAGGCCAGGCCGGCTTGATTGAAGAGATGAGTCTTCAATACTCTTCTGAAGATGCGGAGATCATGACACGTCCGGAGTTCTGGGGGGAGCTCGTTCCACATCGTCGGTGCCCCCACAGAAAAGGCTCTCCCCCTGGGCGCCACCAGCCAACACTGCTTAGCCGATGGCACCCTGAGGAGGCCCTCTCTGTGGGAGCGAACTGGTCGATGGGAGGTATTTACTGGCAGAAGGCGGTCTTGTAAATAACTGGGTCCTATGCCATGGAGCGCTTTAAAAGTGGTAACCAGTACCTTGAAGCGCACCCGGAAAGCCACCAGCAACCAGTGCAGCTCGCGCAGGATGGGGGCCATTCGTACCCGCCAGGGTGCCCCCACTACCATCCACGCGGCCGCATTCTGTGCCAGTTGAAGCCTCCGCGTGCACTTCAAGGGAAGCCCCATGTAGAGAGCATTACAACAGTCCAGTCTGGAAGTGATGAAGGCATGGGTGACCGTGCGAAACGCGTCCCTATCTAGGAAGGGGCGCAACTGACGTACCAGACGAATCTGGTAAAACATCCTCCCGGCCACGGCCGTCAGATGGTCCTCAAGTGACAGCCGTGAATCTAGGAGGACTCCCAAGTTGCGAGCCCTTCCCGTGGGGGCCACTGACTCGCCCCCAATAGACAGCGATGGGGTCAGCTGGTTGTACTGGGATGACGGTAACCACAGCACTCGGTCTTGGAGGGGTTGAGCTTGAGACCGTTCTTCCCCATCCAGATCCGCATGGCCTCCAGGCACTAGGTCAGCACGTCAAGAGCTTCATTTGGGTGGTTCGGGGTGGAAATGTACAGCTGAGTATCATCAGCGTACTGATGGAATTCCACCCCAAAACCTCGGATGATCTCACCCAGCGGCTTCACATAAATGTTGAACAACAAGGGCGAGAGGACCGACCCCTGAGGTACCCCACAATCAAGGGGCCTCGGGGTCGACCTCTGACCTCCTGTCAACACAAACTGCGTCCGGCCAGAGAGGAAGGAAGAGAACCACCGAAGCACGGTGCCCCCTGTAAAGCATTGCGAAGTGATATATAAGTCAAAGTGCTATTGCTGTTATCTATCTATCTATCTATCTATCTATCTATCTATCTATCTATCTATCTATCTATCTATCTATCTATCTCTATCCGTCAATTTCTATCTATCATCTACTATCTATCTATCCATCTCTATTGATCATCCATCTCTCTCTCTCTATCTATCTCTCTCTCTCTATCTATCTATCTATCTCTATCTATCATCTATCTGTCTATTTATCTGTCCATTGTATATTTATTTCAGTTGTGCTTCCCCTGAAATATATTAGAAGTCCTGTAACATAGAGACCAAGATTGTAATCTATTCTACATTCAGATCTTGCTATAAAACAAGGCCAATTACTTAGTTCCATACTCAACTCTATTTGTTTGGAAGAATTGGTGAGATTATTAATTTTAAATACCTTGAAAAGTTTGTAAAGATGAGATACTGTGATTATGAATTGTCATAATTCATCTGAGGTTGTCTTTGCTTTCATTTTTGGAATTGATTAAAAAGATTTCACATGACAAAACTATTTGCCATGTGTGTCTGTATGCCCACAGCACACAATACCAAACCATTTATCAGCTGCTGTGTTATATTTTTTGTTTGTTTATGCTTATTGCATTTTATTGTTCCGATCATAATCTGCTTTGATATGTTGGCTGGAGAGCAGTTAAAGAATGATTCAAATCATAAATGCCTTTAATATCATAATGGGGTTAATGATCTTCCGGCAATTATAGTAAATGAAGGAAAGCTCCATGACAGAAAGAAGTGTGACAATTGGGGAGATTCATCCACAGTGAACAGATCCCTTCTGTCTATTTCTTGTCCAGATCCATGCACAATATTACATATTGGACAAAAAAGTAAAATAAAATGTAACATTGCAAATTGGAGAGTTCAACTTTGTTCACCCCAAAGTACGACTAACGTTAGCTGCCTATTACCAGGTTCACTGAGTACTTTACAGTCCTAAGAATACATAGTGTAGGCGTATCAAAGAGATTGCGTAGGCTTTGATTTAGAGATTTTAAGTTATGCAAGGTATCTTGATTATCTTGCAATGAGTGAGGAAACAAAGACCAAGAAGAAAGAAATCTTTCTTTGACTTGATAATTGAGGCATTAAACGGGAAGAAATGGATAAGCATTTCCTCAAGAAAAGCAGGATTGAGGTGGACATTCTTCAGCCTCTGAATCTCACGGTTTTGAGTTGCTGGAGCTCCCATCAGCCAGGTTGTTAAACAGGCATCAAATAAATGGCCCTTGAGTTGAGCTTGACTTCTGCTGACTTCAAGAACACCATTGCACAGTTTTCCTGGCAACAGCATCTACATGATTTGCCATTTCTTTCCTAGGCGTTGCTTATGGACTTGGGCTTAGTTTACAGCCCGCAGTTCTGCAATTTCTTGGTGGTCTCCATTCAGGATCTATCTAGGTCCAGTCCTGATTAGCTTAATGTGACATCTCTCACCCAGCTGTGCATATGGTCTGTTGGGTGGATGCTGGGTGGTTTGGGGGTGGGGAATTGTGGTGGGTGGGAGTGTGTTTGGGGATTATGTGTGTGGGACCTGGTCTTTGGGTGTAGTATAAATTTCATTGTATGTGTATACTGTGTATACACACACAATGACAATAAAGTTATATTATTATTATTATTATTATTATTATTATTATTATTATTATTATTATTATTATTATATAGGTTTAATGATGATCAGAAGCAAATAGTCTTCCCAGACACACTGTTCTTTCTTTAAAACACATAAAATATCAACTCCAGTCATTCAAAGATGGCTGCCTCAGCTGGATACTGAGAGGGGTAAAGTTTGAAAAATTAATTTTTTTGAAACAAAATAAAAATGTAAGGGCCTTTAGATATTTCTATATGCAAAAATACCCCAAGATTTAGATAGGGACTGATTTTATATTAAGGAATAAAGACTTTTCCCTACAAGAGCTTCTTGCTCTGTGTGTGGGGTGAGTGGGAGAATCCAGACTTCACATGTTTAGAGCAGACAAATTGGCATTCCTAACTAGCTGGCTCTTCTGGTTTTACATTAAATTTGGGAGGCACCATGGCTCCAATTACAACTGTATCTCAGGACTTTCTCTGGGGGGAGCCCTGACTGGTTTAGGAGGAACACTGTTCCCAAATGCAAGCACAGTTACAACAGGGCTTGGACAAAATGCTTTTAATTTTTATCTTTTTAAATTTTAATTAATTTAATTAACTTTAATTAACTTATGTTTTAATACTGTTTTAATTTTTAATTTTTATTGATGTTATGGATGATGTAAGAAGGATTGATTGTGGAGTGAATTGGGTTGAATGGATGGATGGTTGTGTGGATTGGATGGATTGTGGACCTGTGATAAATGGAAGGGCCAACCTGTCAGCATCTACGGAAGCTAGAGAAGTGGAGGAGCCTTGCTCTGAGGGATCAGAGGGCCAGTCTATACCGGTCTTATGGGGAAGAGGCAGATATGACGGGAGGCCTGGGGTAGGCCGCTCTCGGGGAACAAGGCCTCGCTGCCTGAAAGCGATCTCTTGTTCCGGCCCCTTGAACCTCTCCCGGGATACTGGTAATGAGCGAAATCTGGACCCTGGACTCAGGCTGCTGCTGCTCAATGCCAGGTCGGTGGTAAATAAAGCTCTCCTCATCCGGGACTTAATTCTGGAGGAGGAGGCCAACCTGGCATGTGTGACTGAGACCTGGCTGACCCCAGAGGGAGGAGTTCCCCTCTCTGAGATGTGCCCAGCTGGGTTTCAGGTATGGCATCAGCCGTGACCCCAGGGAAGGTGGGGAGGAGTGGCGATTGTAGCTAAGGAGTCACTCGGGCTGCGCAGACTCGCTGCTACTGAGATATCAGGTTGTGAGTCCCTCCTTATGAGGTTGGACCTAGGTGTACAGGTGGGCTTGTTGCTTACGTACCTGCCTCCCAGCTGCGTTTCAACAGCCCTGCCCACGCTACTCGAGGAGGTAGCCGGGTTGGCGGTCGAGTTCCCCAGACTTATAGTCTTGGGGGACTTCAACGTGCCGTCACTCGGTGAGTCCTCTGGGTTGGCGCGGGAGTTCATGGCCTCCATGGCAACCATGGACCTGACACAAGTAATCGAGGGCCCTACCCACGAGGGGGGACACACACCTGACCTAGTCTTCCTCTTGGAACAGTTGAGGTATGATCTGAAGTTAAGGGGCTTAGAAGTGTTGCCTATGTCATGGACAGATCATTTTCTGCTGCGGCTTGAGTTTACGACACCAATCCTCTCTCGCAGGGAGCCGGAACTGATTAAATGGTTCCGCCCCAGACGCCTGATGGACCCTATCGGCTTTCAAAGGGCGCTTGGGGAATTGTTGGATTCGCTCGTACACAGTTCGGCGGAGTCCCTAATGATGGCCTGGAATATGGCCACTACGGGGGCTCTAGACCGGATTGCGCCGTTGCGACCTCTCTGTGGTAGCAGACCCAGGAGATCTCCTTGGTTTACCAAGGAACTCAGGGGGATGAAGCGCCAGAAGAGATGTTTAGAGAAGCAATGGAGGGAAAGCAGATCCGAATCTGATCGAACCAAATTGAGAGCTTATATTAAGACCTATTTGGAAGCGATCACTATGGCAAGATCTCAGTATCTTTCCACATTGATCGCATCTGCGGAATCTCGTCCGGCTGCCCTGTTTAAGGTGACTCGTTCTCTCCTTGATACGGGGAGGAGGGAGGAACCTTTGCAGGGCAATGCCAAAGAATTTAACATCTTTTTCGCAGACAAGGTCGCTCAGATCCGGGCTGACTTGGACTCCAATTGGAATGCAGTGTCGGCTGACAATGAGTCAGTCAAGATGACAGAGGCCCATCTTAGTCCTGTTGAATGGGATGAGTTTGACCTGGTAACTCATGATGTGGACAAGGCCATTGGAGCCGTGAGTTCTGCCACCTGTTAATTGGACCCGTGCCCCTCCTGGCTGGTTTCGGCTAGCAGGGAGGTGACACGGAGCTGGGTCCAGGCTGTTGCTAACACTTCATTGAGGGAGGGGTCCTTTCTGGCTCCCTTAAAGGAGGCACTTGTGCGCCCCCTCCTCAAGAAGCCTTCCCTGGACCCGGAAGTCTTAAATAATTATCGCCCAGTCTCCAACCTTCCCTTTTTAGGGAAGGTTGTCGAGAAGGTGGTGGCACTCCAACTCCAACGGTCCTTGAATGAAGCTGATTATCTGGGCCCTCAGCAGTCCGGGTTCAGGTCCGGTTACAGCACGAAAACTGCTTTGGTTGCGCTGACCGATGATCTCTGGTGGGCCCGGGATAGAGGCTACTCCACTATCCTGGTGCTTCTTGACCTCTCAGTGGCATTCAATACCATCGACCATGGTATCCTTCTGCGCCAGTTGGAGGGGCTTGGAGTGCGGGGCACCGTTTTACGGTGGTTCACCTCTTACCTCTCTGGCCAGTCGCAGTCGGTGTTCGCAGGAGGTCAGAGATCGGCTCCAAGGCCTCTTCCATGTGGAGTTCCTCAGGGGTCTGTTCTCTCACCTCTGCTTTTTAACATCTACATGAAGCCGTTGGGTGAGATCATCCGTCAACACGGCGTGATTTATCATCAATATGCTGATGATACTCAGCTTTATATCTCTACCCGTGTCATTACAGCGAAGCAGTGGAAGTGATGAACTGGTGCCTGGAGGCTGTTGAGGTCTGGATGGGTGCCAACAGGCTCAATCCCGACAAGACAGAGTGGCTATGGGCTCTGCCTCCCAAGGACAATTCCAACTGTCTGTCCATTACCCTGGGGGGAGAAGTTTTGTCCCCCTCGGAGAGGGTTCACAACTTGGGTGTCCTCCTCGATCCACAGCTAAGTTTAGAACATCATTTTTCGGCTGTGGCGAGGGGGGCATTCACCCAGGTTTGCCTGGTGCGCCAGTTGCGGCCCTATTTGGGCCGGGAGTTACTCCTCACAGTCACCCATGCCCTTGTCACCTCGAGATTCGACTACTGTAATGCTCTCTACATGGGGCAACCTTTGAAGAATGTCCGGAGACTGCAGGTAGTCCAGAATGCGGCTGCGTGAGCCGTCTTGGGTCTCCCAAGACATGCTCATATCACTCCAGCTCTCCGTGAGCTGCACTGGCTACCAATTGGTCTCCGAACACAATTCAAAGTGTTGGTTATGACCTATAAAGCCCTTTATGGCAATGGACCAGGATACTTGTGGGACCGTCTTCTGCCTCATGAATCCCAGCGACCGGTTAGGGCACATAGGGTTGGCCTCCTACGAGTCCCGTCTATTAGGCAATGTCATCTGGCGGGACCTAGGGCAAGGGCCTTCTCCGTTGCTGCCCCAGCCCTCTGGAACCAGCTTCCCACAGAGGTTCGCACTGCTTCCTCCCTCCTAGTTTTCCGGAAACTATTGAAGACGCATTTATGCCGACAGGCTTGGGGCGTATGAACTGCACTCTGCCCCTGGGCCTAGGAATGTCCCTCCATCAGCGACTGTGTGTTGACTGTGGTTGTATGCTGTATGAATGTAATTAATTTTATTGTATTGTTATTGTAAGCTGCCCTGGGTCCTAGGAGAAGGGCGGCATAGAAGTTTAAGTAAATAAAATAAATAAATAAATATATAACTAATTTGATCAATTGATTTTAGTATATCTGCTTTATACCTGTCCACTAATAGATGCCAAAAGTTGACATCATTTTGTTTCTCCTTTGGTGACCAATATTCCTGTTGTTGTGATTATTTTATTGGCAAAATAAAAGAGGGAAAATACTTTTATGTTGTACTTAGCCAATTTTATTTGACAGTAAAGAACTTTTACATGCAGTAGGAAGAACAGAATGAGTTTTCTTAACCATTAAATAAAATAAGTAGACTGAAGCTATTTTCAATTTCTGTTTTATATAATATATGTACCCCTATAGTTCCTACATTTTTAGACCTGATAAAAAATAAAAGCAATTCTAATTTTTCAGGTCCATTTCTTGATTTTATGTTGGATTAAAACTGAAAATGTTTGTGATTCCAAGCCACCTATGCTAGTTAAATTCTCCAAAAACCATAGAAAGGAAAAAGGACAAAATATGATAAAGTGTCTTATAGTACACTGTCATGTAAAAGGTAGACAGGGACCAAGCTTAATAAAAGTGGGGCTATTGGATCAGATGACCAACAGATGGCAGCAGAGTCCAAACCTTTAGGGTTTTCTGTGTCTCTTTGCTGACATCTAGGGCTCATCTATATTTTTGCAGGAACAGAACAGTTGAGGACTAGTTTACATGGATGGAGGAACCAGTCCAATAGAAGTGGGTTTCATGGACCTTTAGTCAACTTGTTGATCTTGAAATGGGTTTCTCTGAAATGTTGGGTGACATTGCCCATGAATGCTGCCACTGCCAAGGTTCCTACAGAAGTTACTGAATCGCAAATCGCACAGCTCTTCATTGTTAGCTTAGGTAGCTGGGATTGCTGGGAGTTGTACTTCATCAGTACTTTAACTACACTTTTTCTTTTAAAAAAACACCTTTCCCTCATGTTTTAAACTTTGGCAATTATAAGAAAATATGGCAAGAGAGAAATGTGCAGAAATATAAGCGTTATGATGAATTTATAATTAGAGGTTATAAAAGTCTTTGCTTTCCCATGCTTGAGCAACATTCCTGCCTCTTATATCTAGCATGCAGAAACCAGATGAGAAATCACTTGATGGTAACAAAGCATTAGAGCTTTCTGTCTATGGAGATTCTCAGTCATACAGGTCATAGTTGTCCCAAAGATGTTTTTTCAGGAGGCAACTGGACTTTCTTGTTTTTCTTTGAAGAGGTTTTACTTCTCATCCAAGAAGCTTCTTCAGCTGTGACTGCATGGTGGAGAATGGAAGGATTTATACTCCTTGCAAACAGCTGGTCATTTACATTTTTTTAGAGAGTCACTGAGGCCACCTGGACTTTTGTCTGTGTCCTCACCTGAGTAGTGTAAATGGGTATGGAGCCTTCTTGGAACTGTTGAAAGGACTGTGTTGTAGACTGGAGATAGATGATGTCGTATCCCCCTCTGTTGATGTTCTGTTGAGGGAGGGATACGACATCATCTAACTCCAGTCTATAACACAGTCCTTTCAACAGTTCCAAGAAGGCTCCAACCCAATTTGCACCACTCAGGTGACCTTGAGGACAGAGATAAACTTCCAAATGACCTCAGTGACTTGGATGTAATGAATGCAAATGACCAGCTGTCTGCAAGGAGTATAAATCCTTCCATTCCCCACCATCCAGTCAGAGCTGAAGAAGCTTCTTGGATGAGAAGTGAAACATCTTCAAAAAACAACAACAAGAAAGTCCAGTTGCCTCTTGAAAAGGCATCTTTCGGTTAGAGTTTTTTGTTTCTCTTTGCAGCCATCAAGTGGTCGTCTAGATTTTTGCTGCCAGATATAGTAGCCTTGTTTCTTTTGAAGATTTGGTGTTCTTGCATAAAGAAGCAGGCTTCCCTATAGAACTGCAAGATGGATGTGTAGACCAGGGGTCCTCAACCTTGACAACTTTAAGATTTGTGCAAAGCTGGCTAGGAATTCTGGGAGTTGAAGTTCACAAGTCTTAAAATTGCCAAGGTTGAGGATCCCTGGTGTGTAGACCATAAGAAGAAACAGGAAACAATAATCATCAGAGAAGAGTATGTATAATCTTTCACTTAAAATCTGCAGCTGTTATTAATGTAGAAAGATTGAGGTCATAACTTCCAATGTTTGCTAAGTTATTCAGTTGCACTATGCGATACTTTGGTTTGATTTTTGCTTTTCAAATCCTCAGAGTTGATACACCTTTATTTGGATACACACCATTATTTACAATAACAAATAATGTAATTGTTAGCTATTTCATGCTGTGAGCCACCCTGAGTTCCTAGAATAGGGCGGCATAGAAATCCAATAAATGAAATGAAATGAAATGAGTAATTACATCATGCGGAAGAGTGGGATGAATTTTTCTGAAAGGTTATGTTGAAATCCAATGAAGTGCTTACGGAGGTTTTGTTCTTTGCTTACAGGAAGTGTATATCTGCACCTTGGTTTGGCCGGGCATTGAAGAAGAAATCGCTTGGGATGTGTCCTTTGTCATTGTGATCTTCCTAATACCAGGACTGGTCATTGTAATTAGTTATTCAAAGATTTTACAGGTATTTTTCATAGTTTTGCTTTTTTAAAAAAATACACTGCTAAGAGTTGCCCACTGTTAAAACTCAGGCAATGGTATTTCAAATGGATTTTCATTTTGGCAGACCAAAAGAACATACCAAAGGAAGTTGATAATGCAATAAGCAACATACAACTGACTTTTTAATATTCTTAATAATCTCAGTCTTTTATTGTTAAAACCTAAGAACATAAGCATTGCCCTGCTGAATCAGACCCCTGCCCTATCTATATCTAATAATAGAGTTGGAAGGGACCTTGGAGGTCATCGAGTCCAACCCCCTGCTCAGGCAGAAACCCTATACTATTTCAGACAAATGGTTGTCCAATCTCTTCTTAAAAACTTCCAGTGTTGGAGCATCCACAACTTCTGGAGACAAATAGTTCCACTGATTTTTTTTGTTTTGACTGTCAGGATATAAGTCTAGCAGTCTGTTCTCACAGTGGCCAACCAACTGCACAAGGAGGTCTGTTGGTCACTCAGCAGGTGGCCTTCAGAGGCAGTCATGTTGCCATTGAGGCTAATAACCTTTGATCCTCCTGACTTGGTGAATGAACCCAACTCTTTTTCTGAAGCCAGCCAAGCTGGTACCCAACTCCACATCTCGAGGTAGACAATTCCAAAGTGATAAATGGGAGTTACAATTATTTATTCAATCTAACAAGCTTATTGCAATGGAACTCAAAATACAGAATACATTTAAAACTATAATGTAAAAAAAAGCTCAAGGCATGAGCTTATAAATATAAAAATCTATCAGAATGGGAGAAAATATCAGCTAAATCTGGGGAAAGGTAAGTGTTCAGCTTCTATCTGGAAGCAGAGAGAGCAGGAGTTAGGTGCGTTTGGGGCGATAACAGAATTGCTATGTAGGAAATGAAATTGAAACAAAGCTGCTCAATCTGTGTTTGTAAGCTAGGTAGATTTATGAGTAAGCAGGAAATCTTTTAACCCATAGTTTGATTCCAAGCCAGATCTGGGTTGCAGAAATCAGACAGCTGGTAGATGGCAGCAAAGTGATATAGAAAACACTCAAATCAAATTTTAATACATTCATAGACCAGTGCAGTAGAAAAGCAGTTGTTCTCTGCTATCAGTTACTGATTTCTGAAATCCCAGATCTGGTGGCCAACATTTGGCCTTTACAGGTCATAATATACATCTTAAATTAAGTCCAAAGCAGGCTGGTAATCAGTGCAGCTGAATTAATCATTGCTATGGGCCTGACCTCTTACACCCAGTTTAGAAATGTTGATGCTCCAACATGTCTGTGAGATGGCAGCTTAAAAAAGGTTATTGTAACTGAATGCTCCAAGTGGATTTCTCTCATCCTGGCTGGATTTGCTGGAACTATAGTTCAGCAATTCATGGAACATCACAGCTTTCTGACTTAGAATGTACAGCATCTTTAGTGAGTGTAGCATTGAGAAGGAACCTCTTTTCTCTTTTCTGTCATAGCAAATATTTTCCTATGCAGTGTAAGCATTCTTCAGATGCTGGGAACTTCACGCCCTGTTTGCTTAGAATGGAAGTTTTCTTATTGTCTCTAAAGGAAAAATTATGACCAGAAGTTAGCATTGCATCATCATACAGGTAGCCCACAACTTACAGCCATCCATTTAACAGTCATTCAAAGTTACAACATCAGTGAAAAATGTGACTTGCTACTGCTCCTCGCACTTATGACTGTTGCAGCATCCCACATGATCACCATTTGGGCACTTGCAGCATCCTGGGTTCATGTGACTGCTGTTTGTGAACTCCCCAGCAGGTTTCTGACAAGCAAAGTCAACGGGGGAAGCCAGATTTACTTAATGGCAGCATGATTCAGTTAACAACTATGGTGATTTGCCTAACTTTGGCAACAATGGTCATAAAACCAGATGCAACTCCTTTAACAACCGTCTTGCTTAGTAACAAAAATTCTGGCCGCAATTTTTGTTGTAGCAATAGCAATAGCACTTATATACCACTTCATAATGCGTTGTAGCCCTTTTTGGGCAGTTCACAATGTCAGCATCTTGCCCCCAACAATCTGGGTCCTCATTTTACCGACCTTGGAAGGATGGAAGGCTGAGTCAACCTTGACCTCATGAGAATTGAACTCCAGGCTGTGGGCAGAATTTGCCTGCAATACTGCCTTCTAACCACTGCACTACCACACTTGTAAGTTGAGGACTTACCTGTTAAGGAATGGACTTCTTTGATAGGACTCTCATATCTGATTGGCAGAAATCCAGACAATCACTAAATGGCACAGTGATGCAAAAAAAAAAAAACCTAACAATTTGCTGTCAGCTATGGTCACTTCAGTATTTGCAGCCCAGATATGGTAGCTCTATCAGAGTCTCACAAATACATTTAATTCCTAATTAAATGTATAAAGCTAAATCTTTTTGTTGATACCAATACAGCATAGTATGTCTCAATTCTTTCATATTGACTTTGTTAATATCAGGGACTGGGCCTAAAGTCCCCTGTGCGGAATGACTTTGTGAACTATAATAACTATGTTGATATAAGTTTGATAGGTATGATAATACCTATTTAATGCTACATTATTGCCATGGCTGCAGTAGTATGAACATGAATTCTTTGCTGTTCCACATTCCATCAAGATTCCTCAGTCACAATAATTTGAGCTTCAGGGTAACAAGAAACAGAAATGGTGAGATTGATCCACCAGGCAGCAGAAGTTGAGAGACCACATGGCAGGACCCACCCCATCTATTTACTCTTTGATGCCTCAACAGCATTTTCTCAGTTGCAATTTTGCTGCTCTAGCTGCTCTTAAATGATCTACTGTGCTTAGCATGAGAGAGGCTCCTTTCTCATCAACTCTAGTGAAATAACATTTACTTCAGATGCTGGTCTAGTCAGCTTCCATACTTTCAATCAGAATAGAGCTGGAAGGGATCCTGGAGGTCTTCTAGTCTAACCCCCCCTCAGGAAACCCTATACCATTTCAGACAAATGGCTGTCCAATTTCTTCTTAAAAACCTCCAGTGATGGAGCACCCACAACTTCTGGAGGCAAGTTGTTTCACTGATTAATTGTTCTAGCTATCAGGACATTTCTCCTTAATTCTAGATTGCTTCTCTCCTGGGTTAGTTTCCATCCCTTGTTTCTTATCTTGCCTTCTGGTGCTTTGGAAAATAAGATGACCCCCTCTTCTTTGTGGCAGCCCCTCAAATACTGCTATCGTGTCGACTCTAGTCCTTCTTTTCTCTAGACTAGCCATACCCAGTTCCTGCAACCGTTCTTCATATGTTTTAATCTCTAGGCCTTTAATCATCTTAGTTGCTCTTCTTTGTACTTTTTTTTTCAAAGTCTCAACATCTTTCTTGTAATGTGGTGATGCAGTATTTCAGGTGTGGCCTTATCTTGGGCCAATTCTCACCTTTCCCTTTTTTGTCATCTTGGGCTTACCTCACAAAGTTCTGTGAGCTTGCAGAAAAATATAAATTTTTAAAAGATTAAGAAATCCTAAGATGAAATTTTTGAAACCTTCTCAAAGAGAAGAAAGATAATTCTCAAGGCTTAACTTTCCACTGTGGAATGCCTGAAAAGATATTCTATGTTTCAATTGCAGATTGCCAAGGCCTCAAGGAAACGCCTGCAGGTGGGCCTGGCCTACTCGGAGAGGCATCACATTCGCATTTCCCAGCAAGATTTCAAATTATTTCGGACTCTGTTTCTCCTGATGATTTCCTTCTTTGTCATGTGGAGCCCCATCATCATCACCATTCTCCTCATTTTAGTACAGAAGTTCAAACCAGATGTGAACATTGCATCCTTTGTTTTCTTCTGGATAATGGCATTTACATTTTCCAATTCAATCGTCAACCCGGTTTTATACAATATAGTCCAATTTAGACATGGTTGGAGGCAAATCTTTTTCTGTTGCCAAAATCTTCTTGGGAAAAAAGAGACTACAACAGACGCTTCCCTGAAGCAACAAAATGGAAAACATTTCACAGTGTCTGTTATCACCAGATAACTGTGTGGTATTCCTCTTAAGAAGAAGGTCAACAGTTTTTAAGAACTGAAGTAAATAGTTGAGAAAACAATCAATTCGTAGAGACTACTGTGGTTTCGTTTACCTTGGTAAGAAACATGGATGAATAAACCTGATAGCAATAAACTTGCATTAAAACAATTTAACTGGGAGGATCTCCATATTATACCATCGTAATCTAATTAAAATGATGATTTCTTCAGGATCTCCTTGCATATATCCATGACCTAACAACAGGTTCACACAGACTGTTGATTTCATAAGAGCAAGAATAAATGCCCAGCTACTGGGAGATTTCACCACTTAAGTTGGACTATACCACTTTTAACATGCCAATTTCCCTTTGGAATGGTGTTTCTCAACCTTGACACTTTAGGTTGCATGGATTACAACTACTAGAATTCCCCAGTTGAAGTCCACACAAGTTGCCAAGGTTGAGAAACATTATTCTAGGAAGTCACATTCAACATTTCTGATCACAGACTTATTTTAACTGATGGCTATTGAGAATGAAAGACTCAATTCCTGATTGCTCTGCCTTTCAGCCAGGCTGCTGATTGATTCTTTATTCAAAGGGACTTTTTATTGGTATATTTTGTAGACCAATAGCAGGCTGGCTCAAAGGCCAATCAGGAACCAGTTCTCTTGGAGTTTCTTTAAAATGAACTATTGAGAAGTCTATCTAGAAGATAAATCAATCAAGAACCAGCTTTCTTAGATTCCTGTGACATGGACCAATTAGAGATCAGTTTACAAGCTTCAAACACAATTGCCCAGGCGGTGTTCTGTCTTTAGTTTTCTGTGACTGCTGCGAAGTACACAACAAAATCTCTCACTCTGCCTCTGAGCCACAGCCACCAGTGAAACGTCAAGACACCAGAAACATAGACCGTGGCCATTCAGTCCCAAATCTCATTACTTGCTTGAAACTGGCTATGAAAACCTGCACCAGTAGAAAGAACAGATTAATTATCCCTAACTTAAAATTATACATGTGTATTTAGCTAGCATCCTCACTCTTAGAATCATAAACAGATAGAATTGATTCTTATGAATATTCAATTGAAATTCCCAGTTTAAAAGCAAATTCCTCTGTCTCATTAGACTTTGCCTCTTGGTCTTTATGGCTGAATCTGAGCCCTAGATTTGGCAGATCTCTGTTAGTCACAGGAATCTAAGAAAGCTGGTTCTTGTGGGGAACATAGGAGGAGGAAAGAGTATTTTGTACGTTCATCACCTTAAGTTCTTTATATTAAAATAATCATAAAGGCAGTGTAAAAATTTTTTAAAAACCAATGGATTCTGAAGATTTCTTTGGTCTAGCACAGGGGTCTTCAAACTTGGCGCTTGTATGACTTGTGGACTTCAACACTCAGAATTCCTCAGCCAGGCATGCTGGCTGAGGAATTCTGGGAGTTGAAGTCCACAAGTCATAAAAGGGTCAAGTTTGAAGACACTGGTCTAGCATCTGTGAGGGAGCATCTCCTGTTCCTATTGTAGATCAAAGGACCCTGACAAATCATGTTCACATAAAATGTATGAAAAATATAAAATACTCAATAGCCTACCTTCAAGAAAAATGTTCACACGTATCTTGCGAAAAGATGCAACATGTGCACAAATTGCAATAATACTTTTATGTTTCAGCTTCTCCTTCCTCAAGAAAAGTAGTGTAGTTGGTATACTGAGGGTATACTTTCCCTGCCCATGAGATGAAATTCTGCTAGCACAGTAATACAGTATTTGTGGATCATTTGTAGAATGAGAAAGGACACAACACATAATGAGCTCTGAAATTTTAAATTTATAATTTTTAATTACTGCAAATATAATATACTAGTTCTATACCCCAAATGCATAAATACACATTCACAACACAATCATGGTACTATTTCACTGATTTTAGTTTATTAACTAGCGAAAGGATAAATGATGTAATTCAGTATACTTAAAATCCAAATGAATCGATGAATGAATCGAAATGAAGGACGTCTCTCATAACTACATTTTAAAATATTTTAACTATTGGGAATATGCTTTCCTGCTTTCCATATAGTATGTTGTCTTTACTCGCAGAATCCTAAGAAAGAAAAAGAGAAAAAAAATCTGCTAACATTCCCAGAATGCATTACAAAATAAAGGGAACTGGTTTGATTTATAATATGGTATAGTAAGTTTCTACAGCTGGCAGATGGGTACAAACCAACCTGCTAAATTACTAGTGTGAGTGTCTGTTTAATTTCACTCTTGATGACTCAAAGAATAATACATACATATTAAAATCGACAAGTCTGAGAAATACTGGTGTAGACAAACCGTCCATGTGTAATATGTTAAAGCTTTTTTCAGGATGGGTAATATTGTGTGAATGACTATAATGACAGCTGCTACGGTATAATGTTAACTGAACTAAGGAAGTGGGGAAAAGACATGAATTTCAAGATGGAAAAACAGATATTCTGTGGGTTGCAGAACTTCAGGAAGAGATTTCCTAACAAAAAGGGAGAATAATCCAAATTTAAATTAACAAGCCAGATTGCCTCTGTTTGCAAAAGGACTGTAGAGGAAATCCTATTTGAGAAAACTGGTAAATATTGAATTAATATGGAATAGCAGAAATCCCTCTAGGCCTCCTTTTTTCAATTCCATCATTTATTTAAAAAACACCTGGTGTTTAACTCCTGGCCAAGTTTTATTTAATCCCTTTCATGAGTCTTCTCTTGCCCAATTTGCCTTCCAATTCCATCTCCCTGGTCCCCTGAGATTTTGGCCTAGGTAGACTTGAGATCACAGCAACTGGAACCTTGTATGAAACAATGGCATTCAGAATGGATAAGTAAGTTTATAAGTTTGTTTCTAGTATGAAACAACTCCTCAAATCTGATCATTTCATCAGATGCACCTCTTAAACTTTATGTATTAGGGTTTGCCATGAATATAACTTGAAGCAGATGCAATAGATGAGTTGGATTTACAAATTTCCCAGTCTTAAGGTCGTACTGGTTAGAAATTCTAAGAATAATAGCCCAACATATCAAATTGGTGAAAGCTAGTCTTAAGGCATATGATGATCCAGACCAATATTTCTCAAATTCACAACTTTAAGATGTTGCCTGGTGAATTCTGGGAGTTGAAGTCCATGCAACTCAAAGGTTGGGTGATGTTGAGAAACACTGATCTAGACAAATATATTAGGAACTTAATTTTTGCCCATTCAAGGAGATATATAATGTAATGTATTCTCCATCTTTCACTCATAGTGCTATTTTCTTCCATAATCTGTCTGGAAGACCGGCCCTGTTTGTATCAAGGATCTTAAGATGATTGTGGTATCTGTGCTCCACTAAGAATTCTAATCCCATTAGAATGAGCACTTTTCTTGTTCTTCTCTATCCTGTCCTTAGCCAGATTTCCTGTAAATTCTAATAAAATATTCCTTACCATCATGTACAATACGCCTGTATTGCTTGTCTAGGCAGAGTTCCACCTGCTTTTGCCTGACAATTTTTTGTGCTTCAGGTGCTAGCCCATCTAGAGTCCGGGAAAACAAAAACGAGTAGCTGTCATCACAAGTTCCATCTTCAGTAATATTACGGCAGGAGTAGTGTAGAGCATATGTATCGTAATCCGTGGCCATAACCCAGTGATCATCATCTAGGATAAAGTATAGTGAAAATTTAGTATGTGTTCTTTCCCAGTATATGTGAGTCCTTGTTAACTCACAAGGACAAACCCCTCTTTTAACAAGTAGGCTGGAAATGCAGGAAAAACAAACCCCTTTTATTAATTAGGTACAGGCCTGCAAAATGTCCCAAAAGCAAAGGCAAACAAAACATAATGCAAACAGAGAATTGTCCAAGGCAAACAGAACACGATTCAAATGGAGAATTGTTCACAAGCAAGGCAAACAAAACAGGATTCCATGAAACTTGATTCCTTTGCAAATGGTTGCCTTCAGCAACCAGCACCGCCACACCTTCCCTTTTTATTACGCAGTCTCAAGGCTTCTCAATGCCTTCTCCTCCTCCCTTGGAGTCGCCCCATTGCCTCCCTCTGTCCTGCTCTTGTTGCCTGTCTGCGTTTGCAAGCGTCTATGATGTCTTCCAACTGTGAGTCCTCAGAGTCTGACTCAGCTTCCCCGCTCAGTCTCAGCCTGAGCACAATTGGAGGGACCGGGCTCTTCATCAGATTGTAAGTCCTGGAGCTCATCAGAGCCTTCCTCCGACTCTGATGGCTCTCCAGGTCCCCCCTCCTCCTCCTCCTCTGATTCCCCAGATTCAGCTGCCAGGTCCACAGACTGGCACAGACTCACAACAATATGTAGACCTCAACATATATATGACAATTGGGACCAGAATTTATGATGCTAAGCAAGGTGGTTATTGAGTCATGCTTGATTTTATGACCTTTTTTGCCAGGATTGTTAAGTGAATCACTGCAGTTGTTAAGTCCAAATTAATAATGTTTCACAAGACCCCAAGATGCTGTAAGTGTTATATATTCATGCTGGTTGCCAAGCTCCCAAATTTTGATCACGTAATTGTGGGGATGCTATGATATTTTTAAGTGAGAGGACTGGTTGCAAATCACTTTTTTCAGTGCTGTTGTAACTTTGAGTGGTCGCTAAACAAATAGTTGTAAGATGAGGATTACCTGCATTTTTTATTCCACCAAGCCCATTAGTTCATCATCACATATTAATCCACTGTCACTCACTTTAAAAAGCTATTTCACACAATCTTTCTTCTTGAGCAAAACTTATTTTGTAGGCATCTGCTTAATAATGTAAAAAGCATTGCTGTTCAGGTACTGAACTTTATTAGATAAGAGATTTATTTTGGCATTAGAAAATGCTAGTTATTCAAAACTGATTCTGAAATGTTTAAATACACAGGCAATTTAGTTGCTCACATACATGTTAATACTGTATGTAGAAAAATTATGAATAGAAATTAGATTTTAAAACATTATTTCAGAGGCAAATGGCAAGTCAAACTGGTGAACACAACAGGGAGAATGGTTTTCAGAAAAGTTGCTAATGATGTTTTGGTGCTGAAGAAGCCAAAAGTTTAACATCCATGGAATGGGCAGGCTTAAGTGATAAAAGTCCTGAAATTTACATAGGAATCAACACTAGGAGCACATTATCTTTCAAGTTATCAAATAACTTTAGGAGGGGAAAGAACTTCTAACAGCTTTCTTTCTAAAAGACTGGAGCCAGCTTTTGATAAGATACAAAGCAGGGGATGCGCCAAATTCAGTGTTTAACATGACCAGACAAGGACACCAGCCTTTGGACTCCAGAGCTTTTAGGAAGTAGAATGTTGTGATTTCGTGGCAGACCAAAGGTTAAATATCTGTTGAAGGTGGAGATGGAAAAAAAACTGGAGACAAATAGCCAGTAATATCTGATGATTTCTAGAGTTAGTCTGTTCTAGCCAAAAAACCCCAAAAAACCTGAAAAAAGCAGGCAATTCCATCTGCCTTTTCTGAAGACTTCAAGGGATTGCTAAAACCAGATTTTCAGTAACTTAAGTAACAAAATCATTCAAATGATATGTGAGTCTATTCTGAGCAATTTCCTTAAATGTAGCTGGAGCTTCAGTGGCCAGGCATAGGAGATTTTCCTTCTGCTTTCATCTACTGTATTTAATGTTTATAGATTTGACCAACATCTCTTCACAAAGTAAAGGAGACAAGATCATAACTCCCCCCCCCACCCCAACCTGGCACTTTCCAGATGTATTGAATTTTGCACTTTGAGCAGTCCAAGATAGCAAGGGCTCTGAGTAGCAAGCTCTCTTCCTGGTATACTCACTTCCTTTCTGGAGATATGAGGCCACACCCCAATATTTCATTTTAAACTTGGCAGGGTCCTCTGTCTCGGTGAAGGTGCCAATCATATCGGCACAAATATTCCAACTACTGAAAAGGAGAGATGGATATAAGGTCATATTTGTAAATCTGTAGCTACTTGTGCTTACCAGCAAGGAATAAAGGAAGATAAGCAGGTGGAAGAGAGGTAAAAACTATAATAGGCTGGATCACATCATTTTCTAACTTGAGTAATAACCATTTTAGTTCTTGTGTTGCACCTACCAACACAAGTCAAAGTATTTAATAATCAAGGCCAAACATGATTTTTGGCATAAGACGGAAACTAACGCCACCATCACAACTGGATTGTCCCCTGCCTTGTCCTTCCTTATTGCAGTAGTAAAACATTCTAAAACCTACCAGTTTGATGTCCCAAGGTAGCTGAGAGAGCAACCTGATCCTCCCTAATGATACGACTGGATCTTCTGTGAAGGAAGCTTGATCTCAAGACTCACCTGAAGAGCTCAACTCGGCCTCTGGCAGTGGCAGTCATTTTATCATTCTCATCCACAAAAAAGTTGGCCACCACATTATCCTGAAGAAACAGTCCTTCAGGGTCTTTTTTGGCTATGGCATACCAGGTGCCAGCATACTGCCAAAAAAAAAGGGGAGAAAAGTCCTTAGCAGACCTGTCTATATGAGGAAATGCAATGCAAATATGAGGAAATGAAATGCCAATGAAGACAGTTTCAATTGCAGCAGTGTTCATCTGTCATTAACATTTGTAACAAAAATGAAATTTCAAACACGTTATGCAAGGATGAACTTCAATATTTCAAGAAACCTCAAAACATTTTGAGCGAAACTAAACAAACCTTGATTCTCAGCTAATTTTGCTTAAAATAAAATTCCAGATTAAGTTGGTGAGTGCCAATGCAAGCCATATTTTGAGACTTCTGATTATAGGCCTAAAGATTACCCATGTAGTAGGGCTGTATTGATATTATCCTTCTCATCTTCACATCTTTCTCATCTTCACATCTTCTCTTCTTTCCTACTACCTTCTCCTATTAGTATCTATGATTTATCACTTGTTGTATCTTGTGATTAATGTTTGTAACCATGATCTATTAAATAAGCCATATCAGTTGTTGTATGTACACTGAGAGGTTATGCACCAGAGACAAATTCCTTGTGTGTCTAATCACACTTGGCCAATAAATAATTCTATTCTATTCTATTCTATTCTATTCTATTCTATTCTATTCTATTCTATTCTATTCTATTCTATTCTATTCTATTCTATTCCTTTGAAAGAGGGGTGAACCAAATACAATAACTCTGCAAAACGTAATAACTAACCTTTGTTTTATTTACCAGATAGTTCCTACATTATTATGAAACCAGTGGTAAGGTATAAATATATACCATTCCAGGGATGACACAGATTATCCACTGATTATGAGCCAGTAGTAAAAGAAAACATTAGATCCGACATAGCCATACCTTTTCCTTACATATCTAATTTTGATTTCCTTACTACACCAGGAAAAGTGATAGGGAAAGTGCTTGCTAGTAAAAAACATCCAATGTCAGATTTGTCTTTCCCAGAAAAATCAAAGTTGAAGTATTCTCTGCAATCTTAGAAAAGGAAGTCTAAAATATTTGATGACTGTTGCCTTTCAGAGTCCTAAAGACCTGTGCCTTATATTTCATGAAATGTGCTCTTCTGCATATAAAGTAACGTATCTCTCTATTTTATTTTTACTGATTTGTTAGATTGCATCCCATACCTTTATACAATGCTTAAGGCAGCTTACAGCACTGAAAAGGCCCATTACAAAATGTAAGAGTAAAAACTATATCGTTGAAATCAAGCCAAAATTAAGATTAGTATTAAAAATAATTGCTCTCCATTGGAAGTGATCTAGAAAGCTTTTCCTTTTCCTGTCATCTCTAACACGGATAAAGCAGAGATAAACTGGGTTAGATAACTGAGCCTTCTAGGATTAACACATGAATAATTCGGATGATGAAGTAGTGCCAATTCTCTTCCCCTTGTCTCAGTCTGTCAATAAGAAAACTTGGGATCTAGCCTTTATAATAAAAGATGACTCACTTGGAGTTTACACACAGGTGAAATATCTACATACAAGGCTGTCTTAGAGAAACAATAATTCCAAGAAGGAAATTCTGGTAAAACCAAGTTACTGTTGTTACTTGAAATGTAAACACATGTAACACAATTCACAAATGCGATTTCTCTAACAGAGTGACACACTTTAAAGTTTATTTCTGAAAATAAATGGGAAGAGTTGAACAGTTTGCTGAGCAATCAACACAACTAACTGCCTTTCTCTGTTTCAAAGAGAGGTAACCATAAATTAGATTCATGCAATGTTAATACTCTTATCCATTTAGCAGCAATAGAACACATGACGTAGAAGATTACACCTCCTGCCTAAAGGATTTTACTGTTTTTCACATTTGGCAATCCAAGAAGCAGTAGAGTTATATTTAGGTATGGTTATGAATTCGAGGATAGAGATTCTATGTCCCTCTAAATGGTTTCAGACTGCATAAAAGTGTAGTTCAGCAACATTCAGAATCTCATGGGTTTCTCAGTTCTGGTGTAGGGCAGGAAATTAAGGTGACAAGGTAGATTTTAGAGAAGAAACTGAAAGCAGTAAGAATGATGGTTACTTGGAAGGGACCATTTAATTCAGTTTAATTCAGAATAGAACTGAAGGGACCTTGGAGGTCTTCTAGTCCAAACCCCTGCTCAAGCAGGAGACCCTATACCATTTCAGACAAGTAAGTGGCTGTTCAGTCTCTTCTTTAAAAATTCCAGTGATGAAGCACCCACAATTTCTGAAGGCAAGTTGGTTAATTGTTCTTACTATTAGAAAGCTTCCCCTTAATTCCAGGTTGCTTCCCTCTTTGATTAGTTTCCATCCATTGTTTCTTGTCCTGCCCTCTGGTGCTTTGAAAAATAAGACGACCCTCTCTTCTTTGGGGCATCCCTTCAAATACTGGAATACTGCTATGGTGTCACCTCTAATCCTTCTTTTCTCTAGACTAGCCATACCCTATCAGGCTTACTGTACAGGCAACTAAGATTCTTTCATGTAACTGGGGAAATTTTTGGAAAGTTGGAGCAGCAAAAAAAAAAAAAAAAAAAGCAGGAATGGGCTGTAGGGGAGCAAACTAGAATATCTAAAGAAGGAAAAGATGAGGGCAGGATACTTACTCGATATTTATCAAAGTTTTCCTGTACTATGAAGTTGCTCACTCGGCAGTCCCGCTGAGCTTGACATCTGCTATCCAATAATGCCAAGAACCCCACTAGCATCAACCAGGCAAAACTTGGATTCCTGCAAGACATCTTGCTCCTTTGTCCCTGCAACAAAAACCAAATACCAATCATAATGGGGAAGAAAAGGAAGACTGTGCAGAATAACCTGAAGGAAAGATGAAGAACAGACTCTTTTAGGCATATGGCAGAGGAAATGATAAATCTTATGAAGCCTCCCTAAATAGAGTACTAGAATTCTTCTAAAAGGATCTTTCTGAATCAGGGTAGTATTGGGATCTTTTGAGGTCATCTTCTGGGTATCATAATCACCAGAGAAAGAGGCTCCAATAATTAAAGAAGTTACTTGTCTGTGGAAGAGAAATGCAGACCCAGCAGCTAAGTTCTAAAGCAAACAGGAAGAGGACAGGAGCTTTATAACCTTGGGTGAGGTTGGTAAAGCAATTCTTTGGTAAACCCCCTCCCATGCAGCCGAATTGGGAGGGGAAAGCAAGCAGAGGCCAGGCAGTTAGATTAATTCCAGCTGCTGGCCAAGCTCTCCTAACAAAGATCTTGCATAACTCTGCAGCAGGAGGCTAGGGAAGCAAACAGCAATGACAGCAATGATCTTTGATCCCCAGCCACACATGCTCTTCTTTGGATTCTAGAACAACAGGAGTCTCTCCGGTTTATGTAACACCATTTGAGTAAAAGCCAAGTCGAGAAAGCAAGATTCACCCAACAAGCTCTGGTTATGGTTCAGAAGAGGGTTTGATGGCTGCAAGTGTCTCTGAGAACTGTTGTTGTTTTCATGCTCATTTGGGCATGGTTAGAAACACTTCGTGATATCACTGGCAAAAAGGATTCTCATTCATTCAGTGTTGTCATTGATCCTTCGGGCCTTTCTGAATGTTAAAAGATTTTTTAAAAATGGAATTATGGTAGGAAAGAAGACCCAATATCCATTGTACGACAATATCTTTTGCTACAGTATGGTGATTGGATTGGTTTCCCCCCACGGGCAGGCCTAGTTATCTTTTTTTAAAGGGTGAATAGGTGTCTTATATGTGAACGTGAGACAGAGCAGAAGGTGGTCTTCCTGGGGATGAGCTACCTTTCACATAAGACATATCAGCAATAAGACCCAGTTATTTACAAAACCGCCTTCTGCCAGTAAATACCTCCCATCGACCAGTTCGCTCCCACAGAGAGGGCCTCCTCAGGGTGCCATCGGCTAAGCAGTGTCGGCTGGTGGCGCCCAGGGGGAGAGCCTTTTCTGTGGGGGCACCGACGATGTGGAACGAGCTCCCCCCAGAACTCTGGATGTGTCATGATCTCCGTACCTTTAGAAGAGAATTGAAGACTCATCTCTTCAATCAAGCCCGCCTGGCCTAGACCTCGGGTTTTATGTAAATCTCTATGTAAATTTTTTTTAAACAAGGTTGTTCGGGTTTTAGAATTGGGATTTTAACAGGTTTTAGTAACAGCCATGTATTAATTTAATTTATTTTTAAATATTTATTATTATTATCTGTTTTAATTGGGCTGTAAACCGCCCTGAGTCCTACAGGAGAGGGGCGGTATAGAAATTTAAGAAATAAATAAATAAATAAATAAATAAATAAATAAATAAATAAATAAATAAATAAATAAATATATATAGTTCTGGAGAATGATTGATTTTTGAGACTCCATTTTCTCTGCGCTCAACACAGAGGATATATAAAGAGTACAAATGAAGCAGTCGTATCAATAGATATATCTACCAAAGCAGTTATAGAAATTGAAGTTGGCTATGGCATTAATAAAGTGTTTTTTCTATGTTCAAAATATCTCACATTCAATAATTCAGTAGTTCCGTCAGTAAATTCCAAATCCAGGACACTTCCATATATTATTTTTTTTACCAAATTTGTTTGCTGCCCATCTTGTATTTCGAAGGAACTCTGAGCAGCTGGGGTTTTCATCCCCAAATCTTTCCCAGCCACTTTATGGACATCCATATTGGGTAGATGGGGAAGTGGGGCAGGGAAGCAACTTGTGCAAATTGTGATACCAAGATGCCACTGACACATTATACACAGGTAGTCCTCAACTTATAACCACAACTGAGCCCAAAATTTCTATTGCTAAGTGAGACAATAAAGTGAATTTTACCCCATTTTACAATCTTTCAATTCTTAAGTGAATCACTGCAGTTGTTAAGTTAGTATCCACTGCCATGGAGTGAGATACCATCAGTACGCTGATGATACTCAGCTGTACATTTCCACTCCTGGCCATATCAGTGAAGCGGTTGAGGTGATGTGCCAGTGTCTGGAGGCTGTGAGGGTTTGGATGGGTGTTAACAGATTAAGGCTCAACCCCGATAAGACAGAGTGGCTGTGGGTGATGCCTCCCAAGGACACTTCTATCTGTCCTTCGATTACCCTGGGGGGTGAATCTATAAACCCCTCAGAGAAGGTTCGCAACTTGGGAGTCCTCCTCGATCCACAGCTGACATTGGATCATCATTTGTTGGCAGTGGCGAGGGGGGCATTTGCCCAGGTTCGCCTGGTGCACCAGTTACGTCCTTACTTGGATCGGGAGTCACTCCTCACAGTCACACATGCCCTTGTCACCTCGAGGATCGACTACTGCAACGCTCTCTACATGGGGCTACCCTTGAAGAGTGTTCGGAGACTGCAGCTGCGCGAGCAGTTGTGGGTCTTCCTCGTTGTGCCCACATTTCATCAACTCTCTGCATGCTGCATTGGTTGCCTATTGGTCTCCGAGCCCAATTCAAGGTGTTGGTTATTACCTATAAAGCCCTTCATGGCTTGGGACCAGGATACTTACGGGACCGCCTTCTGCCACATACTTCTCTACGACCGGTGAGAGCGCACAGGGTCGGCCTCCTCCAGGTCCCGTCAATGAAACAATGTCGTCTGGTGGGCCCTAGGGGGAGGGCTTTCTCTGTTGCGGCGCCCACCCTCTGGAACCAACTACCTCCTGAAGTCCGCGTTTCTCCGACCCTCCTGGCCTTCCGAAAGAATTTAAAAACCTACCTCTGCCGGCAGGCCTGGGGATGATTGTTGATTGTGGTGTGATTGATGAGTATGTATGGGGTTTGTATTTTTAATGTTGTTCGGATTTGTTGCAATTGTTTATATATATATATGTTGTGAGCCGCTCCGAGTCTTCGGAGAGGAGCGGCATACAAATCCGAATAAATATAAAATAAATAAATAGTAACACGGTTGTTAAGTGAATCTGGCTTCCCCATTGACTTTGCTTGTCAGAAGGTCGCAAAAGGTGATCACATGACTCCAGGACACTGCAACCGTCATAAATATGAGTCAGTTGCCAAGCGTCTGAATTTTGATCACGTGGTCATGGGGAAGCTGCAATGGTTGTATTGTGTAGTGGGAACAGCGAGGCAGCAGTGAAGACACGAGGTGGAATGAACAACTCTTTATTAGGTTCTCACAGAAGCAAACTCTAGCAGCTGCCTGACTTATATTTATATGGACCGCCACTAGCCGGCGGCCAATCAGTTTAAAGTATTCATTCGTGCCGAAAACAACTACAGACAGTCTATCATTCAAACAATGCAATCAGTTAACCGTTTCTTTATAACAGATCCATTGAATTGCTTAATACATAACACCCCTTTCTCCTGAATCAAAACATATCCAAGAACTGTACATATTCATTTAGGTAAGCAGGCAGTTTCCATGTTCGATTCGACCACCTCATTTCTGCCTGAGGTTCCCGGTCTACCCCTGGTTGGCTGGGTAGACCGAGTCTTTCTGACAACTTTGGTCGGGAAGACCAGTCTCTGTTTGTCTTTGGTGGCCAGGTAGACCGGTCTCTGCTCAGCTGGTCTGTTCCAGTAGACCGGTACGGATGTCCAAGAGCGGAGCAGTCTCTGACAGGCTGGGAAATAAGTCTTCCAGTGTACTTTGATCTGCAGATACAGTTTCTTTGGTCGGAAGCAACCGACCCATGGCTGAGTCATCCAGTCTGTCTCTTGGAGTTGCACCAGACTCTGGAGATCGAGACGCACTGCCGCAGTCAGGCAATTCTCGGCTCTCCTCTTGGTCGGCGGCGAGGGTTAGATTAGCCTGCCACCAATGCAGATGATCAGTGTGGTGGCGGAAAATGCACCCATCTTCCAGGACCACTTCGTAAGAGAGTGGTCCTGACACCTTACAAACCACAGCTACAACCCACAGTGCCCCTTGACTGTAGTTCCTTGCCCAAACTTGGTCGCTGACTTGCAAATTCCTCGGTGGCTTGGGCTGCGCTGCCTCTGTTGCAATTCTGTCTGGATGGAGATGGTCCAGCTTCGTGGTCAGTCAACATCCCCATCTCAGCTCTGCTGGGCTACAATCCATTGATGTGCATGGAGTAATGTGTTGGCAGAGCAAAAGGTCTGCCAACTTGTGATGCCAATCACCCCTGGTTAGTCTTTTGAGTGCTTCTTTGGTCATCCTGACAATCCTTTCAACTTGGCTGTTAGAAGATGGGTGAAATGGGGCTCCAGAAGACAGGCTTAAGATACAGGAGGACCTGGACAGACTTGAACACTGGGTGCTATCTAACAAAATGAAATTCAGTGGTGAAAAAAGTAAGGTTCTACATTTAGGCAAGAAAAACCAAATGTACAGGTATAGTATAGGGGATATCTTGCTCAATAGTAGTAACTGTGAGAGGGATCTCGGAGTCCTAGTGGACAATCACTTAAATATGAGCCAGCAGCGTGCTGCAATTGCCTAAAAAGCCAACTCAGTGCTGGGCTGCATTAACAGAGGGATAGAATCAAGATCACGTAAAGTATTAATACGGTACCACTTTACAATGCCTTGGTAAGGCCACACTTGGAATACTGCATCCAGTTTGGGTCACCACGATGTAAAAAAGATGCTGAGACTCTAGAAAGAGTACAAAGATGATTAGGGGACTGGAGGCTAAAATATATGAGTAATGGTTTCTGGAATTGGGTATGTCTAGTTTAACAAAGAGAAGGACGAGGGGGGACATGATAGCAGTGTTCCAATATCTCAGGGGCTGCCACAAAGAACAGGGAGTCAAGCTATTCTCCAAAGTGCCTGAAGGCAGGACAAGAAGCAACAGATGGAAACTAATCAAGAAAAGAAGCAACCTAGAACTAAGGAGAAACTTCCTGACAGTTAGAACAATTAAGCAATGGAACAACCTGCCTCCAGAAGTGGTGAATGCTCCAACATGGAAGTTTTTAAGAAGAGACTGGACAGCCATTTGTCCAAAATGGTGTAGAGTTTCCTGCCTGAGCAGGGGGTTGGACTCGATGACCTCCAAGGTCCCTTCCAACTTTATTATTATTATTATTATTATTATTATTATTATTATTATTATTATTATTATTATTATTATTATTATTATTATTATTATTATTATTATTATGGATCATCGCACAGTCAGCCAGATGTTCAGACTGGATTTGGCATTTTGTCTACCTATCGAGTCCTTACCAAGGACCTGGGATAGGCAGATGTGGATGTTTGATGTTACCGGTATTACAGATATCGTCGCAGTATGGAAGCAGTTCCTAGTAAGGCCACCTTTTGCAATTGACTAATGGCAAATTTGTCAATGCCAATGGTGTTCAAGTGGTGCTCCAGTTGTTTTGGGATTGCACCCAAGGCGCCTATTACTATTGGTACTACCCTTGCTTGCTTTTGCCCCAGTCTTTCTATTTCTATTTGTAAATCTTTGTATTTTGTTATCTTCTCCAGTTCTTTCTCGTCTATTCTGCCATCTCCAGGCACTGCCATGTCCACTATCCAGACTTTTTTGTCTTTCTTATTGACAATTGTTATATTATTATTATTATTATTATTATTATTATTACTATTATCATATTAGACCTTAGAAATGACTGAAATTCTGCAGCAGTAAATTGTGCCCCATTATCTGATACAATTACATCGGATAAGCCATGTGTGGAGAAGATTCTGCGCAGTTCCTGGATGATCCTGGCAGTAGTCATAGAAGGGACAGGTGCTACCTCAAGCCACTTTAAGTGACTGTCCACTACAGTGAGGAACACCTGTCCTTGGAAGGGTCCTGTGTAGTCTATGTGAATCCTAGACCAAGGAGTTTGCATAGTTTCCCAGCAATGTACCGGGGCTTGAGGCATTTCAGGTCTGGACTGTTGGCAAACCTGGCATCCTTTAATTTGAGCCTCAATATCTTTATCCAACCCTGGCCACCAGAGGTAGCTTCTCGCGACTGCTTTCATCCTGACTATTCCAGGATGACTCTCATGCACAGATTCTAAGACTCTTTCCCTGAGCATGTGTGGGACTACAACCCTGCTCCCCCATAGAATACATACCTTATGTGCAGACAACTCGTCCTGTCTTCTACTAAAACTTTGAAACTCTGTTCCAGGACTGGTTCCTGGCCATCCCCTCAGCACCCAGTTAAAAACACTGCTGAGAGTTTTGTTGGAAGCTATCTCAGCAGCCACATCCCCTGCATGAAGAGGAGATTCTGGCAAGCCCTGAATTGGCAGGATGCATGCAGCTGGTGCAGGGTCAGGGTCTGAGTTGGGCAGGGGCAGTTTGCTGAGCGTGTCAATGCGGCCCATTTCCTTGCCCAGTTTGTGAATTAGACTGTAACTATAAGTGGCAAGAAATATGGACCATCCTTGGAGATTGGATCTGAGGAGTTTGCTTGTCTGTTGTGAACAGATCAAGTAGTGGCTTATGGTCGGTGAACACTGTGAATGGGCAACCATAAAGGAAATCATGAAATTTCTTGATGCCGGCCACGATGGCCAGTGCCTCTTTATCTATTTGGGCGTAGTTACGATCTGCCGGTGACAATGTCCTTGAATAATAAGCTAGGGGAGCTTGGCTCCCGTCGGCCATTAAATGGCTCAACACAGCTCCTATTCTGTATGGAGATGCATCACATACAATGCTGATAAGCAGCTTTTCATTAAAATGAGTTAAGACAGAGTCTGATGATAGCAGTGATTTGACTGCTTTGAAACAGTTTTCATGGGCGCTAGTCCAGTGCCATGGTGCCCTTTTATCTAAGAGCCTGTGTAGAGGCTCTGCTAATACAGCCTTGTGAGGTAGAAAGGCATGATAAAAGTTAAGTAACCCCAGGAATGCTTGCAGCTCCCCTTTTGACTTTGGTCTGGGAGCCTCCAAGATAGCTTTGAACTTTGAATCAGCTGGGTGTATTCTGGCAGCGTCGATGCGGAACCCCAGGAACTCTGTGGAGTTGACTCCAATTTGACATTTTCCCCTTTTTAGCTACAGCCCCACTTCGCGGAAGTGCTGAAGAACAGCCCTTAAGCATTCAGCAAGTATCTCTGCTGACTCCCCAGCAATTAAAATATCATGGAAGTAAGGGCACACTCCTGGAATGTTTTTTAACGTGCATTCCATCACACTCTGAAAGAGCCTGGGGGCTACACTGACCCCAAACTGCAGGCAGCAAAACTTGAACGCCCCTCTATGGGTAACTATTATTTGAGCCTCAGCAGAGGCATCATCCACAGGCAATTGCTGATAAGCCTATGCCAGGTCCAGCTTTGCAAATAAGCAACCTCCTTGTAAGGATGCCAGAATGTGGCTGACTACAGGTACCGGATATGCATGCTGCTGCAGTGCCTTATTAATAGTGCACTTATAATCAGCGCAGATGTACACTTCTCTGTTAGGCTTTACCGGTGTAACTATGGGGGTTTCCCACACACAGCTGTCAACAGGGTTGCAAGACTCCCTGTTGGATGAACTTATCTAACTCTGTATCGATCTTGGGCTTAAGGGCAAAAGGCACTCTACGATTGGGGCTATGGTTGGATCAAGGTGGAGAGCAATTGGTGCTCCTTTGTACTTCCCTAAATCGGGACTGAATATGTCCGCAAACTCCTGGCAGACAGCTGCCAAATCCATTGTTTTGGTTCTGTTGATGCCAGTCACATGGATGTCCAGGGCATCAAACCAGTCTAAGCCAATCAGGCTTGTTCGCTGGCCTTCCACCACCACGACACTGAGGGGACTCTCAAACTCTTTGAATGTCACTTTTATCGTAGCTTCTCATTTAACTGCTACGCGGGAGTTTTGAAAATCTGTCAAAACTAAATCTGACGGCTTGAGTCTGACTCGTTTTCCGCTGTTTCTGCAGATGAAGTTAAAAGTCTTCTAGGAGATTATAGACACAGCTGATCCAGTGTCCAGTTCTATGATGCATGGAACTCCTTGCAGCTTGACTTTTAGTCTAAGCTTTTCTTTTGGGGGGGCGACGGGCTCCAGTTCTGAGGATGCTCCTTTTCCCAGAGCAAAATCCAACTCTATTCTGCCCCTGGGCCCCATTACCTTTCCTGGGGAATTCTTCATGTGGTGATTCCCTCTGGCGACCCTTACAGACGGTGGTGATGTGGCCTTGTTTGCCACATGCCCAGCACACAGCTGTGCGGAGCCGGCATTCTGAGCATTGGTTTTGTCTGCCACAACCAAGACAGCTAAGGAAGGGAACTGCCTTGTCAAATGGTTGCTGCCTTCTTTCTGGGATCCTCAGCACCCGGTCGATCTCAATGTCGACGACTGGGTCTTCTATTCTTTCTGATTCTTCATGATGCACAGTTGGCTGGCTGGGAAGATTCTTTGAGGGATGTAAAGCCTTTACGGCTCCACCTGCGGCTTCTTCTGCCATTACCTCTTTTAGTGCATCCTGGAATGTCAGGGTGTCTTTTGCTGGAAGTCTCTGCTTCGCAAGCCACAAACTAGTCAGTCCTGGAGCCTGTCTTCTAGGTCAGGAAACTCGCAGAGCCGGGACGCTTGGTGTAGGGCGGCCACGAATTCAGCAATGGTTTCACCTAGCTGCTGCTCTCTCTCATCTCGAATGCATGTCTGTATGCGATAATGGACAAACGTGGCTCAAAGTGCTCCTTGAGTCTACGTTTTTAGTCAGCGAAAGTGACTGATTCCAAGGGAGCAGGAGCAACTAAGTTCTCCGCTATATCAAAGGTGGCTTGGCCACACACGCACAACAAGGTTGCGGCTTTTAAGTTGTCTTCTCTGACCTGATTCACTCTGAAGTAGTTTTCTACTCTTGAGACGTACAAACTCCATCATCTGGGGTGCGTTACGTCGAACTCTGATAGCTTGCTGACTTTGGCCATGGTTTGGCTGTTTCGGCATCTCCAATGCCTTATGCTGTATGAGTTTACTTGGGATGGGTCCCTTAGGAAGGCAATACCTCCAGTGTTTGCATACTGGCAGGTAGAAGGAGGGAGCACTGTTCCAACCAGGGCGCTGAAGCCTGGTCTTACCCCTTTAGTGACTTAGCTCTCTTCTTCCTAGAAACATAATCCCACCTTCATCGCCACTATTATGTTGTGGGAACAGTGAGGCATTGAAGACACGAGGTTGAATTAACAGCTCTTTATTAGGTTCTCACAGAAACAAACTCTAGCAGCTGCGTGACTTATATTTATAGGGACCGCTGCTAGGCGGCGGCCAATCAGTTTAAAGTATTCATTCGCGCCAAAAACAACTAGCTTAAAGTTATACAGACAGACAGTCTTTCATTCAAATAATGCAATCAGTTAACCATTTCTTTATAACAGACCCATTGAATTGCTTAATACATAACAGGTTGTGTGAAAAATGGTCATAATTCACTGTTTTTAGTGCTGAGGTAACTTTAACCACTAAATGAACTGTCGTAAGTTGAGGACATTGTGCAATGATATCATGATGCATTAGAGCAGCATAACAAGGGGGTGTGGATTCTGGGAATTGAAGTCCACACATATTTCAAATTGCCAAAATTGAGAAATACTGGATTAGACATTAATGCAGTTTCTAGGAAAAGCCTGGGGTAGGCACAACATATATATCATAATGTTTGAAGCTTGCCAAAGTATTTCTACCTCAGCAACAAATAGGAATCTATGCCAGTGGTGGCGAACCTATGGCATGCATGCCAGAAACAGCATTCTCATGCCGTCACCCCAGCCCACCTCTCCCCATGGCCCCCTCCTCACCAGTAGCCCCTCAGAGGAAAGTCGCCCCGAGTGAGTCACTGGGATTGGACTTTGCCCTTACACCCCATTGTGCACAGATGATACTGCGGGGCACCAGTGGAGGGCATGGCCACCATGGCCTGGGCAATCTATTTATTTATTTATTAATTTGACTTCTATGCCACCCTATTCCGGAGAACTCAGGGCGGCTCACAACATAATAGAAATCAACAGTTAGAAATACATATATATATATAAACCCCTAATTTAAAAGAAAAACCAATAATTCAACATACACACAGACATACACTGGCTAGGGGCAAGATGTTAACTGCCCCAAGCCTGCCGACAGACATGTGTTTTAAGTAATTTACGAAAGGCGGAGAGGGTGGGGGCGACACGGATCTCCGGAGGAAGTTGGTTCCAGAGGACCGGGGCCGCAACAGAGAAGGCTCTTCCCCTAGGCCCCGCCAGGCGACACTGTCTGGCTGACGGGACCTGGAGAAGGCCGACTCTGTGGGCCCTAACCGGCCGCTGGGATTCATGGGGCAGCAGACGGTCCCATAAGTAACCTGGTCCGATGCCATGTAGGACTTTATAGGTCATAACCAACACTTTGAATTGGGTTCGGAGACCAATTGGCAGCCAATGCAGCTCGTGGAGTGATGCCGAAATGTGGGCATTTCTGAGCAAGCCCAACACTGCTCGCGCGGCTGCATTCTGCATTACCTGAAGTCTCCGAATGTTTTTCAAAGGTAGCCCCATGTAGAGAGCATTGCAGTAGTCGAGCCTCGAGGTGATAAGGGCATGAGTGACTGCAGTGGCCGTGGAGGTAGTGAGTGACCCTGTGGGCAAGTGGGGCAGGGGGTGAGGCGGTTGCGGGGTCAGGGCAGGCTGGAGTCAGGGCAGTCAGGGCAGTCAGGGCAGGGTGGAGCGGGCAGAATGGGGGTGATTTTTGGGCACTCAAGTCTCTAAAAGATTCACCATCACTGATGAAGAAGCCATCAGCAGAACAAACACAATCGCATAAGGCAGCTTTTGCTCATGGTCTGTGCCTCCTACACATACCTCTTCCTATGGCAGCTGAAATGTTGAGGTCAGTGTGAAGAGCTTACTCAAGAACAAATGAGGTCTCTCTTGTGAACAAAACAATAATCATTGCACTTGATTGTGTATGGATCTTTCCTAATTTGATACACTGAGGTTTTCTCCAGTCATCTGAGAGGTCACCCAGCAGCAGCTCTTAGAAAATATTTCACATCTAACCCCAATACTATGGTCTGCTGTACTCATAAATTCAAGATTAGAAGGTAACACAATAAAATACTTCCGAGTGTTTAAAATGGATTATATCAATGCGTGTGGGATATATGGATTTTGTTTTAAACTGTTTTGTTACATACAGTATGAGATGAATGCCATGTTACCAGCTCTTGATATGCCATGCTTTCAAGATGGCATCCATTGCTATGGAGGTACAATCAGAATATTGCTTTTGGTTTTAACAGACACAAGAAAGATATTAAAAGGCATGTCAAATATAGAAAGTGGTCATGGAGATCAGCAAATCAAAGTATTTAGAATTCACCATACACCCCCTTCCCTGTCTTGTTGATAGTTTTCTTTCATTATTATATCAAAGGGTTTTTTCCTCCTTTTCAAACAGTTGGCATTTCCTCACAGTCAATATTTATTCTGAAGTTTCAACATGTCTGTAATCATTTAGAAGAGCCTGTTAAATATTCTTTAAACAGGTAGCCTCAGTTGAACAGGATAACAATGCAGAACAAGCTGAAACTAGATAAGGCTCTACATTTGGATGGAATGACAATTCTAGTGACAATGGTGAAAATGGTTGGAAACAAAAATATCCAGGTTATGTAGTTAATCAATTTCTTCCTCTTTCTTTCATTAAAAATTGTAAACCCTGGATAGGAAACACATACATATTTGTTGCTCGGATCAATGTTTTTAGTCGAATCAAATAAGTTTAAAGAACAGTATCAGGATCAAGAGGAAAGCCAATTTAACTTCTTGAAAAACATGTCAGAACTCTTTATAGTTGACTCATTCGACATGCAATGCCATGATTTGCTTTAACCATGGTTTCTCGAGCAAGCCAATATGTCTTTATGCATTCATCATTTTAAACCATTTTAGCCATTATTGAGTGTTCTCAGTGGTTGTGTTCTAACAGTATGCTCAGTCAACATGAAGCAAATCATATTAAGCTCAGCAGTAAGTGAATCATTAGTTTTCAGATGAATTGAATGACCATATATAAAGTCCAGAGCTATTTTGTTCTAACAGAAACAACTTGACTTCTGATATGCTGGATCTTATTATACCCGTAGTCCTTGATTAACAATTACTTGTTCAGCAACCATTCAAAGTTATGACAGCAATTTGAACTAGTCATCCTTATGATTGGTCCTTGAAGTTCCATCCGTTCCAGCACCCTGTCATCTGATTGTTATCACTTAATAACAGAAATTCCAGTTCCAGTTATCACCAGTATATCAGGTCTGTAGCCATTAAAAAAGTGACAGTGCTTAACTATGGAAATTTTGACTTGCTGCTTATTGCAGTTGAAATGTAACTATTTTTTTAAAAAACACACCTGTATTTGGAATATGATATAATACCATAATTCCCACTAAACTATGGAGTTTATGCCACAATTTAAAATTTTCCTACCTTAATGTACTATCTGGCAAAAACTGACCAAGTCAGTCAGTAAAAGAAGAACTGGGGTGACATGATAGCAGTGTTCCAATATCTCTCAGGAGTTGCCAGAAAGAAGAGGGAGTCAAGCTATTCTCCAAAGTATCTGAACAGGTTGGACTAGAAGACCTCCAAGTTCCTTTCCAATTCTGTTATTCTGTTAACAGTTGTAGGATTTGGGTGTGACTAGTCTACAGAAAAGAAAGATTAGAGGGTGACATGATAGCAGTAATCCAGTATTTGAGAGGCTTCCACAAAGAGGATGGGTCAACTAATTTTCCAAGCACCAGAAGGCAACACAAAAAACAATGGATGGAAACTAATCAAGGAGAGAAGCAACCTGGAATTAAGGAGAAACTTCCTAACAGTGAGGACAATGAACCAGTGGAACAGCTTGCCTTCAGAAACTGTGGGAGTTTCATTACTGGAGGCTTTTAAGAAGAGACTAGACAGTCACTTTTCTGAGATGGTACAGGTTCTCCTGCTTGAGCGGGGGGGGGGGGCTGGAATAGAAGACCTCCAAGGTCCCTTCCAGCTCTGTTCTGATGGATTGATTGACTACAAATTTTATCAGAAATAAAATTGTATTTGAAGTTGATCTAGCTTGAGTATTTAAATGGTAATTAAAGATCTTTTTCCAATGCTCTGGATTGGTATCACTACTTTTTTTTAAAAAAGCTGGATCTTTTCTTCATTCCAAATGCAAACGTTCATACGGCATAAAACATAAAATGCAAAAGGAAATTTAAGAAGCTCTTCCTTTTCAAATGCCAGGTGCTGTAAAAGCAGTGAATGAAGTATTCATCATTTCTCCGTTGATCAAATTAACCTTAAATATCTTGTCAAGGGTTGCACTGATAATATTACAAAACCAGGGTTTTTTCTTTTCTTTTCTTTTCTTTTCTTTTCTTTTCTTTTCTTTTTTTAAAAACTGAGCCATTGAGGATAAGCGGGAGAACTTGTTGCTATTGCTATGGTTACAGTATTTAAATGTAAATACTGGATGAACCACTAGAACTTCATAAATACCTTTGGCATTTCCCTGGTACTTCAAGCTATTTAAACAATCACTTGCTCATCTTTTATCCTTCTTATCCACGTACTACAGAAGCTCAAGGCTGAGGCATCACTAAGAATGATTCCATAAATAGTTGCATTTGCTATAGTAACCACAAACATCAAAGACAAAAAGCAACATATGTATTAAAATAACAAGTTCTGAGAATGCCAAAATTGCCTGAAAACCATAACAAAATCTAGCTAGTTCTTCATTAAAATTCAAATTTAATCATGATGATGGTGGTGTTGATGTAACGTCTCCCCTGAAAATAGAATCAAGACACACGAATCTCCATCTTCTCCTTAAGAATGAATTGTTATCAATGTTTTTGATTAAGAAAGTTAATAAAGGGATAAAGGATCAGCACTGATTTGGAAGATGAATATTTTGACAAACATGTTTTTGGTGCTACTTGGAAGCATCTGAATAAATAGACAAGAAAATAGATAATGAATTGTTATGAACATTCCTTTTATAAATACCATGTTAATAAAATAATTCTTCACTGCTGATGTTCACTGGTTATTTATTTATTTCCATTGCTGTTACCTATGGGTTATTTATTTTTATTTTTTAAAATAGATTGCCTAGATTTGTTATTTTGGTTTGTTGTTGTTGTTTTTTATTGAAAAGTGCCCTAGTTATCTTGGGCAAAAGGCTGTACAAATATGTATTTAAAAAACAAATACATATTTGAAATTGGTCTTATTACATTCTAAGAGACTTAGATCTCTGTAAACATGCATAACTCTTAAGGCTTTTTCCACTGTGGCCTTAAGCAGCTTGGCTCCCTTGCGTAAATAGGCTGGAAATGAAGTCAGCTTAAGAAACCTCTTTCCAGATTTCAGCCCCTTCCTGTGCTTTGCCTCCCAGGGATAGCCTGGGATTCTCTCTTTACCCCTCCCACTGTTCTAGGAAGGCAACCACCAATTGCATTCCTTTTCACGTTTGGGTCTTTGAGGACATGTGGCTTTCATTGATAAGCCTTTACGTCAGGCCTCCTCCGTTGACGCTGCCTTCTACTTGGCACTTCCCCTGTAATGTGTTTGCCAGTGGCATGGTCTCTAAGCCACAACAAAAACAAGCATGTTTTATTCTCTTTCCTGTCCCTTGTGTTAGAAAGTGAAATTAACAGAACTCTAGTCTATTTCGCCTGCTTTTAAAACTGCATTTCATTAAACTTCAGTGATGTTTTGGTGAAAATTTAAGTGAAATGAAAATTCAGTGAACTTGTTAACAACAACAACAACAACAAAAATCACATTCTGTGATGTTTTTTTTTTTTTTTTAAATTTAGTGTTTCACCAATTCCAACAGTCCAATTCTTTCTTCTTGGTCTTTGGTTTCTTTTCTACAAAACTCATAACTGATCTCTGGTCAATGAATGGAACAGAAACAAGGGAAAGAGAAAAGAGCCGAGCAGTGCATATCCAGCCATTTTGCTTAGTTTGTTGTGTCCCCCCACCCCGCCCCCGTCAAAGAATTACAAACACTAAGATTCATTGGTTAATAGTCTACTGTGAAAACAAAGGAAAACAGAGAGATTCACTGGTCAAAGTTCCTTCAGCCCAAGTTCCAAAAATTCCTGGCAGCCCAAGACAAAATAGCTTTGGAAGGCAACATCCAGAGAGGAGGGAAACATTCCTCTCTACATGGGGCTACCTTTGAAAAATGTTCGGAGACTTCAGGTAATGCAGAATGCAGCCGCGCGAGCAGTGTTGGGCTTGCCCAGAAATGCCCACATTTCGGCATCACTCCGCGAGCTGCATTGGCTGCCAATTGGTCTCCGAACCCAATTCAAAGTGTTGGTTATGACCTATAAAGCCCTGCATGGCATCGGACCAGGTTATTTACGGGACCGTCTGCTGCCTCATGAATCCCAGCGGCCGGTTAGGGCCCACAGAGTCGGCCTTCTCCAGGTCCCGTCAGCCAGACAGTGTCGCCTGGCAGGGCCTAGAGGAAGAGCCTTCTCTGTTGCGGCCCCGGCCCTCTGGAACCAACTTCCCCCAGAGATCCGTGTCGCCCCCACCCTCTCCGCCTTTCGTAAACTGCTTAAAACATACCTTTGCCGGCAGGCCTGGGGCACCTAACATCTTGCCCCTAGCCAGTGTATGTTTGTGTGTATGTTTGTGGAATGATTGGCTTTTCTTTTTTAACTTAGGGGTTTTTATATTCATGTATTTTACTGGTGATTTCTATTATGTTGTGAGCTGCCCTGAGTTCTCCGGAATAGGGCAGCATAGAAGTCAAATTAATAATAATAATAATAATAATAATAATAATAATAATAATAATAATAATAATAATAATAATAATAATAATAATAATTCCTATCACATTCACGTTGGAGTAGAAATAGTCATCTTCAATTAAGTGAAATGAAGCAGGTGAACCAAACAGTGCAATCTCTACCAGCTGGTATACTTAAAACTGGAAAAGACTATTGGAAGTTGGCCTCCAGATAGACTGAAGATACAAAGAAGATAAGATAAGATAGATAAGATAAGATAACCTTTATTGTCTTTTTTTTTTACTGTGGGCACAACGGCACATATCAAAAATGAAATTTAGTTACCCGCTCTCAAAGTGAAACACATACATGACACACACCTAAACATACTATGAACAACATATGTATAGACCCACACTCCTACATATACGTAGCAAATAAATATTAAATACTGTCCATCTTGAATATATAATGGAAGGAGGAAGCTTGGAGAGATGGCTAGTGGCCCATATGGACATACTTGTGCTGGAACAAACAGATCATATAGAGTAACCCTTAGTGTTAATCTATCACGAGAGAGACAAGAGAATATATAAGAATTTCTAAAATTGTGTGCATGGATCTATGAAATAACCCTTTACTGTCAAGCCATTTCAGCATCTTAAATCAATCTTGCATATTCAGACTAGCTTTGGGGCTTCAATATGCCTGGAATTCTTTCAGAGGGGAACACAAATTAAACAAAATGGCTGAGCATGCACATGTGTGTTGAGAAAACAGGGAACAGCTTCCAAAAGCAGCCACATCAACCCAGGAAAAGATGTGTTTTAAGTATTGTTTAAAAATATTCATATAGCATTTCACATATTCCTAAGCAACTGTTTTGAGGATTTGCCCAGCTTCAAATTTCATTCTCTGCCAATTCACCTGTAATAGTCATCTATCTTCTGTTAGATATTTTCTAGATCAACGGTTCTCAACCTGTGGGTCATGACCCCATTTGGGGTCGAACGACTATTTCACGGGGGTCGCCAAACAACGCAGTCCGCCATTTCCCCCCCTTTTCCTTAGCTGTGCTACTCCCTCTTATTCTATTGGCTTTTGAAAGCCAATAGAATAGACTCTCTTGAACAGAGTCTAATTCTATTGGCTTTCAAAAGCCAATAGGAATTGTCCAGGCTGTCTCTGCCCTGCTGAGCCCACCAAAAGTCCCAGTCTGCAAACGGTGCTGCAAGTTGTGTGCAGCGAAGGCGAGCTGTCTAGAAGTTTCCACTCCTCCCTGCTGAGCAACTACTAAAAATGTAAGTAAAAGAGGGCAAGGGGTGGGAGGTGGGAGGCCGGCGGGCGCAGGGGGGTTGCTGGCGCGCATGGGGCCCGGAGGGTGCCTTACCTCTCTTGGGCTGGGCCAGCTGGTGGCCCAGCCAGTGATCGCCCTGCGCCGTCGCTGCCCCTTGCCAGCTATGCCTCGGCTGGCGCAGGGGGCGGCACCACGCATGCGCGGCACTCCTGGGCAGGGAAAGTCCTCAACTTATGACCGGTTGGGGTCCTCGACTTACAACCGGTTTGGAAGTCCTTGACTTACGACCGGTTGGGTAGTCCTCGACTTACGACCGGTTGGGGGTCGCGGCATTAAAAAGGTTGAGAACCTGCTTGTTTAGTTTCTGTTTTGACCTTCAATAAAGAAAGTAGTTTTTCACTTGCTGCCTCTTCAATGCCGCATCAAACAGAAAACGTAACATTGGTGATGAGGGTGGGATCGTGCTGCGTTCGACCCGAAGAGCTAAGTCACTACGAGGGTTAGGCCTAGCAGACGCTTGGTCGGAATGGCGTTTCCTCCCCACACACACAAACTCTATCCTGCCAGTACAGAAACGCTGGAGGAGAGTACTTCTTCAGCGGAACGCAATTATGCACAGATTGATAGGGAGGCATTGGCCATCATGGCAAGTATAAGAAAGTTCCATGACTATTTGTATGGCCACCATTTCACGATCTTCACAGACCACAAGCCACTTCTGGGGTTGTTCACCATGAACAAGCAAACACCACAGATTATTTCTCCTAGGATGTTGAGGTGGTCAATATTCCTGTCCACTTATAGTTATTGTCTGATTCACAAACCGGGCAAAGAAATGGGCCATGCAGATGGCCTTAGTAGGTTGCCCCTACTACACTTAGAGCCAGACTCCATTCCAGCTAACCGCATCCTGGCTATCCAGGATTTGCTGGAGTCGTCTCCCCTTAACGCAGGGGATGTAGCTGCTGAGACAGCTTCAGACAACATGCTGAGCCGCGTGTTGAACTGTGTGCTCACAGGATGGCCGGAAACATGTTCAGGCCCTAACTTTCAGAGGTTTTGGAGAAAGAAGAATGAGTTATCCGCTCATAAGGGTTCTATTTTCTGAGGCAGCTGGGTCGTAATTCTGACCTCACTGAGGGCTAGAATCCTTGATTCTCTGCGTGAGGGACATCTGGGAATAGTCCGGATGAAGGCGCTCGCGCATAGCTACCTTTGTTGGCCTGGGCTCGATAAAGGTATCAAGGCCCAGGTCCACAGCTGCATTATTTGCCAGTGGTCAAGGCCAGAAATGCCACATGCCCCGGTCCACAGATGGGAAATTACACAAGCCCCATGGTCGAGAATTCATATAGATTTTGCAGGCCCCTTTTAGGGGCAACTCTTCCTCATAGTTGTGGACAGCCATTCCAAGTGGTTAGAGGTCGCTCCAATATCCACTATGACTACTGCTAGGACCATCCAGGTTCTGGGCAGCATCTTTGACACGCATGGGCTCCCTGATGTCATAGTTTCAGACAATGGGGCTCAATTTACTTCTGCAGAATTCCAGAATTCCTTTTTAAGGGCTAATATGATCAAGCATGCCACTTCGGCTCCTTTTCACCCGGCCTGTAATGGCCAAGCAGAGCACATGGTCAGAAACACCAAGGAATCCTTGAAGAGGATTGCAACTGGCAACTGGCACCATAGGCTGGCAGATTTCTTACTCTGCCAACGCACAACGCCCTGCACTTCTACGGGCAGAAGCCCAGCTGAATTAAGATGGGGGTGGCGCTTGATCACAAAGCTGGATCGCTTACATCCAGACAGGGTTGCTTCACAAGCACAGCAGCCAAAGGCTCCAAGGCACTTGCAAGTTGGCGACCCGGTGTGGGCGCAAAACTATGGGCAAGGGGCACTGTGGGTGGTAGCTGTGGTTGGTAAGGTATCCGGGCTGCTCTCATACGAAGTGGTCCTGGAAGACGGTCGTGTGCTTCGCAGGCACATTGACCAGTTGCGACGGAGAATAGCAGCCCAGCCGCAAACTCATAACTCTGCTCGGGGGGAGGGGGAACACGATTGCGATTGTGCATCCGAGTCCCCAAACGAGGGCGAGACTTTTCAATTACCAAATGGGGAGATTGCAAACAGTGAGACCGCTCCAAACTCTGGCACTTTGGCCTCGGAACAATGCTGACAATTGGTTCCACATGTCGGTCTGGTGGGCTCTACTCCACGGCGGAACTCTGGCTCAGGTCTAACGGAACAGGCCAGCCATAGAGAGATGGACACAGGCTCAGGTCTACCAGGTCAGACCAGCCTCCAAGAATCGGCTCTACCCATGACAAACGGAACACGCAGCCCCGGTTTACTAAGCCTGGCAGGCAAGCTAGTAGACCAGGAGCTAACAGCAGCTCCGAGACTATCAGAAAGGGCAAAGGGGCCACCGAAATACTTTAATGACTACATAAGATTTCTGGCGTTGCAAAAGTGAATGCTTATGTATTTTCTTGCAAACTTGAATGTTATGCAATTTCTTACTACTGGAACAGTGTAATGTCATGTTCAAGTATATGCCATTTTTGCCTTTGGAACAATTGTAATGTTTGGCAGAAACAGAAAAGGTTCTGTAAGTGTAAATGATCCAGGGGAAAGGGGTGTAATGTATTGAGTTAAAATCTGAGAATTGAGTTAATAACGGTTAGCAGGCCACGTGGCCAACAAGCCAGACTTTCTGTCTGCAGACTACTTAGTATGCATTTAAGCGGGAGAATACTGTGTTCCTATTGGCTGATGCCTTTAGGCTGAGTGTATAAGTATGGGTGGAGCATGTGCTTGTTTAGTTTCTGTTTTGACCTTCAATAAAGAAAGTAGTTTTTCACCTGCTGCCTCTTCAATGCCGCATCGAACAGAAAACATAACAATAAAGTCACATAATACACTTTTAAATCGTATTTCCATATTTACTAAAATAAGAAAATACAGTCAATTGTACCAATACAAGAGAATATTTATAGCTTAGGGTTGACTGTGGGGTCCTCGGTACTCTCTGAGCTTGGTTGTTTTCTTGCAGACGTTGCATTACCCACCTAGGTAACATCATCAATACTAGAAGGGAATGAGATTTGCAAAACCAAAAACAACCAAGTTCAGAGAGCGCCAAGGACAGCCAATTTTTACAAGTTCCCTTAATTCTAATAGTAGAATACTATTATACTATGTAGAATGGTAACCTAAAATATTTTATTGCCCCATCCTATGTTTTTCAGCTTATCAGCAGGTAGCAATACCTCTCTTTTCAGAGCTGGATAGCTGGATGTTTTTTTGTTTTTTGTTTTTATTTTGTTTGGGTGCCTTTGAATGAGCCATGACTCCTGGTGACTGTCTGAATTAATTCCTGCAGTTTTCTTGCCAAGGTTTTTCAAAAATAGTTTGTTTCCTTCCCAGGGGTGAGAGAGAGTGACTGGCACAAGGATACCTAGCTGGTTTCATGCCCGAGGTGGAACTAGAACTCATGACCTCCCATCTTCTAGTCTGATGCCTTAACTATTGCACAAACTGGATCTCTTCTTTGGTATATTAATTCCATACTATGTTTTTTAGCACTACATACTTCCTTCCATGGAGAAAGCAGTATCAATCCTTTAAAAGCATCCTAGCTTGCTTTGTGTATCCAAGATCTATGAATCATTTATACTGAAAAGAGTCTGTGTGTGTGGATGTAGACCTCCAGGAAGAGAAGCATTGTCTATGCAAATCCTTTATGGGAAAATTAATAACAAGAAAGAGCAAGCAAAAGCAAGTGAAAATATACATGTACACACTTATAAGTGTATTTTCTATATTGTGCATTATGTAGGAACTGCTGGATTGGTTTCTCGTGCTAAATGTCTGATTTAGAATAGGCAAGTTAAGAGTGCTGAAGGGTTTAGTGTCCTGACAGCTCTTTAATTAGCAGTCACTGGATCCTTCACTTAAGAAGGCATAAGCTACCGGACTGCTGTCATACTTCAAGGGTTTTAGAAGGTTGGAAAGCCCACAGAACAAATCCAGAGTCTATGGTTGCTGGAGATATAATGAACAACGTACCATTTTCCCATTAGAAGCAAAATCAGATTTTTGCTGGGTTTCAGTGGTGATGCAAGAGTAAAAACAACAACAGCAACAGCAACAATCTGCCAAAGAGAAGCCAAGCAGGATGGGTGAAATAAATAAAGAAGATGTTGAAAAATATTTGGAGAACAATCCACAATTTGCCAAGGAGTTTTATGATAAAAGGCTTCGTCCAGAAGCATTAACAAACCTCTTCAGAGTCAACCCTGAGGATCTGAAGGAAGGGGTCTCCTTCAAAGAGATGACCAAGGTAGAAGAATGTGAGATACTTTTTGAATTGCTTTCCGAAATCCAGGATGATGAAGCTTGTATGGAAAAGATCTCACATAAAGTCCTGCAAAGGTTGGCGCAGTTACTGGCAGCTGACAAGTGTAGCATGTTTATTTGCCGTTCCCGCAATGGTACCCCAGAGTTAGCAAGCAGAATCTTTGATGTCACCCCTACTTCCAGTTATGATGACAATTTGGTGAATCCTGAAAGAGAAATTGTTTTTCCTCTGGACATCGGGATAGTAGGTTGGACTGCTCATACTAAGAAATCATTTAATGTTCCAGATGTGAAGAAGGTGAGTAGGAGCTTTTTCTGAATTTGGAGAATGGATAAAGTCATTTTATGATCTGGAATTGGGTAAAATGCCCCTAATTTTTAAAATTAGGGGCATAGAACTATAGACACTTCCTTAAATATGCCAAGTCCCTGAAATGGCTGGCACAACATAAATATTTTTTTCCAAATAGAAAACTATTTAACAATTCATACTCTTCAGCATCTTAAAATATATCATTTTAGAGCACTGTTTCAACTATAGAAAGAAAAGGAAAGAACCTGTTATTTCTAAAGCAAATCCATATCTGAGATAGTTGAAGTTCCTGCCTAGTGCCCTTCGTGATTTCAAACTGGGCTGAAATTAGTCTTATTTATTTAACAACACACATATAATTTATGTGTATAATTTGAGAAGATTGCCCTATTTTACTTTGAGGGAATTCCCTATGTCATGAATATTAGAAGTACTGTGCTAAGTCAAATGAGATAAGATTGTTCTTGATCTCCTTGGTCTATTCTCCTGTAATCTACTTTATGAATTAAAAGGATTATCTACCAAGCTCCCTTGTTGATAGCAACAGGCAAGGCATCAAATATCACTTGATATTTCTCATGCAGCACCTAGGTTGATTTTTGTGCTGGAGAGAGATACAGTATTTGACTAAAACAAACCACAATGGGCTAATTCTAGTCTTTGACTATAATAAAGATTGATTGAATCACAATAGGCCTGTGGCTCAATTAATCAAATTCCAGTCTGTCTGGTATGTTCTCCTCCCATTATTTCTGAACCAGGGGCAAAATCCATTTTCTCTTGGGGAAACCCACTGAAATAAATAGAAAGTGTAACGTTAAACAAGTATCTACAATATAATCTGCTTCCTGAATTGCAGCCAAAATGAATACAGTGGTTTTGATTTTCGTAGTAAGTCTGCTTTGTGAGTCTGGAAGAAATTTATTGTAGAATTTTAAATCCTGACATCTATTCCTTCCCTTCCCTTCCCTTCTTTCCTTCCCTTCCCTTCCCTTCCCCTTTCTCTGGGTGAACTGGCAATCAATCTGATCTGTTTGGTCAGGCATATCTAAAACTAATCCTGAACAGAATTAATCTGTCAATTTGTTGCAGCCTATTAGTTTGATTTTTTTTCTTTTTAAAAAACAGTTTCATGTAATTTTTTTGATACACTGGGATTACTCTGTTCTGCTTCTCTATCCTCCAATTTAAAGGACATCACTTTGGGAACATTTCCCTATGAATTTTGATTGTATTTTACAGATTCTTCTACAGAAAGTGTGTATCTTTTGAACTAAATGTAAAGAATTGGATTGTTTGATTCTAACAAGAGTAAGAAAGAGGTCTTAGTAACTAATGTAACCTATGAACATTATAGTACCACTCCTGTGTGCATATCCAATCCCCAATACAGATTTTGAATGTAATTTTTAGACTAAATTTTTAAATTCAAAATTCGAACGCAATATTGGCATCCAATTACCGATCTCTTTCTTTTGATGTGATCCCTTCCTGTTGACATAATCCTGCACTTCTGACCTGTTTCACTATTATAATTTTATTATAATTTTGAAACCACCACTATTCATACCAATAATGTCCTATCTTAAATATTTCATTCTTCAGTCAAAACTCCCTCTGCCATCATCATCACATTTACATAAGGGAATTCTGAAAATATAGGTTCTTAATTAGCATCATCACTGGAAATAAATTTTATTAAGAATTTCTTGGTTGAAATCACTTTTAGCCTTATTTTTCTAAAAAAAGAATCTCTATGTAATTCATATGCATATATTTCAAAGAAAGATGTGCTTTTAGTTAAGCACAGAGCATTTTCATACATTTCTTGTATCACCAATGATTACATTATGAACTATTAAAAATACAGCAGGGACACCAGAAATTTAACTCCATCCCCACTTTTTCTGAGAGTAGGGTGACTGGACATACTCTAAAACCAGTGGTAATTTGGAGCAAAACATTGATTGGATGATATTCTCTGTGTCTTCCGATTAATCATTGGAGGGAAACAAAATAATCTCTGCTTGCATAATCTCTGTAGGTGGCATGTATCTTCCTCAATCTCAAATCCTCTACCAGAGGCCTGGGAGTTTGAGAGTTCTGTGCAGTATGTTAGCTATTTCTAGCGCTGCAGTCTTCTGGACACATTGTTCTGATATTGTTCCTGGGATCTGTTGGAGGTACTATCACAGCTTAGGAGTCTCAGCCCCAAGTGCTCCTATCACTATTGGGACCACTTTGGTTTTTACTTTCCACATCCTCTTTGGTGCCTCTTTCAGGCTATGGTACTCCTCCAGCTTCTCATACTCCTTCCTGATTTTGCTGTCAACACTTCTTCTATCATCACAGCTCTGTCTCTGTCTCCCCCACTCTGTGTGTGTGTGTGTTGTGAAAAAAGTATGCTCTTTCTGGATGATTAGAATGCAGCATCTTATTTGAGCAGGAGATGATAAACAATAGTTTATTTAATGTGAAATTAGTCAGACAAACAGTAATATTAAACTTTTAAAACTAACACAAAACCATTTTAGGAAGCTCTCCAGAGATAAAGCCATTCTTCTCCAAAATCAACTAAGCTGTGGATGCGGGAGTTCCTCCTGTGTGTTTGTTTGGTTTCTTCCCATGTGCTCAACTTGGAAATCCAGAAATAACTGAACTGTATCTCCTACTCTCTACTTTTACAGTATGTGAAAAACTGACATTGCACATTGATTTGATAATTTCTTAGTGTGGGAGACCATGCATAGACTCCAAAATTTTATTCATATCAGTTTTCTATATCTCTTAGTGGCCATTTGGATTTTTACAGACCAGGTATGGTAATCCTATCAGGAGGAGAACAGGAAGCATTACACTTAACAACCCCTTTTTAACAAAACCAATATTGAAATCTCATAAGAAATCCCCTTTCTTAACAAAGGAAGATTAAATTTGCAGCAACTCCAGTTTTACTGCATGAATGACAGGAATTGGACTGTACAAATCTGCATAACAAATTGGTGATAGCAACCCAGAAAATTCTAGAACTTTCCAAAGCAGATCTCATAAACTGTATGTTAAACTCAGAATAATTCTTTATGTTTAAGCAGGTACATCTTAATGGTTTTTCATACTATCCATCCTGGCTTAATTAATTGCATTTCAAAACAAAATTCCTTCCCTCGACCCTTGGAAGGAGTGGGAAGTGTATAAAAAAAAGCAAGATTGTGGCCATAACTGCACAATTGAAGCTCCTTTTAGTATTATTGCTTTTTACCCTCCTGTAATAGGGGCCTCAATGTGTAAACTACAACTTCATTAAGGCTAAATCATCATTTAATAATTTCTTCTGGTTTAGTATTTAAAAATAGCTATTTGGTGAGGTTTTCTGAGCTTCATCCAAAGCTTTGCTATAAGAAGTTGGTTATTCTCCTGAAGTAAGTGAATCTTCCTGGAAATAGGAAAGAGAGTGTTCTCATAATAACAGCATTATTTCCACTTCTTGTTTCTCAGGGAAGCAGTAACTCTCCTTCAAAGTGGGTGAGGTATGGAAGAATTGTCATGTGGGAATCCCTTATGGCTTTCAGAGTGCTTTTTCCACAGATGACTGGATATGAGACCCTGTTCATTAAGTTGAGCTTAGGGATCAGTTGGGATTGTTATTGTTGTTCTAGCTTTTCTGTTGCATGGCAACCACCCTGCCTGACTACCTTAATTTCATTTCTGGGTTGGTGATGGAATTCCCTATCTGTCTTTTCTGGGCATGGGATCTGAGATAGGTTAGGAGTTCATGGCTATCATGATGCCATGGGGTATTCCAGACCATCCACAATCTAATGATCTGACAGATATTCTGTTGGAGCAGTGATTATATGATCTGAAATGGGGGAGTTCTTGATGTCTCCCTTCTCATGGTCAGATCACACCCTGATTAGCATTGGATTCTCTAGGGCAGGGGTCTCAAACTGCTGGCCCGCGGGCCAGACGCATGAAAAGGAAACTGCACCCACCCCATTGCCAGCAATGGGGGGAAAGTTCCAATATGTCATGCGATGTCACGTTACGTCGTGCAACGTCATGTGACGTCACGAGTTTGATATGTCTGCTCTAGAGTCACTGTCTACTGCAGGGAGGCTGGACCCACTAGATTGGTCTGCCCCGGTGACTGATCGACCCAGATGGGTTTCAGAGGGAGCTGAGGATGATTCCTGCTAGTTGCTGCATCTGAGGCCTCGGTTGCCACTTGGAATAAGAGGGCTGATGAGGCTTTTGATTGGATTGCACCCATGCAATTTGTCCCCTCTTGCAGATCCCATCACTTGCTATGGTTCATGGACGAGTTGAGGGAGATGAAAAGATGAGAAGAGACATCTAGAGTAACAATGGTGCCCAACAAAGAGTGAACTCAATCGAATATGGGTTAGATTGCTATTAAGGCTTACTTTGTGATGTTGAGGTAGCAAAGCATCAATGCTTCTGCATCCTTTTTGCTTCCATGGACTACTATCCTCTGGCCTTGTATAGGGTGAACATGCCATCTTGGGAAGAAAGGGCTCAGAGAACTTCTTGCAGAAATGTATGGAAGAATTGATTCAGCATCTACAGTTTTGGACAAAGTGGCTTAAATTTGTTGGGCTCCAGCCTTGTTGTAGTTCCAGAGAAGACACCCAGGGAGGATGGGTTTGCCTTGTTATTTGTGATTGTTTTGAACCCCTTGGGTCTGGGGAAATGGACAGGGTCCTTAGAACTATGAGCACAGGTACCTGCTCTTTAGATGTATGCCCCTACTGGCTTGTGAAAGTGGCCTGGGGTTTGTCATGTGAGTGGACTTACTAGTCATGAACTGACTTGAATGAGGGTTGTTCCTTTACCTCTTAAAAAGGCCTTGCTTTGCCCCCTCTTCTGGAAGTCATCACTGGGTTCCACTATACTGGGCAATTTTCATCCATTATTTAATCTCTACTTTCTGGGGAAGGTGACTGAGAAGGTGGTTGAGGGGAAATTTCAGAGGAACTTGGATGAAATGGGTTATCTGGATCCCTTTCAGTTGGGATGGAATGGAATGAAATGGAAATGGCATTGGTTGCAGTTTTAGATGCTCTTTGGGAAAGCAGGATGGGGATACATACATCCTTGCCCTATTTGATCTCTCTGGAGCTTTTGATACCATTGACCACAGCATCCTTTTGGATCAGCTCAGGGAATTGGGGGTTGGGTAGCACTGTGTTGTGAGATCCAGTTGAGGATGTTCAGGGAAGAGAGATCCCGCTCAAGACTCTACTATGTGGGATGAGTTTGCTGCTCTATATGCTCTTATTGAACATTTTTGTGAAGCTGTTGGGTGAAACTGTCACCATGGGATGAGGTATTGCAGACCCAGTGTGTAATCTGGGTCCTCCTAGATTCATGACTCCTGCTTAAGGAACAGGTGGCAGTTGTGGCTAGAAAGGCCTTTGCACAGCTTTGTGTTGCATACCAATTACACCCATTTCTGGATCGGAGATCTCTGCTCACAGTTACTAATGCCCTAGTCACCTCCTGATTGGATTATTTTAATGTGCTTTACATATGGCTGCCCTTGAAGATTATCTGGAAGCTTCAGCTGGTGCAAAATATAGTGGCATGGGCAGTTATGTGTGCTAAAACAGCACGCTGTACCTCTGTTCCACAAAGTGCATTGATGTCAGTCTGCTTCTGGATCCAATTCAAAGTGCTGGTTTTAATCATGGCACGGGGCCAGATTATCTAAGGAACTACGTCTCCCCAATTACATCTGCTTGTCCCATCAGCTCCAACAAGAGAGGTACGCTGCAAGGCCTGTCTTTTGGCAGGCCCAGGGAGGCGGGCCTTCTCTGTTGTACTTGTCTTGAGGAACATTCTCAACACTGAAGTGAGATCCACTTCATTCCTCCTTATTTCCAAGAAATCCCTCAAGATCTGGCTTTGTCATCAGGCTGGGGGGTGGGTGACTGTCAGGGAACTGGTGGGATCTTGAGGTGGATCAATTATTTCTAAAACTTCTAAAATTACAACAAAGTAAAAGTATATTAAACTATTAATATCAACAAAGTAATAATATATACAATTTAAATGAATTATGGTTACAAAGAATGTACTGTAGGATATTGGCCCCTCAGGATTTGATGGATCTTCTCTGCTTCTACACAAGACCTAGTTACATGCACTGTAACAAGGGGTACCTCATCTACCGTATGAGCTGCATTTGGGCATAGGCTGAATCTGGGTGACCAGGATATCTGCTCAGGAATGAAGGCAAAGATATGTGCAGGATATCTACTAATCATAGGAAATATAAATCTCGTTCAGATGACTCTGTAAAAGGGACAAAGAAGAAAAACATATTTTACAGTTCTAGAAGGATCATGTAGCAACTGCCTTACACACCTGCAGTGTGATTTTAGAAGAAGACACATTGTTAGAATGCACTAGGTGAGCATCCCTGGGTAATTAGATTTTTTTTATCTATTTGCTTTCAAATCCAAAGTGACGTTATCTGGAAGACATTTGGAAAACAATTGGAGTGGAACTGATAAGAGTATAAGGCAAAATGACAAAACATGCTGTCATAATAGATCATCCCTTTCATCCTTGGGTCACGATACCACATGCAAATATGTAGATAACAGCGCTTCTGTTGCAATAATACGTGTGTTTTATCACTGGCCTCCATATATCCCTCTTGCAGGTGCCATTATTGAGTTCCTGGAATAGGGCGGCATAGAAATCCAATTAAATAATAATAATAAAATAATAATAATATAAATGTGCCATTCCCTCAATACACTTCTCCATGTTAAGGGACAAATGTGACTTATCTCTCAGGGGTGTTAGAGACAAGCAGCAACAATTCAGTTCTTTGCAGATGAAACATGTCATCTGGATTATTCTGAGTCACACTTGAAAAATAAACTAACTTTGTGTTTGTTTCAGAATAATCACTTCTCCGACTTCGTGGATAAGCAAACTGGTTATACAACCAACAATATGCTCACTGTTCCCATTATGCAATGCAAGGAAGTTCTTGCAGTTTTCATGGCACTTAACAAACAAAATGCCTCTGAGTTCTCTAAAGAGGATGAAAATGTAAGTATGGATTGCTTTTTCAAGAAAACATGTTGCTTTGCTTAATCACACCTCTTTCGGTGGGCAACTTGAGATCATCTTACATTTTAGTGTTGTTGAAGCCTAACATGGGCTCCCTGGATTTCTTATGCACATCAGAACAGAAACTTGAAGCAGAAAGAGGTGTATTTCAGCTAAATGTGTTTACAGTACAGTATTTGCCATCTGCCTCTCAGAGGCATCTGCAAGGGGGAACAGGGGAATATCCAGAAGTTAAGAAGAAGGTTTCAGCTGTGTGATTCAAGCCCTACCTTTTTAAATATGTTGTTGTACATGTGATGCACATAAACAAGAAAAGGGCTTTAATCCAGCAATCGTGGCTGCCATCTTGATTTCACTATGGACGCCACTGCTCCCTACAATTCTGGTGGCAAGTGATGATTTATCACATAAACCAGCCAAATGTTCAATACTTTTCAAGACAGAAACGTTTCTTTCCAAATTAAAGTATGTACTTTATTTGTTGTTGGTTATTATTGTATTTATTAACTTACCATTATTTTAGTATTATTTACTTCTACTATGATTATTTCAAGAGCAGGATATATGATAGCACTAGAGTTAACAGGAACAATTTTTTCACCCTGTTTTTTTTCTGATGCTGTAACTTGACATGTCAAGCAGCATTCTGTGATGACCCAGGGCCCCACACGGAGGCAAAGCAGTCAGGATGGCAAGAGAAACCATCCTTTATTAACTGCCAATGTTCCCCCAAAGCTCCCACATATGCTGGCAAGCCTTCAATATACATGTTCCCTTCAGATGTCTCTGGCTGAAGGCAATTTCAATACAGCTGGAGAAGTATACAATGCTCCTTGCCTGAACTCTGTCTCCCCTGTTCCAAACCTGAAGGGCCCTGGCCTGCCTCAGCCTGCTCTTCCCCACAGTTCTCCGAAGGCACAGATACCGCCTCCTGGGCCTCAACAGGGTCCTGCTCCAGCTCCATGTCCTCCTCAGATTCCAGCTCGGACAGAGGCATGACACATTCCCTCAAGGTGTAACTTGTATCTCTAGCACTTGAGTCCCGAAAAATTGAAAAAAAAAAAAGTTAAAAATCCTAATCTGAGTGATGACTTTAAGAGTCACTGAGAACCAAATAAAAAAAAAGGACATGCCCCCTCCATCTGGCCCAAGTGACAGTGAAAAAGATTAAATCCACACAAGAAGGTTTGATTTCACTGATTTATACTGATTCCTATACACAGGAATCTTTTTAACCAATGATCTGTACTTGATTTGAGTTAGAGAAGGATCAGTGACATTCAAGGGGGTTTGGGTTTAATTTCTTTGTGGCTGTGTAGTGATTCTAGGCTGATCCCTCTTTTCACCCTTCCTCTGGTTCTGCCAGTCCTTCTACACCAAGACCCTGATTGCCTTCTATCTGAAGGCCAAACTCTTTCAGGAAGAGTCAGGCAACCATAAGGTTAACTTCCATATAATCTCGTTATCTAGCTGTCTATCATATATCTATTAAATTTATTTGCCACCCATCTCATTCTCATCGAACTGTAATTGCTTAAATTTGGTCTCAGCTTTGACAACTTTAAAATGTGTGGACTTAAACTCCCAGCTGGGTTGGCTGGGAAATTCTGGGAATTGAAGTTCACATATTTTGAAGTCATTAAGGTTGAGAGATGCTGTTAGCGTCCAAGAATTTGTTGTATACTTATTTCTATTTTTTTTGCAGGTCTTTAATAAATATATTCAGTTCCTTTCCCTTGTTGTGAAACAAGACCATATTACATATCTGTATAACGTTGAACTTAGAAAGAGTCAGGTAAATTATTTTTATCTACTTTAATAGTCAATTAAATGTAATTATTTTGTATGGATAGTTTGGTTTTATTTTTTCTCTTACCAAGAGATCATGTTAAGCTGCCATTGCCTGTATTTGGTAACTATGTTAGTTCCAAATAGCCTATTACGTCATAGGCTCTACCAGACAATATAACAAATATCTTGAATGTTTGAACAGAAGTTATCGTGTTTTTTCTATCTTTCATTAGCCACGTATTAAAATATTATCCCCCACCCTACCCTGACCTCTCTTCAATAGATACTTTTATGGTCTGCCAACAAAGTATTTGAAGAACTTACAGATATTGAGCGACAGTTTCACAAAGCCATGTACACTATTCGACAATATTTAAATTGCGAAAGATATTCCATTGGTCTGCTGGACATGACCAAAGATAAGGTCAGTATAATTTTATTTACCAACAGAAAACAATTTAACTCCTTCTCATTCCATGCTTTGAAGTAAAGCTTCTTGTCATCTAGAAATCATAACTGAGTCATAAACGAAAAAAATGAAAAGCATGATCTTTGAAAATGAATTCTATTACAATCAATATAGGTTATTTCTTCAGATAAAGCATGTTTACAACGGATATATTATTTTTCTTTCAAAAACCTGTTGTTTGAGGCAAATCTTGCCCACCCTATTGTTTTAACCATAGAACAGAATATTTGTATGTCAGGATTGAACTGTGGGTTCCTTGGTGCTCTTTAATTCTTGAATGTGTCTGTAGATGTTCTAAATCATCCAGGTCATGGTTGTCCCAAAGGTGCTTTTTTTTTAATAAAGGCAATTGGACTTCCTGATTTTTCTTTAAGATATTTCGCTTCTCATCCAATAAGCATCTTCGTTCTGAACTGAAGAAGCTAATTGGATGAGAAGCAAAATTTCTTAAAGAAAAATTAGAAAATCTCTGAGCTTGGTGGTTTTCTTGCAGACGTTTCATTACCAGATTAGGTAACAACATCAGTGCAGAATAATATTGGTAGTGCTAATGTTGCTAGTCTGGTAATGAAACGTCTTCAAGAAAACCGTCTGCTGCCTCATGAATCCCAGCGGCCGGTTAGGGCCCACAGAGTGGGCCTTCTCCAGGTCCCGTCAGCCAGACAGCCAGACAGCCAGACAGTGTCTCCTGGCGGGGCCTAGGGGAAGAGCCTTCTCTGTTGCGGCCCCGGCCCTCTGGAACCAACTTCCCTCGGAGATCCGTGTCACCCCCACCCTCTCCGCCTTTCGTAAATTGCTTAAAACATACTTTTGCCGGCAGGCCTGGGGCAGCTAACACCTTGCCCCTAGCCAGTGTATGTTTGTGTGTATGTTTGTGGAATGATTGGTTTCTTTTTTTAACTTAAGGGTTTTTATATTTATGTATTTTATTATAATTTCTATCATGTTGTGAGCCGCCCTGAGTTCTCCGGAATAGGGCGGCATAGAAATTAAATAAATAAATAAATAAATAAATAAAACCATCAAACTCAGAGAATACCAAGGACCCTGTTGTTTTAACCATATTAAGAGTTGTCCTGCCTGGTCCAAATGTTCTGATAAGGGGCTCAAAAATAGACTACAGAATGAGAGAAGCCCTGCCCTCTTTTTATATGCTTGGGTATGCAATGCACAAGAGACAGGATTTCTATTTCACAGCTACAGATATTATTTTCAGCCATTCGAAAATCGTCCAGACATGAAACCAAATCCATGAGTACTAAGACTATTTTTATTATAAGATTACAGTCACAGAATCTTGCATGTCTGAAAGCATTTCCCTTCTCCCCAGTCTTTACTTTCTAGATAAATAGGGAAGGTCTTTTTTGAGATGCTTTCTGCATCTCCATTCCTTCTGCAGGTTGAGATTTCTCTTGTCTGACCAATGCCCTGGCTGCAGCTCTTCCCTCTGCCCCCCAAGGTTATTCTTGCTACCCATCGCATCTGTCTTGTCCTTCCCTTTGGATGTTGCTGTGTACTGATCTTACAGTATATCTGGTTGAGTTTTGTAGGAATTAGGCAACCTATCGGAAAACAGATTTTCTCTTATCTAATGGCCGAAGATGAGAATTGAAGCCCAAAATACTATCTAGGTTTTTAGAAGCTTCTTTTCTTCAGGAACCCCTTCAATAATATGGAATTATTTCCAGGAATTTTATGATGAATGGCCAATTAAATTGGGAGAAGTAGAGCCTTACAAAGGACCAAAGACCCCTGATGGTCGGGTGAGTAGATATACTTCATCTGTCCAAATTACAATGTTATGAAATGTTGGTATGTTTAAGATTCTTGTATTGCTTTTTCTCCTTGTATTTAGGAAATTAACTTTTATAAGCTAATCGATTATATTCTACATGGAGAAGAACAAATTCAAGTAATTCCGTAAGTGCTTATTATTAGGTGCTCAAATAGTAAATAGGAGTTCATGGTATAATATGAAATGATTATTTTTGTCTCATTCTCTCTCTTAAGGTCACCTCCTGCAGATCACTGGTGTCTTGTGAGTGGCTTACCAACTTATGTTGCTGTAAATGGATTTGTAAGTTCCAGATCTTACTTCCCTATAATTCTTTCTGGGGCTATGTGTTGGATATGTGTGTTTGTGTATGTAAATCTACATGTTCACATTTGAAATAACCTTTTTTATTTCACAATCTAATATATGGGAAGGAACAACATTCTCATGCAATTACTTGCGACTCTCTTTTACTTACACATACTTAGGCTGTTTGATTGTGATAAAATTAATTATGTTCTGTGGCACAAAAACATACTATTTATCTATCTAATGTAATGTTCTTCACAATGAATGACAGTAGCTCAAGATTCTAGACCAGGGCTTCTTTCAGCTCTATTCATGAAAAACTGTGGATTATGCTTAAAGCTGTTGGCTTGCAAAGTCCTACTATCTTACTATAGCTTTCCTGCTCTAGCTTCTAGATCAGGGTTTCCCAGATTATGAAGTTTACCTCCCTTGAGTCCAGGGAGATCTGCAGCTGTACACTGTTACAATAAATCCACCTTTCCCAAAAATGTCATTGTATAGCTTCATTCTTCATTTGTATTGATTTTGGAGTTTAGATTTTTAGAAGAAAGTTTGTATATTGGGATTACACTAAAGGGAGGTGGCAAAAGGTTTAGGAACTCCTGTTCTAGATAATGTGTTTTGTGAATGGTTAGCAATTATCTTCAGGTAGTCTTTGACTTACAACTGAAATTGAACCTGGAATTATAGTTGTAAGTAATGTTGTTCATTGAGTGGGTCACTATGTGACTACACCCGATTTTCAACCCTTTAGTTAATTGTAAGTAGTTAAGTAAATACTAGAGTCATTAAGCGAATCTATTGTCTGCAATGGCCATTTTTTTGCCAGAAACCGGAAGTAAAGACCAGTTTCCGGCAAAAAACATCATAAATCATAGTCACATGTCCATGGGATGTCTGTAAATGCAGACCAGTTGCCAAGCACCCAAAATGTGATCATGTGACTGCGAGAAGAGCAACCGTTAGAAAAGATTTCCTCAGAAGGAAAACCATATCAAGGCATGGAGTATAGAACTTTGAAATCGGATCATAAGTACCTTTTGGGGGGGGGTCCATTGAACTTTGAATGGTTACTAAACAACCAGTTGTAAGTTGAGGATTACCTATACTACTTTGTAGCATCCCCATGGTCACATAATCAAAATTCAAACACTTGGCAACTGATTCATATTTATGACAGTTGCAGTGTTCTGGGGTCATGTGATCACCTTTTGCGACCTTCTGACAAGCCAAGTCAATGGGGGAGCCAGATTCCCTTAACAACTGTGTTACTAACTTAACAACTGCAGTGATTCACATAACAACTGTGTTTGAATTTTGATCACGTGACCATGGGGATGCTGCTATAGTCTTAATGGTCATAAGGCACTTTTTTCAAAGCTGATGTAACTTCAGATGGTCACTAAACAAACTGTTGTAAGTTGAGGACTACCTGTACAATGCCTTTTTGAAAGGTAGCAATAGGACCAACCATCCTGAGCACCCATACTTGGTTAGTGGTAATGAATGCCAATATTTAAATGTAGGAACAAATCTTTATTGTTTATTTTTTCCCCTAGATTTGCAATATGATGAATGCACCAGCAGACGAATACTTCGCTTTTCAGGTAATACCATTTTTACTGGCTCCGCAAGCAAGCAAGGAAATAGATAAAAACATTAATTCTTATTTTATTTAGTTGGACCCTCTGCCTTTATCCTATGTGCATGCACCATGCGTAACCATGCTGGTCTCCATAAATACTTTAATAGCCTTTCTTTTCCTTTTCCTTTTGTTTAGAAAGAACCTTTGGATGAATCAGGCTGGACTGTAAAAAATGTCTTATCTTTACCTATTGTAAACAAAAAAGAAGAGATTGTAGGCATAGCTACATTTTACAACAGGAAAGATGGCAAACCATTTGATGAATATGACGAACAGATAACTGAAGTAAGTTCAAAGTTGGTTGGCTTTATCAGCTTACAGTGAGGCACCAGAGGAAGAAAATTCTCATAGAAACCAATAAGAATGTATACTGGAATGTCACGTTATATCCAATGTTGTTGTTTTTTTGAAAAAAAAAAGAATATATACTTGTTAATGTCTCTATCTAATCATCCTTTAAATAGAATTTACAAGCTGTGGCTTACCTTGCAAGCAAGGAGTTAATATGTTGACTATGTCCTTAGGTACAACTTACTGTTATAAACAATGATAAGAAAGGTGGTGGAATACAGTAGCTGTTAATATATTGGTAAAGGTCAAGGCAGCATGAAAGTCAGTGTACCATCAAGAGCATCACTATCTGTCAAATCTGCCTCTGAGCTTGAACCTCTAAAGACAATCCTTAACCCCATTTATCAAGAAAGGTATAGTTTACTAGAAGTCAAGTGAATTACAACAATGCATACCCAGTACTGAGAATTGCGCACCAAAATCCCAAGTCCAACTTTTCCCTCCCTTGGTTGCCTCCCATCACTGGGCCCCCATGTCCAATCAAATTCAAACAAGATGTTTTTAGAACAGTCACTTTGGGTATAGGTTTGGTATGCAGCTGCTTTCCATTCCCAGCTGGTTGTCCTTGCAGCCCATCTCGGAGAGATATGGTGAAGTTTCGTTTCCCTCGAAGCATTCCCCCCTCTCACCTAGCCCCCCTAAAGTTCATGGCAGCTGATACTGAATGGCTGCAAAGCACAAGCATGAAGTGGCAGCTGACATGATCCATCATTAAGAGATCATTGGAAGTCCACTACATAGCCAAGAACCCTTTGTTCTACCCCTGCAGTGGACTAGCTTGTTGGGAACCATATAGTAGTAGCATGTTTCCATTGAGTTGCACTGGTTGCACTAGTTTGTTTTTAGCTAAATGCATATTGCTATTCATATTAAGATTATAGGCATGCATGTCTGTGTGGATCAAAATAGTCAAGATGACAGTAGCCACCTCTTTTGTATGTATGTAAACATCAGACATACACAAAAGGGGTGAGGCATTTATAATTGCCAACTTGGTTCTTTTGCCACCCTTTTCCCCAGGCATTGCTGGTTATTAGCATTTGTGGCTCTAAATTACTTTGAGGGCATGGCATTCCCTACATATCATTCCCATCCCCTACTTATTTCTGCAGCTTCCTGGTGGTAGGAAAGTGGCCACAAAGTTTGGCATTGCCTCTATGGCTCCGCTGAGTCTTTAGCATGCTCTCCCAACATATATTTGAAAGAACAGAGCAGAACAGAACAGAATTCTTTATTGGCCAAGTGTGATTTGTTTCTAGTGCATAAGCTCTCAGTGTACATACAACAACAACATGATAGGGCTTATTTAATAGAGCATATTAAATATGCTCTTGCCCCATCTTTATCTCTTTTTTTGTATAAATTTTATTAGTTTTTATAGAGTTAGGAATGAGGTGGGATTGGGATTGGGATTTGGGTTGGGGTTAGGATTAGGGTTGGGGTTGGGGTTAGAGTTTTTCCAAATAACATTCTCAATATTTAGCAAACAGCATAATGTCTAGGTTCATGTGTTTAACAAGAAATAATAGATAATAGTTAATTATCATAAATTATCATGTTAATTAATCACTCGATAGTCTTCTTACTAATATATATTCAAAGTTACATATCATATTTCTTTCTCTCTAACTCATGTTTCTAGCCATTGATAGAAATTACACCATGTTCTAAAATACACTGAATTTTCTTTCTCGTTTATCTTTAAAGTCAATCTGTCCATTTCTGCACACTCTAAAAAAAATTTAATTAATACTTCTTCAGTTGGTAAATTTTCATTTTTCCAATGTTGGGCAAATACAATTCTTGCTGCAGTTAGTACATGTAGAATTAAATACATGCACTCTTTCTCATAATTTGCTCCTATTATTCCTAACAAAAATAATTCTGGTTTAAAGTCTCCAACCATAAATGTATTTTTACCCAAAATCTTTTTGCTTTTGGGCATGTCCACAGATATGATAGTAACATTTCCAACACTTGTTTGAAGTATTTTTAAACAGTTTTGCTAATCTCACTGGTGTCATATGCCATCTGTAAAACATTTTATATAAGTTTTCTTTATATGCCACTGCTTTAGTTAATTTAACATTTCTTTCCCATAACTTTTGCCAGTCTTCTAATTCTATATTATATCCAAAGTTCTTTGCCCATATTATTATCGTTTCTTTAACTTGTTCTTCCTCCATCTTTAAGTTTAACAGAAATTTATAGAGTTTCTTAATCAACTTTTCATCTGTTTTTAACAGTATCTTATCAAATTCTGTCTGTTCCTTATAGAATCCCACTGTTTTAACATCTTTTTCATATCTTGTTTGAATTTGCAGATATGGCCACCATGATAGATCAATACCTTGTTCTTGTAAATCTTGTCTGTCTTTCAATTTTCCTTCATTTTCCAAAATATCTTTATAAGTCACAACTTTGTTGTAATTAATTAAATTTGGATAAGCGAAAGCTTCCATTGTTGAAAGCCATCCAGGTATCCTAATATAAATTTTTGCTTTTATTTTTTTCCCATTATGAAAGAAGTGCATTTCTTATAAAGTGGTTTTGAAAGTATCTATGTGTTTTATTCTTCCCATACCACAGAAAAGCATGCCAACCAATTTGTAGGTCATGCCCCTCTAGGTATAATAGTCTTTTGTCTCTAAGCATTATCCATTCTTTAAGCCATTTTAAAATAGTTGCTTGGTAGTATAATGCCCCATCTATATCTAACAACAGAGTTGGAAGTAACCTTGGAGGTCTTCTGGTCCAACCCCCTGCTCAGGCAGGAAACCTATACCATTTCAGACAAAAGGTTATCCAATCTCTTCTTAAAAACTTCCAGTGTTGGAGCATTCACAACTTCTGGAGGCAAGTTCTTCCATTGATTAATTGTTCTAGCTATCAGGAAATTTCTCCTTAGTTCTAAGTTGCTTCTCTCCTTGATTAGTTTCCATCCATTGTTTCTTGTCCTGCCTTCAGGTGCCTTGGAAAATAGCTTGACTCCCTCTGTCAATTTTAATGTAATCGCAGTATGCAACTTTTACTGCATAATTGTTGCAGGCCACTATCCAACCACCAAAAATGGTGCAATCTGTCCCTCTTCTCCCAATATTTCTCTAGTTTCTTCTTCCCATCCTGCTTCAATAGGATCTCTACCTTAGAAATCCTATAACAGATGAGAAGGGGATCCATTCTACTAATGGTGTTATTTACATGGCATGCCTACAAAACTGAATAGAAGCCATAAGATATTATGTACATAATCATAATCAGACAAGTCTCTTCTATAGACATGCCAACTTCTTCTCCAGCATACATACATACAGGGAGATGTTCATTGTACATGTGAAAACTTATATATGATAAAACCTGGAGGATATCATGTGTAAAGGGTTCTTGATGTGTAACATATAATATGATGCCTAAATGGGGGCTGTGGATTTGATTTTGGGTCAAATAGAATGACTCATGGAGTCTTCTTTCATATGAGGGAGTTGCTAAAAATTATTGGATATGTGCCTTTCCAAAATTTGAAATATATTGAACGAGTCACACTGAAAACCCTAAACAGTTCTACTTCTTTATCAATTCAGATGCTTACACAATTCCTTGGATGGTCTGTTTTAAATCCTGACACATATGAGAAACTGAATAAGATGGAAAATCGGAAAGATATTGCTCAGGAAATGCTCATGTATCAGACAAAAGCAACACCTTCAGAAGTTAAAAGTATACTGGTGAGTGTTCCTTCTGCATCCTGGGTGGAAGTGTGAACCTTATTGTTGGATGAACAGAACTTAAAATTGTTTCTTTCCTTTGCTCCTTACTTTAAGAAATGCAAAGAAAAATTGAATCAAGATAATTTTGAAGACTGTGATGAGAAAGAGCTTGTTACAATTCTGGTAAGTAACCAACTGTTTTCCTAAAGGTCAACTTCAAGTCTATACAGATATAGTTCCATACTGTGGAAACATTCTTGGTGATTTATTTATTTACCAGCTAGGGATTTTTAAACTTTATTTGTTCAACTTGTGCCTGTTGGTTTCACTTGACTTTAGTTATTTGGATTGAAAGAGCATTTTACACACCAGTAACAAATGAGTTAGGATATAACAGATGTCATTATAGGGAATTCAAAGTTCTGACCATCCCCCACCCCATGTTCACGTAGTCACATTTTGGACACAAAGCAACCAACCAGCCCGTATTTATGGCCCATTGCAGTGAGCTGCAGGCATATGACTGCAATTTCAATGTGGTGTTTTTTTTACAGGAAACTGACATTTACTTCTGTCTTATGGCCAAAAACACCCAATTATGGACAATGGGTTTGCTTAATGATCACCACAATCACTTAATGGCTACCGCATTCGCTTAAGAGCCGCCATGTTTGCTTAACAATCACGGCAGAAAAATATAACATTGGGTTGGTCACCTGGGTGTCTTGACTTATGACTGTCATGACATATAACAGAAATCTCAGGCTCCATTATAGTTGTAAGTTGAAGAATATCTCTATATAGAACTCTCATTTTACTAGTGGGCTATCTCTATTTCTATATAATGTTCTATTTTATCCTGTCCCTTCTTCGACTAGCATCACATTTCAGTGCGTTTCCTCTTCTTTGGGCTATAAACTGTATTAATTCACAAACATACCATAAACAATAAGTAAGAAACATTTTCAGTTCCTAATGTCGTCAATTATCTGTAATAGCTATCTGGGGATTCTTCTACTGCTATGAATGGTTATTATTTCTGCCTTTACGAAGTAGACTTTATAACATGTGGGTGTTTGTTCCATCTGCCTCTTTCATGATTGCATGGCATTCAAAGCAATATCCTAATCTAGTTGAATCTTTGGGTACAGAGCATGTCTCAGTCACTCCCATTGGACCATCCTACTGTATCTAACTCTATTTTGGTAAGTCACAGGATTAATATTGCTCAGGTTGCAATGATTATATAGTAAAACCTCCTGCACTTAGGATCCATCCAAGGAACATATTTAAATGTTTCAGTGTCACTTTGAGCTGACTTGATTAAGTCAATTCTAGATTGGCTATTCACTGAATGAAGGTTACTCTTTCATTCGCAAAGACAACTGGAGCAATAGCACCTGTTAAATCTAGAAATCTTATCAGAACAATGAATATACATTTCCTGGAAAGCAGACTTTCCTAGGTTAGTCAAGAACCAACTGTCACAACACCAAGTTAGCTTGGTGCCCTGCTCATGTTGTGACATCATGACTCATGTATTAAAGCAGCAGAATTTGCATTGTGATTTGTGTTTCCTCATTTTATACCCTCCTATTTTCTTCTGCTGGATTTTCATGAATCGGAGGAAAGGGAATACATTTTTTATATTTCTTTTCCCTTCATCTGAATTCTCATGGTATTCTCACTTTATACTGCACTGGTAAGACCACATTTGGAATACTGCATCCAGTTTTGGTCCCCATGATACAAAAAAGATGTTGAGACCCTAGAAAGAGTGCAGAGAAGAACAAAGAAGATTGGGGGACTAGAAGCTAAACTACACAATGAATGGTTGTGATAACTGTCTGAGGAATTCTGGAAGTTGAAGTCCACAAGTCATAAAAGGGCCAAGTTTGAAGACCCCTGGTCTAGCCTAACAAAGAGAGGGACTAGGGGTGACATGATAGTAGTCTTACAATATTTGAGGGGCTGTAACAAAGTGCAGGACAAGAAATAATGAATAGCAGGTTATAAAAGAGAACTCCAAATTAAAACTAAGGAGAAATTTCCTGTCAGTGAGAACAATTAATCAATTGAATGGCTTGCCTGCAGAAGTTGTGGGTGTTCCATCACTGGAGAGCTTCAAGAAGAGACTGGACTGCCATCTATCAGAAATAGTGTAGGGTCCCCTGCTTGAACAGGGGTTTGGATTAGAAGACCTCCAAGGTCCCTTCCAACCAGCGGTGGGATTCAGCCAGTTTGCACCACTTCGGCAGAACCGGCAGCTAACTTTTGTTGCTCAGGCCCAGAATGGAAGCGGCACCCACACAGAGAACCGGTTGTTCACCTATCTGAATCCCACCACTGCTTCCAACTCTGTTATTCTGTAATTCTCAACTGGCAACATTTGACAGCTGGAGAGCATGACCTGGAAAATGCCATTAATCCCCTGCTTGTCAGGCTTCTTAAAGCATCAGACTGCTCACTGTAATAAGAAACTGGATTAAGGAGCCTTTACAGTGATGAGGAATAATTTTCTTAAGAGGCTAGTCATAATTTTCCATTCTGCTTCTTTTCCTGAAATTGCAGGCCTTAAGGAAGACATGTCAAACACAAGGCCCGGGGGCCGGATGAGGCCCGTGAAGTGGTTTCATGTGGCCCGCAAAGCCATCCTGGAAACAGTGAGGGAATGGCCCCCTCTGCCTTGGCCCCGGCCCAGGCCAGCCGGAAGCCAATGTACAATTTTGTGGTGGCCATCTATGCTGAAACGCATTCAGTCTTAGCTCCACGAGGCTGTCTGGAAACAGTGAGGAACCAGGAGAACCTTGAGCAGCAGCCTTGAGGAAGTGGGGCTGGCCTTGGCGCCGCGGGTGCTCAAGGGCCAGGCTGGGTATTTGACCTCTGCTGCCCAGGGCTCCAGGCAGCCCGCACCACCATCCAGCCCCCCCCGCATGGCCTGAGAGGAACAGTGAGGCTCCTCCAGTGGACCATGCCTTGGCACTTGCCCCGGTCCCACCCCCTTCTGCCAGAGACCCTCAGATCTGTCCTACTCCTGCCCAGGCCCCCACAGTCACCCTTGACGTGAACTATGTAGAGCTGGCCACACCCACCCAGTAGGCTGCACTCCCCTGGCCACACCCAGCCAGCCCCCTGAGGGCAACCGCAATACTGATGCGGCCCTCAATGAAATTGAGTTTGATACCCCTGCCTTAGGGCTAAAGGTTGAATGCCATATCCATGCATAAGCAGGATATATTTGATGAGCCAGATTTTGTCCGAAGGGGCACTGATTTAGCCAATTTGTTGCAAAATATATGTTCAACCTACAGCAAATGATCCAGATATTTCAGACGATCTTTTCTTTAAATTATATCTCATAGAAACTACCAGGTAGAAATACATTTCATTGCCATAAAAATATTTCCCTTGCAAAAATAATTCATAATTATTGAAAAGGTTAGTTTTTATCAGACATGCCTCTTGAAATATGAGAATTCTGCATGGGTGATAATTCCAAGCAGATAGCAAGGCACTGCTCCCCTTAACAATAAATGCTGAAAAAGGTAATAAATAAAAGATACTCAAAATATCTTCTACCTGTCCAAGTAAGATTATCTTGCATTTCCTCCTTCAACAGGCAGAGGAATTGCCCGAGCCAGGCAGCGTTGAACTCTTTGAATTTCGCTTCAGCGACTTCCCTGTTACAGATCATGACTTGATCAAGTGCGGTATACAAATGTTCTTCCAGTTAAAAGTTGTAGAGAAGTTCAAAGTACCACCAGAGGTCAGGTTCATTTTGCCTTCCCCCCCCCATAAAGGTGGTTCAGGATGAAATCTATGACATATCACCTTTGCCAATGGATATTTATTTCACAATAGCAATGGCCTACCTTAGGGGCAAATGTATCAGGAAACACATTCTAGACATAACATAAAGGGGCCCCTGTGATGGGACCCCGCTGGATTTCAGAAAGAATTTGGGGTTATTCCTAAGGCTCTGATGTATGATTCACCTGTAGTGTTAGTCATGCCCTGGTATGAGGGGATGTGATGGCCTTACATGGGAATATGCCTTGGCAGACACTGGAAAATCCCTGGATTTTAAAGGCATTTGTGGAGATGAAGTGAAAGAGCACCTAGAGTGCTGCAAGAGAGAACAAAGAGTGGATCCAATTGAGCTTTTAAGAAGGGTTATCTTGGCACAATAAGAATGGCAAAATCTAATTATTTTCCCACTCCTATTGTATCCCTAGGGGGCACAATGGCTCAGTGGTTAAAGATGCCGAGCTTGTCAGCTAGAAAGCTGAGAGTCTGGGTTCAAGATCTGAGTATTGTGCAACAGGATGAGCTCCCATTTCTGCCCCAGCTTCTGACCACCTAGCACAGTGTTTCTCAACCTTGACAATTTTAAGGTATGTGGACTTCAACTCCCAGAATTCCACATGCCTTAAAATTGTCAAGGTTGAGAAACACTGACCTAGCAGTTTGAAAGCATGCAAATGAGAGCAGATAAATAGGTGCCACTTCAGTGGGAAGGTAACAATGTTCTGTGCACCTTTGGTGTACTGTATAGCAATGCTGGCCACATGACCATGGAAAATGTCTTTGGACAACACTGGCTCCCTTGGCCAAAGAGATGAGCACTCCATCCTAGAGTTTGACATGACTGGACAGGGAAACCTTTACCTTTTATTGTATCCATAGAATGCCAGTTGGTAGTCTTGTTTATTGATCATATTAATTCATGCTGTTTGGCAGGATCAGGATGGGATAGTGCATCCCTCCTGTCCCTCCTTGATTTCTCTATGGCATTTTGGGCTGACTTCAGAGATTGGGAGTGAGAGCCATCTTCTACCTGCTGGGACAGATTCCAGTTGTTGTTGGTAGGTAGGGAGAGATTTATCCTTAGATCCCTATTTTATGAACTTCCACATGGTTCTGCAGTCTCTCTACTCCTATTTAATATTCACATGAATCCACTGGGTGATGTCATCCATTGGTATGAGATTAAGTATCATCAGTATGCAGAGGATAATCTGCTATACATCTCTGCTCCAGGCTGCACAAGTGATGCCATCAAGGCTCTTCCTAGCATTTGGAGACTCTGGCCTAAACTTAGCAAATCTAAGGGTGCATGTGGAATAAAGGATCTGAGGGGCCTTCCAACTTTAATTTTGGATGGTGTAGCATTCACCCAGATAGAACCGGTATACAGTTTTGGGACTTCTCTTGAGCTCTTGGTTCCTGTTTGAACAACTGGCAACATGACCAGGTGACTCTTGTACAAATCCATCTTCATCTATTACTGGACTGGGATGTGGCCATGATCTTGGGAGGGAGGAAGAGCTACAGACTAGGTAACAGTCAGATAAGAGGCAGCTGAACCAGCAGAGTGAACGGGGTGCATCAAACATCTCAGATGTACTTTGCAAGATTCTGTTAATGTAAGATTAAAATAAAGTCAGAACTAATACTCTTACATGTAATTCTTGTCTAGACTATCTGGCAAGGCTGACATCAATTTTGTTATCAGCCTTATCATTTCACTGTGACCATTAAAGCTGTTATCTTATATAATGTTCACAAGTACCATAAGAGAATGGAATGTCTTAATTTTTCACAGGTACTTACAAGATGGATGTATACAATCAGAAAAGGATATCGTGACATCACTTACCACAACTGGCGGCATGGATTTAATGTTGGACAGACCATGTTTGCTCTTTTAATGGTACCAGTTGTTTCTTTGGATCTAAGCCTTAATTTGCTTTTCATTGTGATGGATGGATACAGAGGTAGACAGATATAGAGATAGAGCTATGTATAGATGAGATGTAGCTGTAGATGTACAGTAGATGTAGACATAGATGATCAACTGTATAGAGATGTAGATGTAAATATAAAGAAATGATTCTAAAAGGTTCTTTTTTTATAGACTGGTAAGTTAAAGAAATATTACACTGACCTAGAAGCCTTTGCTATGGTAGCTGCAGCTTTCTGCCATGATATTGACCACAGAGGAACCAACAACTTATATCAAATGAAGTGAGTGGCATATTTCTGTGTATCTTTGATTACTAAATAATGTGTTATTTTATGTCATTGTAATCATTTCACACTTAAACCAGCATTCTTGTGTATCCTTGACTGTAAATAGCACACAATGCCCTCGGAAGTCCATAAGCAAGTCCAAACAATTCTATCTAGTTGAACTCTAAAAGCAAAAGCAACTCAATACATATTAATCGTGGAAATTACAGCTACTAAATATAGAGTTCTATTTATCTAATGCATCCTCTTTGATTCTTCAGTGGTCTTTGAAACCCTTGGACAGAAGATATTGTTGGACTGTCCAGGACAGTTCCATCCTTACTTGCAGAACTGTCCAAGGTGTGGCAATAGATTTTTGCTTGGCCCATGTCACCCAATTTGTGGATCCCACTGGATTCAATTCTCTTCCCTTTGTTATTTGATACCTACATCTGTGTATCCTCATATTTTGGAGTTCAGTATAATTAATATAGCTCCATCTCTCCTTTCCATCTGAATGAGGAAAGGCTGTGCAGTTGCTTGTCAGTGGTCTAGATGCAATGATGGATGAGGCCCTAGGAACTGAAGCTGAATCTATATCAGACAAGAGGTATATGGATATATGATTTTGTGAAGTCAATTCTCTTGGATAAAATCATACTACTTCTGAATGAACTTGGCAAAGCTGATGAGCTCTCTCCCTTGTATCCTCCAATTCATTCAGCTGGAAAAACTTTGGGCTTCAGCTTTTTGGTAGCCAGGAGTAGAGCATATCCACAGCAAAATCCTTATATAATGGGGATAATATATAAGAGGCTCAGCTGGGAATAATAAAAAAAAACAGTTAAAAGAGATGTCCATCCACTCAGGAATTTGTGAGATAACCCATCTGAAATTGGATGATTTTTAGATTATTTTAAGTTTGTTTTAAAGAATGAAGCCACTATTCATTTTCTTGCCAGTTTGTGTGTGTGTGTGTGTGTGTGTGTGTGTGTGCGTGTGTCCACTCATGTGTGTGTAATTTTTATTTAAAATTTTTAAAAGAATAAAAACAATGCAAATTCTGAATGAGAAGAGCCAGGAAGACAAAATAATAAGTAAAAAGGTAGAAAGAAAAGAAAAACAGTTATAAAGAAGCAGCCTCTGCTCTTGTTAACAGCAGTTACGAGTACATTGATATTTTACCCTATTCTCTACAAGCACAGAAGTTCCTTCTTTCATAGATTTTTCTAATCATCAAATTCTTAAATTACAGGTTGGTTTTATTTATTTATTTCCCCCCTTAAACTTCTCTGAGCTTCCCTGCAAGTGAGAAAGGTATAAATAATAATCATGGTGAGGATGATAATAATTCTTAAGGGGACTTTTTAATTTGCTGAATTAAAAATAAGTGAAATGAAAACAATTTTGTATTAAGATTGTTCTATAATCTGACACATCCATTACATTTCCGAGGTTGTGAGTGGTGTAGAACAGACCATGACTAATCTAACAGTCACTGCTGGCCCAGGAAACTTGTCTCTGGGGTCTCCAGTGATGATTGCTGAGATCTTCTGAGCTTTTGGCAATTCCCCATGCTGAGCTCAAAAGTTCTGGAATCAGAAACTGACTAGCAGGAAGATCTGTTGCTGAGACTTCGTTGATAAGAAACCATGAAAAACTCTATACCAGAAGTGGGTATTCAGCAAGCTTAATATTAAATAAATACATAGATGGCACTTGAGGGATGTCAATGAACTTTTAAGAATGGGCAAATTGCTTTGCCATATAAAGGCCATCAGAAGTTAAGGGGCAAAATATGCTGTAAATTGTGAGCTTTGCAAAGCTGAGAGCACCTATTTTGTTCCTCAAAATCTAACAAATCAGCTTGCTTTTGGGTTAGATTTCCAGGAATTTTAAGAGATAAAATAAGGTATATTAAACAAAGCCCTAATGCGTCTATTTTGCCTCTGATCTCCTTAGATAAGGAGATATTCCAGGGACGTTCTGGGCATGCCAACAGAATGTTGCCTATATTCCACAGGTTGTTTGTTACCTGTTCTAAAATGTGCAAAGATTTGGGCAAACAAAACCCCAGAAGTATTTTAAATTCTCTAATTTTTCACCAGGTCAGCAGCTCCATTGGCAAGGCTCCATGGTTCTTCCATTTTAGAAAGGCACCATCTAGAGTACAGTAAAACCCTGCTACAGGACGAAGTATGTGCTTATTTTCATTCATTTGGTAGAGAAAATATTTCTACCAGCTATAGCAAAACAGTAGCATTCCTACGTGGAGGAAATGCTATTTTCTATTTTGGAAGCAATACTGACTTGCAAAAAAAATCTTTATTCTGCAGAGTTTAAACATCTTCCAAAATCTAAATAAACGCCAGCATGAAAATATTTTGCATATATTTGAAGTTTGCATCATAGCAACTGACTTGGCTCTGTATTTCAAGTAAGTCCTTTATTTCCTATTATAAAACAATACATTAACATTACTGCATTTTGTCCTACTCTTATTTTAAAAGTGATCTTTTTTTTTGCTCTTTTGTGGTTTTAATCATCATTAAAGGCAAGTTAAACGATTTAAACATTAACAATTGAACTTATCTGTGACTGTCAGATTTGAACTTTTGCATATCTATGCATCATAAAAATGATTGCTTTCCAATGTACTCTATGTCAAGGCTTTTCAACCAATGGTGTGGGTACCACCTGTGGTACATTGGCACCTGGCAGGTGGTATGCGACCATCCTAGAAAAGTGGTAGTCGGGGAGGGGAATGAGCTGAACCAGTGGCAGCACTGCACAAGCCTGAGCAAGAGATGGCTGGAGCTGCAGAGCTGTCAGGGTTCAGTGGAAGCGCCAGGATCAGCACCAGGATCAGCGCCAGGCTCCAGCTGGAGCTTGGCACTGATCCTGGTGCTTCTGCTGAGCGCCGGTCAGCTGGAATGTTGCAGTATCTCCAGGGTCTTGTGATTTACATTCAGATGCTTGGCAACTTGATTCATATTTATGATGGTCACAGTGTCCCAGTGTCATGTGAAGTGACCAAAACCTGCTGCAACCACCCAGCAGACGGGAGGAATAAAAACCAAACACCCCCCCACCCCAACCCCACTGCCAATCCTCAACAGAAATGCTCACAACAATGAAAACCTCGGACAAGAGGAAGAGCGCTGCCGGGCAGGCAGGCAGGTGTCTTGCTCGGCTGTACCTTGGGGGCCACTTTTTTCAGTGCCATTGGAACTTCCAACAGTCACTAAGCGAACTGTTGTAAGTCGAGGACTACCTGTACTTTATCACTTTTTTCCTTTTGGGGGGGGTCATCAAGTTTTTGACACCTTGCTAGGTGACTGGTGGTACTCGGATATTGCCATATCCTAAAATTGATACAATGGGTGAAAAGGTTGAAAAGCCCTGCTCTGTGTAATACTTAAAAACATGAAGTAAATATGATACTGAGATTTAATAAGAAATCTCATAATGATCAGGGCACTACCATGCTTAATATACAGCATTATAAACATCATTCCTTTCTGCCTTGTCAACTAATCTGTTGGCTGGACTCCTGAAATCTATGAATTAAATTTTGTGGTACAATTCTGCTGATTGATCTGCATCTATCAGAATTTTTCACTTACCCACACATCTCTCAAATGTGACCCAGCGGAAACCATCCAGAGCAAATCTGGATCATACGCAGCGAACTGGAGGAGAGGGAAGGGGAAAGTTAAAACCAGTGGTGGGAGTCAACTATATGAACAACTGGTTCTCAGTGTGGATGCCACTTCCAGAAGTCCATTCTGGGCCTGGGCAACAAAAAATTAGCTACCAGTTCTGCTGAAGTGGTGCAAACTGGCTGAATCCCACCACTGGTTAAAACCCTTCACACAATATTGGATGTTGAAGCAGATCCTCAAAAAAGACGACATGTGTATTACAAAAGTTACTATTTTTCACAGGAAAAGGACTATGTTTCAGAAAATAGTGGATGCCACTGAAAAAATGGAAGATGAGAATGAAGCAATTAAATACATAACTATGGACCCTACCAAAAAAGAAGTAATCATGTAAGTAAATTTATTTTTTCTCTTCCTGCAACATGGAATGTACTGATTTTTCTATATATTCCTAAATCTATTATTTTTATTTAAAGGGCTATGATGATGACTGGCTGTGACCTTTCTGCCATCACTAAACCTTGGGAGGTGCAAAGTAAGGTGGGCAGCATGAGAATCAAACAAAACTCCAGATTTAATTTATGCTCTTTAGTCTATTTGTTGTTCTTGCAAAGCAGTTTAGGTATAATGCAACAAAGGAGAAAACTGACTTTTTTTTTTAAGGAACCAAAACTTCCTTAACAGTATTTCCAGTTCAAACCAAAGCCCAGTCTAGCCTTGAGGTATACCATCTATTTCAGACTAAAGGCCATATTGGACTCTGAATGCTGGCAGCTGTATTCCCAATGCAGCATGATCAGATCAAAACCTAATTTGGTGTAATACAATTCAGGTTAATTAATTTATTGAACTTAATGATCCCCTCCCTTTTGTGTAATTTAAAATTGCAACTAAATGGCATATTTTACTTGAGCTCAAAGATGGGGAAATTCACACTCAAAACTTTTCAAGATCTGCCTGCCCTGAGATATCTGTCATCAAACATTTCTGCTAAGCCCATTGTTAAGAAAATCTCTTCTTTCTTATTGTCCCATTAATTGTCAACTAGGCCTGTCTTTGGCCATTTTTCTATCTGTCGTGCCAATCCCCCTTTCAAGCTATGATCGCGCAACTATGATGTGGATCGAATTGTGTGGTGAAGACCACATTACTTATTAATCTGGAACAAGCTTGACAATCATTTGGTCATTGTTTATAGGAGGATTCATTTCTAGCAGCGGTAACAAGGAACACATTTAGTACTTAGATTTACAGTATATCCCATTTACATGTTTGCTTAAAAAATAGTCTCCACCCATTTTTATCGACGATATATACACTGTATTTTCTTTTTGTGAACATTTTCTAAAAATAAAACAAAGTCCTAAAGGATTAGCATTTTTTTCATAGAAAATATCTTTTTTTCTGCCTTTTTCTACAATATTCTTTTACATGGAGCAATCAAATATACCAAATCTGGCTACATTAAAATATAGACGGAATTATGCTCCAGGTTACTTCCTTTTATTAACAAAGTTTAAGACAGCTTCCCCCTGGTTTTCAGCACTGCAAGCAGACCTGGTAATTAGCAAGGCCAAGGTCAGTTCCCATATGCCCCTGCCCCCAGTATGTACCCCATTTAAAACAAAAGCATGATTAATTTTAAACCAAATACACATTTAAAAACAATTCAGTCCCATTTTAATTCTGCTTGAAAGCCTTCTTCTGTGGCAGCTTTAAAAAGATTTTACAAGTAAGGATACTGAGTACTATGGTAATTACTTATATGTAGTATATGTTAGATGTGAGAAATGTGACTATGATGGGCAAATGAATGCATTCATTCATTCATTCATTCATTTTCTATAGCAGTGGTTCTCAACCTTTCTAATGCCGCGACCCCTTAATACAGTTCCTCATGTTGTGGTGACCCCCAACCATAAAATTATTTTCGTTGCTACTTCATAACCGTAATTTTGCTACTGTTTTGAATTGTAATGTAAATATCTGATATGCAGGGTGTATTTTCATTGTTACAAATTGAACATAATTAAAGCATAGTGATTAATTACAAAAACAATATAGCAATACTCACTGGAGAAGCTTACTCTTCCTTGCTCAAAAATGTTGGGAGGGAGGGAAGGAAGGAAGGAAGATTGAAGGGGAAAGGAAGGAGATGGAGAAGGAAGGAGATTGAAGGGAGAAGGGAGGAAGGAGGAAGGAGAGAGAGATTGAAGGGGAAGGGATGGAGATGGAAGGAAGGAAGGAAGGAAGATTGAAGGGGAAAGAAAGGAGATGGAGAAGGAAGGAGATTGAAGGGGAAAGGAAGGGAGGGAGGGAGGGAGGAAGGAGAGATTGAAGGGGAAGGGATGGAGATGGAAGGAAGGAAGATTAAAGGGGAAAGAAAGGAGATGGAGAAGGAAGGAGATTGAAGGAGAAAGAAAGGAAGGGAGGGAGGGAGGGAGGAAGGAAGGAGAGAGATTGAAGGAGAAGGGATGGAGATGGAAGGAAGATTGAAGGGGAAAGGAAGGAGATGGAGAAGGAAGGAGATTGAAGGAGTAATGAAGGAAGGAAGGAAGGAAGGAAGGAGGGAGGGAGGGAGGGAGGGAGGGAAGGAAGGACGGAAGGAAGGAAGGAAGGAAGGAAGGAAGGAAGGAAGGAAGGAAGGAGAGGGAGATTGAAGGTGAAGGGATGGAGTTGGAGATGGAAGGAAGGAAGGAAGGAAGATTGAAGGGGAAAGGAAGGAGATGGAGAAGGAAGGAGATTGAAGGAGGAAGGAAGGAAGGAAGGAAGGAAGGAAGGAAGGAAGGAAGGAAGGAAGGAAGGAAGGAAGGAGAGGGAGATTGAAGGTGAAGGGATTGAGTTGGAGATGGAAGGAAGGAAGATTGAAGGTGAAAGGAAGGAGATGGAGAAGGAAGGAGATTGAAGGAGGAAGGGAAGAAGGAAGGAAGGAAGGAAGGAGATTGAAGGTGAAGGGATGGAGTTGGAGATGGAAGGAAGGAAGGAAGATTGAAGGGGAAAGGAAGGAGATGGAGAAGGAAGGAGATTGAAGGAAGAAGGAAAGAAGGAATGAATGAAAGAAGGAGAGATTGAAGGGGAAGGGAAGGAGATGGATGGAAGGAAGGAAGGGAGGGAGGGAGGGAGGGAGGGAGCATTTATTTTTGGAGAGTCATGTTTTCCCAAATGGTGGTGAACTGCAACTCCCAGCATTCCCCACTCTTCCACAGTGCTTTTTAGGGCTGCTGGGGATGGTAGTCTGGAGCCCCCCATCCTCATCACGGCATCTCTTGCCCTCTCCCAGCTGCCCCCCCAGGACCTGCCCACCCCTCCAACCTCCTGAGCGCCATCGCAGCAGCGGGATCGTGGGAGCCCCTTTCCACGTTGCACAGCCCTTCACCGCCAAAGCCTTTCCCGATTCGTCAGACATGAGAGGGGCGCGGCTGGAGCGCCAGCTCCTGCTCGGAAGGCGCAGCTTCTCCCCTCCCAGCCCGTCTGGCTGGCCTCTGACGCACATGTGGGCATCACCCTCTTCCCCGCCACCTGGCCGCTTCCAAGGCCCAGAGCCCGACAAGCCAGGAAGGAGCCGCTCCTGCCCACCAGCCCCAGGGCTGCGCCGGGCACCAGAGGGCCAAGGCGGCCTCCGACAGTGAGGGAGGTGAGCCGGGCAGTGCGGGGGGAGCTCCAGCACGGCTTGGAGGCAGCGGCCCAGACCTGGCTCGGCTCTGACCAGCCGCCCAGGCAGCTGAGTCGGCCCGAGGCGGCGTCGGGGGCGCGTTTCAAGCCCCTGGGCTTGCCATGAGCTGGGAGATGGGGAGGACGCAGCCAGCAGCTGGCCGACGTCCGCATGGCCCCCAGGAGCACAGCCCAACTCCCGACAGTCATCTGGGAGTTTGGGGAACCGGTGGGGCTGCTACACACTGCCCGGCTCCTGACAGCCAGCTGAGAGTCAGCCGCACGCGCGCCAGCTGCCCTCCCAGCACCCGCCACTGCCCTGCTAGCCTTACCTTGGCCACCGCTCATTCAGTGCGGTGGCAGGCAGGCCCAGGCACTCCTGGGCGGCCATGGCAAGCAGCAGCAATGGTGCAGGCCGACCACTGGCTGGGCCACCAGCTGCCCCAGCCCAAGGGAGGTAAGCCACCTGCCGGGCCCGACGCACGCCAGCTACTTTTCCAGCGCCCTCCGCTGCCCTGCTAGCCTTACCTTGGCCACCGCCCATTTGGGGCGGTGGCAGGCAGGCCCAGGTGCTCCTGGATGGCCCTCCCACCCCTGGCCCTCCTTTACTTACATTTAGTAGTTGCTCAGCAGGGAGGGGTGGAAACTTCCAGACAGCTCGCCTTCGCTGCAGACAGCTTGCAGGAACGTTTGGCGGCTGGGACTTTTGGCGGACTCAACAGGGCAGAGACAGCTTGGACAATTCCTATTGGCTTTTGAAAGCCAATAGAATTAGACTCTAATCAAGAGAGTCTATTCTATTGGCTTTCAAAAGCCAATAGAATAAGAGGGAGTAGCACAGCTAAGGAAAAGGCAAAAAAATGGCGGACTGCATTGTTAGGCGACCCCCGTGAAATGGTCGTTCGACCCCAAATGGGGTCGCGACCCACAGGTTGAAAACCACTGTTCTATAGCTATCCATCTCAACCAAGTGTTTCTGGGGAAGTTACAATTCTAAAATTATGAAGCAATTAAAAACATTAAAATAATAAAAATATCCACAAAATAAATGTATGCTTTGATGAGGACATGATTAATTACTCTACTAGCTGACAACTATTGTAAAAAACATAAAATTAATTATTATCCATTCTCAGGTTGCTTTGATGGTTGCAAGTGAATTTTGGGAGCAAGGTGATCTTGAACGAACAGTCCTACAGCAACAGCCAATTGTAAGCATTTTATTATCTTACACGGTATGGTTTCAATCTTAAAAATAATCCAGTTACATACCCACTAATTATTTTTTTCAATCCTTTCTAGCCTTTGATGGACAGAGCCAAGAAGGATGAATTACCTAAGCTTCAATGTGGTTTCATTGATTTTGTATGTACCTTTGTGTATAAGGTAAGAGATAACTTCATATTATTCCATTTTGTATATATGTTCTTATACAGAAATACAAAACATAAGATTAAATCTGCACAGCACAGTTTTTGATGAAAAGACATTAAATAAACAACCATTGTACTTATAAGCTCATGTTTGTGAATGCCCTGAAATGTTGAGTCTCTGCAGTATTTCCTATAAGTGTTAATGTATTTTCCAGTCAAGGTATCAAACCACATGCATTACATTCAATAAAACTAAAATATGCTTGCATTAAAACAGAAACAGATATTAGGAAAACATAAACCTACATCTTCCTCTTGACTGGTGAATTCAGTATTTGATGCAGGTTGAGACAAATTGGCAGTAGAGAGACGAATTATCTCCTACATTTTTCTGATAGAAATGTTAGCCTCATTCTAGTGTTGTGGGTTGGAATCAACAATAGTACCTAAAAACAGTGAAGGATGGAACTCTAAGTGCCAAAGGAAAACCTGCCGTTATAAATTTTCCTTGTGTAATATATGTAAGAAATGCATCCCTGAAGAAAAATATTGGGCTGATAAGATTTTTCAGTCCTCTTTGTTATCTAATAAAGATTTTTCTATGTTTAAAAATGCATGTATTGCTACTGCTAATTTTCCATTTTAATGGCAAATATATGGAACTCCACTATTTCTTTAGGAATTCTCAAGGTTCCATAAAGAAATTACACCTATGCTTGATGGTCTTCAAAACAATCGAGTGGAATGGAAAGCGCTAGGTGATATTTATGACGGGAAGATGAAAGCTCTCGAAGAAGAAAAGAAAAAGCTAGAAGTTGATGGCAAGAAAGGTTAGGCATATAGAAATGTCCTGATTCAGGCAATCCTGTACATGCAAATATTTCTGCAACATTGAGAATTGTTGCTGAATTTGGAACTTAAGGTACCAAATGTAGTTTTAATTTATATAATTTCATGGTCTGCAGTACATTCCATCAGTTCTTTGCTGCAATAGATTAACTCAGTTATCCTTTAGGGGATTCGTGTAAATAATGACAGATCACAATGGGCAAAATCTAAATATCTCAGGAGCCCACTAATTGAAAAGAGTTTAAATTGGTTTAGACATAAGATTCAGGAATAATATGAAGAAATAAAGCAAGAAATCAGCCAAAATTCAGAACCTTTTATTTTAAAGTGTATTCTAGTTTCCAGACAGTATCTTCAGAGGGAGGGAGGGAGGGAGGGAGGGAGGCAGGGAGGGAGGGAGGGAAGATACTGATTCACTTTGGGGTGAATCCATCTGAATGCAGTCCTAATGTAGTTTCTTTAGTGGGACAGTAAGCAGCAAATTAAAAAAGAGTGCAGACGAACCAAAACTACAGAAATAAGGCATACCAATTTTAAGCCACTGTATGTTTATCAAGATCATATTTAAATAAATCACAGTTGAAAATTATTATCTGGTAACATTTTGAATCAGCCAACTTTCTAACTTCAAAAGTTAAAACTCTAAATTAGTCTGGGTTTAAGATTTTGGATCAGAAATTATGAAAATGGTATGATTTAATGAGAATGGAGTTGCTGTATCAATTCTAATTTGTGCTACTACAGTAGCTTTTTTTAATATTTTATTTTCTTGCTGTATCTTGCACTGTTTGAGGCCACAATCAAGAGAGACTATCCTGAAAATGCGATTGGATCAATAATAGCTGTAATTTACTTTAACATTTTGCAGACTGTTAATGATATCATAAAAAGTCCATTGGCCCCAATCTAACCAAGGAATTCCCATAAATAGCCCTATTTGTTTATTTTGCAATGGAAAGCATAAATCAACCACCAGTAAGAAATCAATTCACTTATATCTCTTTTTGTTATGACTGAATAATGAGTTCTGAAGTATATTATTTCCCTGGTCATGATCTCCAATTACATTTTCACTTTGCTGATATATAATTAGTGTTAGATTAGGGTCAATAATTATGCTGCCTTATTAAATAATAGCAACTGAAAGTTGTGTAAACTATTATTCTGTCCTCCCTTTTTGGAGACCACCAGTGGTCTGATCTTGAAAATATTCTACACTCTTGAAAACAGCAGCTTGCAAGCTGCCAGAAGGAATTAAGACTTTCGAAGTTGGCAAATTTGGACATTCTCTCTTTCAGTTCTGAAAAAAGTTTTCAGAAGCATATATATCTATTATACTAATAGCAACTGGTAAAAATAATAACTAGATGGATACTGGTAGTGGCCTAACTTCCAAGTCACATAAGCTAAAGGCAAAATCAATTTATCTAGTGGAATTTAATTTCATAAATTAATTTTGTAAAGAAGTACCATCTTTGGCCTGCTCATAATCTACTCCTAATCAATTCTATGGGCTGACCTAAAATGTATATTTTAAAGAAAATGTTCTCACATAGTTTTATCAATTATGATGGCATTTTTTCATAAGTGCTTTACATGACGGTTTTTCTATTAGCATTGCCCATCAGTTTAGAAAGAATGTAGATAATGGAAGTTCTTCATTTTCTATCAGGCTTCTCTTTCACATGCAAAACTAAAACAAATTGTAAATGCTTATATTATAATATTTTTAATACACATTGTTTTTCAAAATCAAATATGTTTTAATGGAATATCTTTAAAAAGCACATCAGAATAGATGAACATCCTAATTTTTCAAAAGCTATTTTTGGGAACTATATTTCAAACATTCTATAAAATATGCACAGATCTGTCTGTAAAATCTGTAGTTAAGCATTACCCTCTTCCATTATTATACCATAGTAAAACTGTAAGGCAATTATATATAAACTAAAAAAAAATCAGGATATTTCTATGTGGGTTATCAAACTGTATCACTGAGATTAATTATATATGGAAATATAAAACAATTCTGTAATTGACATATAGTTTGTCACCAGATTTCAATATGGCATTGCTTATACCAAATATTTATCTTTGGATAAATATTATAGAAGGTGTAAAAATAACTCACTGCTCTGACAGCTTAAGGAAAGATAGGCTAGATATGCCAGCAGTTCTCAAACTTTTATCTAGGAAGAACCCTTAATATAATTTTCAGGTCTCAGGGAACTCCTACCTTAAGCTTATATCTACAACTCACAGAATGTGAGAGTGATCAGCAAATAATGTCAAGTCTGTTTTGAGTAGAGAATGGCATTTTCCTAGTTTGGTTTATTTTGGACAACTTATCAGCCTACTCTGGTTGGTTCTCTCTTCCCCCCAAATGCAAAGTTGTGTTTTGGATTTTAATTGTGTCACGGAACCCCTAACAAAACGGTAGGCTGGTAGCTGAGTTGTAGAATGTAGAAATTCCAACACTAGCATTGCCCAGGCCTCACCATCAAATTCCCTCCCCCCACACCATCTTTTGTGGAACACCTAGCAACCTTTCTGAGAACCCCAGTTGTGAAAGGCTGATATACCGGTATACTAAATGTACTGTTCTAATAGCTTCCATATATTCTTTCCTTCAACCACAGAGCAGCAGGTTCCATGCAGCTCCTAAAGTTAATACCCTATATATACATTAGTTATCTAAAGTACAAAGGTTTGAAACCCCACAGAATAACATCAGGCTACTAACATCTGACAAGGCTCAAATAGGAGGAAACCAACCATGTAGTGCTTCCTGCTGTTCAATGTAATTAGGTCGTGCAATGTAAACGCTTTAAAAATAAATGAAATACAGTTAATGAACCATTACAGTGGAAAGTTTGGGAGAAAAATAAATACAACACCTCAAAATTCAAGTAAAAATTATACTGTTAATTATATTTCAGCATTTCAGGAGATAGGCAATGGATAAAGTTTCCATACAGATGAAAAAGAACAAAAATAACCTAGCAACATAGTGATCCCCAATTTTGAAATTTAAGTTTAATTCTAATGTTGGTAATTAATGCAAGTAAATCAGAAAAGAACCAATTATCATGAAAAAAAATCATAACCAATACAATCTTGTGTGATCATTTCAAATTAACTAAGAGAAAAGCTTATATTGGTCAAGTATGAAAAAGGATTATATTGTCCTATCACTTAACTTTATGTTTCAAAATGTCCACTGAGAAATGTTGCATGATGTTTATACATATGATAATTAATAATTGGTTATAATGAAAGAATGTACCAGAGTGCATTCAACAATGTCAGCAGTGAAAATGTATTGAACTTTCAAATGATTAGATGATTCTTCTCATGCTAAGGTACACACCAAAAAAACCACTTCAAAAATTAAAATGCATGCATATTTATACCTCTTTTTTGCATTTTATTAGCAGAAGATGGTGGAAATGGAGACTCAGCAGATGGCAAATCAAAAACATGTATAATTTTATAATTAAATGCAAGAGCTGCTACAATCAAGAAATCTATCAACATCTTCAGTGAGGTCAAGGATTTCTGTCAATGTAATGGAACATAAACTGTTCAGTCTTTGCTTATTTACTGGTACTAACTAAAAGAATGGAAGTGGAACATTTCCACCAAAGGAAAATGGAACATTTTAAAGAAATGAATAACCTGAGATTACTTTGTTAAAAGTGATTGTGGACTCATTTCTTGGTTGCTGCTGTTCTCAATTAATACTTTATTTAATGTATTAAAACTTGTGAACTTTCAAGAAATTATAATTTTACACAACTTTCAGTTAATTTCATATGATAAACTCTGTATTGCACAATACAGAGCACTGTAATTGTAGCACTGTAATTATTAATGCACAGAAGAAAGTTTTATATTATGTCTAGTTACTTCCCCTGGAATAATTTATATTCTTACTTTTACTATTACCAATAAAGTTATAGCTCATGTCATTTTGAAAGCTCTATCTTTAGCATAAGCTTATGGCTAGAAACAGGCTTACTTCAAAAATATATCTAAATTCAGAAAAAGGATTCTAGTACAGAGTCCTCAACTTATGACCGTTGGAATTATGATTGTTAGTCATTGTGTTTGTAAGTCAAGGCATCACACGATCGGACTTGATTTTTCAATATTTTATTTGCGGCGGTTAAGTCAACAATGTGATGGTTAAGTGAATCCATTTTTCACAATGGGCATTTTGCCAAAAACTGGAAGTAATGCCACAAATGGACAAAAAACATTGCAAATCATGGTTATGTGAGTGTGGGATGCTGCAAACAGCCATAAAGGTGTGTGGGGTGATTTTTCAGTTTAGCCTACAAATACTGTATTTACTCAGGCAAATGAATTATATCTTTTATGATTATATATACTGTATATAACTGTCTCTTTGACAGTAATTTAAAAAGAGTTCAAATAGAAAATCACAAGGTGGAGGTTTTTCAATAGTAATTTGTCTTTCCCCAAACTAAAAAGAATGGGAAAACCTGCTAACCATTTTTAGCTGCCTGCCCATGAAATCTAAGGCCATGAAATTCAATAAAGGATTGTTATGTCTCCATATTGATTGAATTTATCACCCAACCTATATGGATGAATCATTTTCAGAGATAGTTTAAGACAACAGGGCAATGGAGGGATTTGCATTAAGATCTACTCTGTAATAATTCTCCCAATATAAACAAGGTTACAGAACTGACAAGACTATCCAAGTATGGTAATACCCAACAGTACCACCATTTTGTTTTTCTATCTTGAAATACAGAACATCTCCTTTAGAATAAAGATGGAATATCTCCCTCTTTCACAAAGGGCAACTAAATGTTTCCTGTTATCTTTTAAAGATAATGACCATGAATAACCAGATTGTAGTCTGTTCCATTAATTTGTTGCTGTTGTAGTCCTATACTTATTTCATTTGTTCATTCCTTTATCTGTAAGTTGCCTCATCTAATGATTCTAGATGGATGGGACAACTGTATAATGCAGCAGAGATTTAAATATCCATGTTTTTCTTTACTAAAGATAGATACAAGAGTATATTTGCTTGTGCATGATGGAATTAGATAGCATGTGCAGATTTGTTTCAATAACCACATTACAAAGTTCTACAAGAAAGTTAGCATCCAAAACAGACAGATGTTTAAGAGGGTTTGGACAAGCAACTATCGCAAACAGCTCCTCTAAAGCTCTCAAGAGACCAGTTAGATAGATGTAAATGGACTGCTGCTTATTGGATTTGACTGCCATCTTGCAACGTGTCAAAGAATTAACCTTTAAATCCATCTTCTTATGTAAAGAAGCCCTCAAAGAAGGCTACTTTCTTTGCCATTTGAGGACACCCTAGTTTAGCCTTGTTTCACCCTTACTTCTGTATGCATGATCTGTGAAAAATGCAGTTATTTTAAGTAGCTCTTTGAGAGTCAGTCCTTTGGGAATATGGGTGAGGAAACAAACTCCGCAATGCTACTTTATTGTAGTAGGCTATAGAACAGCACATCAACCATTTGTTATCATTTACTGTCAAACTCATGACATCATGTGACGTCGCGCAACGTATCAGAGTTTTGCCATTGCCGGCAATGCGGTGGGCACAGCTTCTGTATGATGCGTCTGGCCTGTGGGCCGGCAGTTTGACACCCCTGATTTAAAATATATTTCCAGATGTGTTTGATTACAACTTTCATAATCCTAGCCAATATGGGTAAAAGAAGTATACTCTAACCCAGTGGTGGCAAACCTATGGCATGAGTGCCAGAGGCAGCACTCAGAGCCCTCTCTGTGGGCACACGTGCCATTGCCCCAGACCCGCCTCCCCCGTGGCCCCCTCCACACCAGCCCCCCCCAGAGGAGAGTTGTCCCCAGGCACGGCCTGCCTGGAGCAGTGCAGCCAAGGACATGGCAGCCAGGCAGTGGGGACAAGACTCCGCCCTTGTGCCATGTTGCAAACAGATGATGCTGTGGGGCATGGGTGGAGGGCATGGCCACCATGGCGCTGCTGGGCCGCCTGGGCGATCTGCAGCAGGCCGTGGAGGTGGTGGATGGCCCTGCAGGTGGATGGGGGCGGGGCAGGGGTGGAGCGGGGTGGGGGCAGGGCAGTTTTTGGGCACTCGGTCTCTAAAAGGTTCACCATCACTGCTCTAACCCATTGTAAAATGCCATGTTAGGCAAGCCTATGTCCCAGAAACCAAGAACAACATGAAGAGTTACTTCAGAGTAGTTTCTTTGTTATTGCTCGCCTACAGAAATCATGCCAGTCTAAAGCCCTTATCCACATAACTACTAGATAAACCCTGTTAGGGAGGGTCCTCCACCCTCTTCCTGCCTCCCAGACATTCCAAGATACTTTGTCTCTTTACCCTCTGGGAAGGAGCCCCTTCCTCCTGGGGCTTTGGCCCGCTTTTGACCACATCCTGTTTCGTATTGCCAACCTATTTATTATTGCTGCATAATTTAAGGAAAACTAGCAGAGAATTTACCTGAAAGATAAACAGAACTGTTATTTGTACTGCCTTATTACTTGATTGGTAACACCATTATATTTCATTCGTCCACATTTTAAGAAGAAAATTAGTATCTTTAATACCAGTTTGTCAGAGAAAGTGTGTATTATGTAGCCGTTGCTTGCTCATGAAATAGAACTACACAAGCGCACAAGTTTGCCTGTATGTGTATAGCCTCTAATTGCATAAGGACAATTGTCTTTGTGGTTAGTAAGTAGTCAGTCTTCCCCCCCCCTCCAGGTGGTATCAGATTGATAGAAACCAGAGGCCTATTTCCTACCCCAAGGACTAAGTGCTAGCATTTCCAGACATTTTTCAGGTTAAAATTCAGTAAAAAGGTTCATATTTAAACTCTCATCTATAGAAGATTGATTTATTATATGCAAATATGTGTTTAAACTATTATAGTTCTAATCTATTTTTACACATTTTTGAAGCTGGATGGACATTTTATTTATTTCTTCTTATAAAGGAAAAGGGAGGTCAAACCAGGAAAGAAGCAAGACAACCAAGAACAAAGTTCCAAAATTTTAAAGGGTAAAAGAACATCTTCAGCGCACAGGCACAGGGCAAAGAAAAAAAAGATCCATGAAGGTAAAAAAAAAATAATTCAAGATTTAAGGTTACCTTTAGGCTCACAATTAGCTAAATAACAGGTACATTCCACATTTTATCAAAGGGGGATATCTGACTGTGAGGTTACAATTTAAGTCTAGATATAAGAAGATACAGGTAGTCCTTGACTTACAACCGGCCGCTTAATGACCATTCAAAGTTATGACTGATTTCAAAAGAGCTAACTCCTCAGAGTTATGACACCTGCACTCCCTCCCCTGCCCCTTGAGTACGTGATTGCATTTCAAGTACTTGGAAAACAACTCACATTTACAAGTAAAAAACTCCCATTGGATATGCTGGATTTGCTTAACAAGCACATGATTGGCTTAAGAACCATGGTGACTTATTTTATGACCATCATAGAAACAGTTATAAAATCGAATCCGGTTGTGTGGTACCTTAACTTATGACCACAATGACTTACGACTGAAATTCTGGGTTCTATTGTGGTGATCAGTTAAGGACCACCTGTAGGTGTAGCGTGATGGAATGCAAATAATTATTTCTAAAATGACTTTTTTTTAGGTGCAACATCATTGGAAGAATCGAACAAAACTGATGAAGGTTAGTATTTTTTTTAAAAAATGTAGGAAATCATTTTTGTTCAGTAGAGAAACTTAGAAGCGTCTTAGAATACGAATCATCTAATATGCGAAGCAGAAAAGGAGGAACTGATGATCTGGAGAAAAACATCATGGAAGGAAGAAATGTATTACTATAGAATCTAACTAGCAGGCAGCCTGATTTCTGAGATCCAAAGAAATGTGCAATTCATCAAGGTTTCAGCTTAAAATGCAGCTCCTTTTTGCTACAAAACAAATATCTGAAATGAAAATGACTTTTTAAAGTGGATGGTAACCTGAAATGTGGACCTGTTCAGTAAATAAAAGGCTGATATATATACTAAAATTATACAGCATTCGGAGACAAGGACACAAATATATATATTTAAAGTTGTATTAGTTTTGATGAAATCAGTTCTGTCCAGAAAATCTTACCTGAAGGCTCATCGTTATTATATAGTTTGGTCAAAAGAAGTACGAGAGATATCATTCAAAATGTAGTAAAGTCACAACACTACAATATAAACTGTGGGTCTGTGCATGGGTGGCTTCAAGCTAGCTATACCTCCCAGTGACTATGTGGTGAATTCCTGCAGTTTTCTTGGCAACATTTTCAGAATTGGTTTGCCATTATCTCTTTCCTGAGGTTGAGAGGATGTGACTGGCCCAAGGTCACCCAGCTGGCTTTGTGCCAGAGGAGGGATTAGAACTTAAGGTCTATGTTTATAATCAGTGTCTTTTACCACTACACAAACCCACCCTTAATATAGGACAAAAAAATTGGGTGTAAATGTTTTTAAGTTCCTGATTTGTCAGCAGTAAAAATAATAATCCCAATGGATAGTGATCAGGAATATCTGCCCTGCAGTATTTATGCAATTAATCAATGATGTTCTAAGGGAGCACCTATTTAAGGGGGTCCTGGTTTACTTAGATGACATTCTTATCTTCACCGAATCAAAAGAGGAACATGTCAACCTAGTCAGAGCAGTTTTAAAGAAACTGCGAGCCGCCCACCTATATGCCAAACTCTCAAAATGTGAATTCCACCAGGAAAGGATAGACTATCTAGGTTATCGCATATCCCCACAGGGCATTGAAATGGACCCAGAGAAGGTCAGAGCAGTATTAGAATGGGCACCACCCCGCACAAGAAAGCAACTGCAAAGTTTCCTGGGCTTTGCAATCTTTTACCACCAATTTATCCCCTCATTTTCCCAGATAGCCCTGCCCCTCATGAACGTACTAAAAATGAAGGGAGCATCCTCAGTAAAACCTAGCCAGCCACTAACATGGACAATGGAGTGCCAAGCAGCATTTGAGAGATTAAAGAGACTTTTTTCTGCAGAACCAGTACTGAGGCACCCAGACATGGATAAGCCCTTTGTAATACAGGCGGATGCAAGTGATGTGGCAGTGGGGGCTGTACTATTACAAGAAAACAATGAAGGGGTATTGCAACCCTGTGCGTATATGTCCAAGAAACTCACCGAAACGGAACAGCGCTGGCCCGTATGGGAGAAAGAGGCATACGGGATACGTTGGTCATTACTCACGTGGCGCCAGTTCCTTGAAGGCAACAAAATCCCCTTCCAGGTGTGGACTGACCACAAAAATTTGGAAGCCCTGAAAACACCCAGGAAGCTCAACCCCAAGCAGGCCCGCTGGTCCCAGCATTTTCACCAGTTCCAATTTACGCTCAAGCATTTGCCGGGGGGAAAGAACTTCCTGGCAGATGCACTATCTCACATGCCCCAATATAACAGCACGCAAGCCATCGACTCTAAACCAATGATGGTAGAATCACAACTGGCAGCGCCCAGAGCCCAAGCTAAATTAAAACCACAGCTGGGCAGCCAAACTGGAATTAAATTCCAGAGAAGTTTGGAAACAGATGAATGGTTCCAGAAAAACAAAAATGTGTGCACAATGAGAGACGGGCTGCCTTGGGTGGGGGAAAAGTTATATATACCAACAACCCAAAGAGTCACATTCATGCAGCTTTGCCATGACACAAAATCAGCAGGGCATTTTGGATTTGTAAAAACATTACACTTAATTAAACGGCAATTTTGGTGGCCATCCATAAAAAAGAACATAGAAAGTTACGTGGTCAGCTGCCCAAAGTGTGCAACTGCAAAGAGGTTGCAAGGGAAATCGCCTGGACTGTTACAAACAGTGACAAATCCCTCCGCCCCCTGGAGGGAAATAGCCATGGATTTTATAGTGGAATTACCAGAAAGCAATGGGAATACTGTTGTCTGGACGGTCATGGACTTGTTTTCCAAACAGGTGCACTTTATCCCTTGCCAAAAGATTCCCACCGCAAAAGCCTTAGCAAAACTTTTCGTCCAGCATATTTACAGATTGCATGAGGCACCCCAACGCATCATCTCTGATAGGGGAGTGCAATTTACATCTGCATTTTGGAAGGAATTTTTATCCCTCTTAGGGACAACTCAGGGACTGACATCTAGCCATCATCCACAAGGGGATGGACAAACAGAATGGTATCACTCAGTACTTGAGGAATATTTAAGATGCTTTCTAAATTTCCAACAGTCCAGACTTACTGTTGGACGGACTTACTCCCTTTCGCAGAAGTTGCCTACAATAATGCAGTCCACTCCAGCACAGGTTACACTCCTTTTCAAATAGCCACTGGTCAAAGTTTCAACCCCATGCCAGAATTAACCCCAAATGAACCGGCGATCTCATCACTGAAAGAATGGATGGAACAATTACAAAACACCTGGCCAATAGTTAGAAAAGTACTAGATGAAGCTAGGCAGGCATACAAAGCACAAGCCAATAAAAAAAGGGTTGAGCCTACACCATTCATTATAGGAGAAATTGTGTACTTATCTACAAAATACCTAAAGTCCCTACAACCCTGTAAAAAACTTGGACCAAAATATATAGGGCCTTTTCCAATTAAAAGAATCATAAACCCAGTAACAGTAGAATTAGAACTACCCAAAAATCTCAGGCAAATACACCCAATCTTTCATTGCAGCTTGCTGAAAAGAGAGCATCAGTCATCATTACGGCCAAAAATCCCACCACCACCACCTCCAATCATGGTGGAGGGCGAACAACACTTTGAAATAAAGGAAATCCTAGACTCTAGGAGATATCATGGAGCGACTCATTACCTAGATGCATGGAAACACCTCCCTGCCTCACAAAACGAGTGGGTCCATAAACGTCATGTCAGAGCCCCGAAGCTATTAAAGAAGTTTCACACAGAGTATCCTAACAAGCCTGACTAACTTGTATACCTGTTTTGTTTTCTTTCAGGTGGATCTATCTTATTTTTAAGGGACCAGGATGTCAGAATCCAATTATATTTCATCTCTAGTTATCGACTATGGAAAACCCCATTTCTGCCTTCTCTGGATTCTGTCCTATGATGAAGGGGAAGGGGGGTGAACAAAGGGGTTTTATGGCCCTCACTTCCTTCGGTACAACTTCAAAGGAATTGAATGTGGATACCACAAAAAGGACTAATTCATAACAATGGGGCCATCAGCTTTCATCTACTCCTCTTTGAAGTCTCCCTTCCACCGGCAGTGAGGAAAAAGAGGGTGGAAATGTAACGCCTGGGATTGTCGCTGGAAAGATGGTAGGGTGGGGTGCGGCTGCTGGGGACACCTTAAAACCTTGAACCGTAGGGCTTGGGCCCCAGGTCCTGTCTAGAACACCTGCAACCATTTTCTCTTAATAAAGGATGCCTGTTGGAAATATTCCAAGAGTTCTTCGCGTCTTTTAACAGCCAGTGCGTGTTCATGCACCCTGGTCTTTAGCCTCTTAGATGTCTCCCCAACGTATTTGCAGGAACAGTCCTTGCATTGTATCTTATATACCACTGAAGATCTTTCTTCGTTGGGGAGGGGGTCTTTAGGATGCATGATTCTGGCGCGTAATGTCTGGTCCGGTTTATGGGCCACTTTGACATTGAAAGGAGCCAACAATCTAGCTGTTGCCTCCGACACATTGCCAATGTATGGCAGGGAGATACGTACGGGTTGAGTTGTTGTTTTGTCGATTTGTGGATCTTCCCAAGGTCTGGATGGTCTGCTGCAACGCCTAACAAATTCAACTGGGTAGCCATTATACTTACAGGTCCGGAAAAGATGGTTTCTTTCCTTGGTTTTCGCCCTGGCTGTGTTACAGTGTGAGCCTATGCATTTGAATAATGTCTTGACGCAACTTACTTTATGGGCCATTGGATGATTACTTTTGTAGTGGAGGATTCTATTGGTGTGAGTTCGTTTTCGGTATACTCTCGTGTGCAAGGTCCCATCTGGTTGTCGAATAACCAGCACATCCAGGAAAGCTAGGGAACCTTGGTTCTCCTCCTCTGCTGTGAAGCCAATATCTGGGTACACCAAATTCAGTGCGTCCATAAAGTTAACCCTGTCGTGTCTCTTAATGGCAACAAATGTGTCATCTACATATCTGGCCCAAAACCTAGACTGATACTTAATCATTACAGTGGCCTCCAGCCGTTGTAGAACCGCTCTACTATTATACTCGAAATAGGTGATCCCATTGGCATCCCTTTGACCTCTTCGTATATGGTTCCTTGAAAGGTGAAGTATGTTTTTAGGCATAGCTTTGTCAGTTTTATCAAATCCTCGGTATGAAGGGAGTCTTGATGCTGTCCTAGTCCCTCTTCATTCAGGCGATCCTTTAACACCGTGATCGCCAGACCTTGTGGGATGGAGGTGAAGAGTGAGGTGACATCAAATGACACCATCACTTCATCATCCTCCACTCTTAGGGATCTAATTCTTTCAAGAAACTCCTCTGCTGATCTTACTGTGCGCAAAATTGGCCGGCGTTATAAAAAGGGAACTCCCATTGACTTGTTTTTATGCTCTGATGTCGGAAGTGCTGGCCGACGAAAGCTCAGCATTTTATTAAACAAATTCTAGTTTGATATTATCCTGGTGTTCGTATTTATTTGTTTTTACTACATACATACATACATACATACATACATACATACATACATACATATCTTTTGAGCTAATTGCTACATCTGTAGTAAAAATTCTTATTGTAGGTGTCAATGACTGGATTTCAATTTCTGGTTTTTCATTAAGCTTCAGATTATCCATATATACATGTGTGTATGTGTGTGTGTGTGTCTTTTGAGCTAACATCAGCTTCTCTAAACTGATTATCTTTTCATCATCAGTAATGCTGAATCTTACCAAACCATGAATTACATCTAATTACAACTTTTAAACATTGCCATTATTATAATTTAAACTAACATTTATGGTCAATGTGAAAGACATACAGAGGATAATTCCTATTTCCTATACAAGTAAAAAACATTAAAAAAAACCAGGTTGAATTAAATGTGAAAACATGCTTTTTATTTGCAGTTTTTGATGAATATGAAGAAACACATTTCAGATTTGGAGATCTCATTTCAGAGAAACAAGTCTTGAAAGTATTCGTCGAATTCTTCCTCCCTATAAAACAAAGGAAATACATAACATACGTTTTTGAATCAGAACAAGACTACAGCAGTTTTTCTTCACATATGCAGAGAATGCTTTACAGCAAAAGTTCCACATTCTATACATATATTAGCAAGGGTGCACTGACAATATTTATCTGACTAGATAACTCAAGTTTTAGGTGTTTCTCATTAGGTCAAAATGTATTCACTGCAAACTATCCTTTCTACTTCTAGTAAGGTGAGGCTAGTAAGTACCGGTAAGAGGTTAGCTATATCCCTGAGCAAGAGCAATCCCTGCTCTGGAGATTAAATAGTGAGGAAGGAGTCAGACAGAGACTTTTGTTCTGTTGAATTTTCTAGAATTATGGAGAAGGAAATAAAGGGATCCCAACACAGATCAAATTGAGAATAAGAAACTAACCCACCCAATCTTTCAGATACAATGAATAATTATGTAGAGTTCGGTTTTATTTTGTACATACTCCAGCTAAGTGCCTATTTTCCTTCAAAAGTAATTTTTCTCTGAAATCTAATAATCTTAGACTGGCCTCCTAAATATTTTTAAAAATTGTTTTATTGTTTTCAAAATAAAGACGGAGAAACAGCAAAAAAATCACAAAGATAAAAATACATGCATTATCAAAGTAATGAAAATGTGTAGAAAGTGTTTTCTTAAAGGTGAAAGAATGCAACAAAAGAAAAAAGGTATAATAGATCGGTTTATCTATAAATATAATTCTATATATAATGATCTAATGCAATTATTCAAGTACATATATATTTCTACATTATTACTACTCAAAGATATATGTATGTATGCATGTATAAATATGTGTGTATAAACACACACATGCAAACATATATGTACTGTGTACTGTGTGTATATGTATACATATATATATATATACAGTCTATACTCACACATACATACATACCTACATGCTTTATGTCAGTGTTTGTATAAAAATAAAAAAAATGCTTTTGCTTGTTAATTAAAATTCTTTTTCTGTTTAGATAAACTTTTAAGGAAGGCCACAGAACAGACCTTGTTTTTTCTTCTGCATCCTGTGGTGGACCCCTCCAGAAATCTGCCTCAGAGGGACCATCTTCCTGATCATCACTACCTGAGTCCGTTAAACAAGATAACAATGTTTAAAATAGAATGACTTTAAGAGCATTTTCACATGTTGAGCTAGACTTCTTTAACAAGTTTTTTTAAAAAAAAACAACATACAGCATTAAAAATAAAAATACATAATTTAGTTAGGCAGATATTCCTGATCACAATCCATTGGGATTATTATTTTTACCGGTGACAAATCAGGAACATGTTCATAAATACACCCAATTTTTTGTCCTATATTAAGGGTGGGTTTGTGTAGTGGTAAAAGACACTGATTATAAACATAGACCTTAAGTTCTAATCCCTCCTCTGGCACAAAGCCAGCTGGGTGACCTTGGGCCAGTCACATCCTCTCAACCTCAGGAAAGAGATAATGGCAAACCAATTCTGAAAATGTTGCCAAGAAAACTGCAGGAATTCACCACATATTCACTGGGAGGTATAGCTAGCTTGAAGGCACCCATGCACAGACCCACAGTTTATATTGTAGTGTTGTGGCTTTACTACATTTTGAATGATATCTCTCGTACTTCTTTTGACCAAACTATATAATAACGATAAGCCTTCAGGTAAGATTTTCTGGACAGAACTGATTTCATCAAAACTAATACAACTTTAAATATATATATTTGTGTCCTTGTCTCCGAATGCTGTATAATTTTAGTATATATATCAGCCTTTTATTTACTTAACAGGTCCACATTTCAGGTTACCATCCGCTTTAAAAAGTCATTTTCATTTCAGATATTTGTTTTATAGCAAAAAGGAGCTGCATTTTAAGCTGAAACCTTGATGAATTGCACATTTCTTTGGATCTCAGAAATCAGGCTGCCTGCTAATTAGATTCTATAGTAATACATTTCTTCCTTCCATGATGTTTTTCTCCAGATCATCAGTTCCTCCTTTTCTGCTTCGCATATTAGATGATTCGTATTCTAAGACGCTTCTAAGTTTCTCTACTGAACAAAAATGATTTCCTACATTTTTTAAAAAAAATACTAACCTTCATCAGTTTCGTTCGATTCTTCCAATGATGTTGCACCTAAAAAAAAGTCATTTTAGAAATAATTATTTGCATTCCATCATGTTACACCTACAGGTGGTCATTAACTGATCACCACAATAGAACCCAGAATTTCAGTCGTAAGTCATTGTGGTCATAAGTTAAGGTACCACACAACCGGATTCGATTTTATAACTGTTTCTATGATGGTCATAAAATAAGTCACCATGGTTCTTAAGCCAATCATGTGCTTGTTAAGCAAATCCAGCATATCCAATGGGAGTTTTTTACTTGTAAATGTGAGTTGTTTTCCAAGTACTTGAAATGCAATCACGTACTCAAGGGGCAGGGGAGGGAGTGCAGGTGTCATAACTCTGAGGAGTTAGCTCTTTTGAAATCCGTCATAACTTTGAATGGTCATTAAGCGGCCGGCTGTAAGTCAAGAACTACCTGTATCTTCTTATATCTAGACTTAAATTGTAACCTCACAGTCAGATATCCCCCTTTTATAAAATGTGGAATGCACCTGTTATTTAGCTAATTGTGAGCCTAAAGGTAACCTTAAATCTTGAATATTTTTTTTTTACCTTCATGGATCTTTTTTTTCTTTGCCCTGTGCCTGTGCGCTGAAGATGTTCTTTTACCCTTTAAAATTTTGGAACTTTGTTCTTGGTTGTCTTGCTTCTTTCCTGGTTTGACCTCCCTTTTCCTTTATAAGAAGAAATAAATAAAATGTCCATCCAGCTTCAAAAATGTGTAAAAATAGATTAGAACTATAATAGTTTAAACACATATTTGCATATAATAAATCAATCTTCTATAGATGAGAGTTTAAATATAAACCTTTTTACTGAATTTTAACCTGAAAAATGTCTGGAAATGCTAGCACTTAGTCCTTGGGGTAGGAAATAGGCCTCTGGTTTCTATCAATCTGATACCACCTGGAGGGGGGGGGAAGACTGACTACTTACTAACCACAAAGACAATTGTCCTTATGCAATTAGAGGCTATACACATACAGGCAAACTTGTGCGCTTGTGTAGTTCTATTTCATGAGCAAGCAACGGCTACATAATACACACTTTCTCTGACAAACTGGTATTAAAGATACTAATTTTCTTCTTAAAATGTGGACGAATGAAATATAATGGTGTTACCAATCAAGTAATAAGGCAGTACAAATAACGGTTCTGTTTATCTTTCAGGTAAATTCTCTGCTAGTTTTCCTTAAATTATGCAGCAATAATAAATAGGTTGGCAATACGAAACAGGATGTGGTCGAAAGTGGGCCAAAGCCCCAGGAGGAAGGGGCTCCTTCCCAGAGGGTAAAGAGACAAAGTATCTTGGAATGTCTGGGAGGCAGGAAGAGGGTGGAGGACTCTCCCTAACAGGGTTTATCTAGTAGTTATGTGGATAAGGGCTTTAGACTGGCATGATTTCTGTAGGCGAGCAATAACAAAGAAACTACTCTGAAGTAACTCTTCATGTTGTTCTTGGTTTCTGGGACATAGGCTTGCCTAACATGGCATTTTACAATGGGTTAGAGCAGTGATGGCGAACCTTTTAGAGACCGAGTGCCCCAAAACTGCCCTGCCCCCACCCCGCTCCACCCCTGCCCCACCCCCATCCACCTGCAGGGCCATCCACCACCTCCACGGCCTGCTGCAGATCACCCAGGCGGCCCAGCAGCGCCATGGTGGCCACGCCCTCCACCCATGCCCCACAGCATCATCTGTTTGCAACATGGCACAAGGGCGGAGTCTTGTCCCCACTGCCTGGCTGCCATGTCCTTGGCTGCGCTGCTCCAGGCGGGCCGTGCCTGGGGACAACTCTCCTCTGGGGGGCTGGTGTGGAGGGGGCCACGGGGGAAGCGGGACTGGGGCAATGGCACGTGTGCCCACAGAGAGGGTATTGAATGCTGCCTCTGGCACTCAAGCCATAGGTTTGCCACCACTGGGTTAGAGTATACTTCTTTTACCCATATTGGCTAGGATTATGAAAGTTGTAATCAAACACATCTGAAAATATATTCCAAATCAGGGGTGTCAAACTGCCGGCCCACTGCATTGCCGACAATGGCAAAACTCTGACACGTCACATGATGTCACTAGTTTGACATGTTTGTTCTAAATAGTAAATGATAACTAATAATAACAAAAAGTCAGACTGCTGGGAACTGTACATATACTATACTGGTACATTGTGACATCCTAGGTTCTTGTGAAGAACTCAATGCATAAGAAGACCAACTTAAGCTAAAAATCTGGCAGCTGTGATTTTTATTGAAGGTGAAAGATTATAGCATAAACCGACAGTGGTGATCCCAATGGTTATCGACACACTGGGTGTCTTAGCAAAAAGACTTGGATGGCAATTAAAAAAGCTGCACATTGATAAAATTTCCATGTGTCAATTACAAAATCTGTATTGCTTGAATCTACACATATACTAGGTTATATACTGCACTAATACAGTACAACATCCTAGGTTCTTGGGAAGAACCCAATGAGTAAGAAGGCCAACACTAGCTATAGAACTGGCAGCTGTGGTTTCACATTTTGGTGTGTGTAATAAGTAACAGGAGCCTTGGGTAAAATCCCAAAACAACAGGAGTACCACTTGAAACCATCGGCCTTGATAAAATCACTATTAGTCAATTGCAAAAGGCAGCTTTACATGCAACAGTTTATATCCTGAAACCCTTTAATACCATCACGCAACAACCCCCAGCCCAGCCACCCCAAATGTGAGCAGCTGAACTTGGGAGTCCGAGGGGAAGAGAAGAACCGGGCTGCTGTATAGCCACTCCCCCAGCCCAGCCGCCCCAAACGTGAGCAGCTGAACTTGGGAGTCCGAGGGGAAGAGAAGAACCGGGCTGCTGTATAGCCACTCCCCCAGCCCAGCCACCCCTAACGTGAGCAGCTGAACTTGGGAGTCCGAGGGGAAGAGAAGAACCGGGCTGCTGTATAGCCACTCCCCCAGCCCAGCCGCCCCAAACGTGAGCAGCTGAACTTGGGAGTCCGAGGGGAAGAGAAGAACCGGGCTGCTGTATAGCCACTCCCCCAGCCCAGCCACCCCTAACGTGAGCAGCTGAACTTGGGAGTCCGAGGGGAAGAGAAGAACCGGGCTGCTGTATAGCCACTCCCCCACCCCAGCCGCCCCAAACGTGAGCAGCTGAACTTGGGAGTCTGAGGGGAAGAGAAGAACCGGGCTGCTGTATAGCCACTCCCCCAGCCCAGCCACCCCTAACGTGAGCAGCTGAACTTGGGAGTCCGAGGGGAAGAGAAGAACCGGGCTGCTGTATAGCCACTCCCCCAGCCCAGCCACCCCTAACGTGAGCAGCTGAACTTGGGAGTCCGAGGGGAAGAGAAGAACCGGGCTGCTGTATAGCCACTCCCCCCAGCCCAGCCACCCCAAATGTGAGCAGCTGAACTTGGGAGTCCGAGGGGAAGAGAAGAACCGGGCTGCTGTATAGCCACTCCCCCCAGCCCAGCCACCCCAAATGTGAGCAGCTGAACTTGGGAGTCTGAGGGGAAGAGAAGAACCGGGCTGCTGTATAGCCACTCCCCCAGCCCAGCCACCCCTAACGTGAGCAGCTGAACTTGGGAGTCCGAGGGGAAGAGAACAATTGAGCCGCTGAGCAGCCATTGCTCTAATCAGCCGACTCTGTTTGTCACTATGTTTTTCAAGTTTTTTTTATATACTGTTTGTCTAAATTTTAAATATTTATATCTATTTAATACAATTTTAATTGACTTGTTAGAAGTTATGAAAGATTGGGGGGGATTGACTGTTTGTGGAATGAATCGGGTTGAATGGATGAATGGATGGTTAGCTCGTTTTTAAATTGTTAGTTTATAGGGTGGTTTTTGGGAGGGGTAAATTAAATGATATGGATGGAGTTGTGGTTGAGTGGAATGAATGGGATGGACTGGCTAGCCTGCCTGGCACGGCAGAGGCGGAGGGGGAGGGGGGCACTGGCTCTGGGGTGATAGAGGGCCAAAGTATACCGGTCTTGCTGGGGAGAGGCAGATATGGCGGGGGCCACAGGGTAGGCCATTCCCGGGGAACAAGAGCTCGCTGTTTAAAAGTGATCCCTTGCTCCGACCCTGTGAGTTCAGCCCGAAGTACTGGTGATGGGGGAAATCCGGACCCTGGGCTCAGGCTGCTGCTGCTCAATGCCAGGTCGGTTGTAAATAAAGCTCCCCTCATCCATGATCTTCTCCTGGATGAGGAGGCCGACCTCGCATGTGTGACTGAGACCTGGCTGGGCCCGGAGGGAGGAGTTCCTCTCTCTGAGATGTGTCCAGCCGGGTTTCAGGTATGGCATCAGCCACGACCCCAGGGAAGGGGGGGAGGAGTGGCTATTATAGCCAAGAAGACCTTTAGTCTACGCAGGCTTGCTGTTTCTGAGATTGCGGGTTGTGAGTTGCTTCTTGTGAAGTTGGACCTAGGGGTTCAGGTGGGCTTGTTGCTTACGTACCTGCCTCCCAGCTGCGTGTCAACAGCCCTGCCTGCGCTACTTGAGGAGGTTGCTGGGCTGGCGGTTGAGTTCCCCAGGCTTATTGTCTTGGGGGACTTAAATCTGCCGTCGCTCGGCGAATCCTCTGGGTTGGCGCAGGAGTTCATGGCCACCATGGCAACCATGAACCTGACTCAGGTAGTTCAGGGTCCGACTCACGAGAGGGGACACACTCCCGACATGGTATTCCTCTCAGAACAGTTGAGCAATGATCTGAATTTAAGGGGCTTAGATATTTTGCCTATGTCATGGTCAGATCATTCTCTGCTGCGGCTTGTTTTTAAGGCTCCACTCCTCCCCTGCAGGGAGGCGGAACCGATTAGGTGGTTCCGCCCCAGACGTCTGATGGATCCAGAGAGTTTTCAGAGGACGCTTGGGGAAATACCGGACTCTCTCATTCACAGTTCGGCAGAGTCCCTGGTTACGGCCTGGAATATGGCTGCGAAGGGGGCTCTTGACCGGATTGCGCCGCTGCGACCTCTCTGTGGTAGCAGACCCAGGAGATCTCCTTGGTTTACTGAGGAACTCAGGGGGATGAAGCGCCAGAAGAGACGCCTAGAGAAGCGATGGAGGAAAAGTAAATCCGTATCTGACCGAACACTTGTAAGATCTTATATCAAGACTTATCAGGTGGCGCTCAAGGCGGCAAGATGCGCGTATCATTCCGCCTTGATTGCATCTGCGGAATCCCGCCCAGCCGCCCTGTTTAGGGTAACTCGCTCCCTCCTTAATCAGGGGGGGGTTGATGCACCCTTGCAGGGTAGTGCTGAGGACTTTAATAAGTTTTTTGCGGATAAAATCGCCCAGATTCGGATGGACCTTGACTCCAATTGGAATGCAGTATCGGCTGATAATGATTCAGTCGAGATGACAGGGACTCGTCTTGATCCTGTTGTGTGGGAGGAGTTTGACCCGGTGGCACCTGATGAAGTCGACAAGGCCATTGGAGCTGTGAGCTCCGCCACCTGTTTATTGGACCCGTGCCCCTCCTGGCTGGTTTCGGCCAGCAGGGAGGTGACGCGGGGCTGGGTTCAGGAGATTGTCAACGCTTCTTTGAGGGAGGGGTCCTTTCCGGCTCCCTGCAAGGAGGCAATTGTGCGCCCCCTCCTCAAGAAGCCTTCCCTGGACCCAGCTGTTTTAAACAACTACCGTCCTGTCTCCAATCTTCCCTTTATAGGGAAGGTTGTTGAGAAGGTGGTGTCACTCCAGCTCCAGCGGTCCTTGGATGAGGCCGATTATCTGGGCCCTCAACAGTCAGGATTCAGGCTCGGCTACTCCACGGAAACTGCTTTGGTCGCGCTGACGGATGATCTCTGGCGGGCCCGGGATAGGGGATTTTCCACTATCCTGGTGCTACTTGACCTCTCAGCGGCTTTCGATACCATTGACCATGGTATCCTTCTGCACCGACTGGGGGGGTTGGGGGTTGGGGGCACTGTTTTGCAGTGGTTCACCTCCTACCTCACTGGTCGGTCACAGTCGGTGTTGGCGGGGGGTCAGAGGTCGACCCCTAGGTTCCTCCCTTGTGGGGTCCCTCAGGGATCGGTCCTCTCCCCTCTGCTGTTTAATATCTACATGAAACCACTGGGTGAGATCATCCGACAACACGGGGTGAGATATCATCAGTATGCTGATGATACCCAGCTTTACATCTCCACCCCGTGTCATTTCAGTGAAGCAGCGGAAGTGATGTGCCGATGTCTGGAGGCTGTTAGGGTTTGGATGGGTGCCAACAGGCTCAAACTCAACCCCGACAAGACGGAGTGGCTATGGGTTCTGCCTCCCAAAGATAATTCAATCTATCCGTCCATCAGCCTGGGGGGGGAGCTTTTGACCCCCTCGGAGAAGGTCCGCAACTTGGGCGTCCTCCTCGATCCACAGCTAAACTTGGAACATCATTTTTCGGCTGTGGCGAGGAGGACATTTGCCCAGGTTCGCCTGGTGCACCAGTTGCGGCCCTATTTGGACCGGGAGTCTCTGCTCACAGTCACTCATGCCCTTATCACCTCGAGGCTCGACTACTGCAATGCTCTCTACTTGGGGCTACCTTTGAAAAACGTTCGGAGACTTCAGGTAATGCAGAATGCAGCCGCGCGAGCAGTGTTGGGCCTGCCCAGAAATGCCCACATCTCAGCATCACTCCGTGAGCTGCATTGGCTGCCTATTGGTCTCCGAACGCAATTCAAAGTGTTGGTTATGACCTATAAAGCCCTACATGGCATCGGACCAGGTTACTTACGAGACCGCCTGCTGCCTCACGAAACCCAGCGACCGGTTAGGGCCCACAGAGTCGGCCTTCTCCAGGTCCCGTCGGCTAGACAGTGTCGCCTGGCGGGGCCTAGGGGAAGGGCCTTTTCTGTTGCGGCCCCGGCCCTCTGGAACCAACTCCCCCCGGAGATCCGTATCGCCCCCACCCTCTCCGCCTTTCGTAAACTACTAAAGACCCATCTCTGCCGGCAGGCCTGGGGCGGTTGAAATCTTGCCCCTAGCCAGTGTATGTCTGTGTGTATGTTTGCTGAATGAATGGTTCTTAATTTAGGGGTTTTTCTTTTTATATATTTATTTTTATAAATGTACTATTAGTTTGTATTGGATTTCTATTTATGCTGTAAGCCGCCCTGAGTTCCCGGAATAGGGCGGCATAGAAATTTAATAAATAATAATAATAATCTCCTTATCCCAGGTCCTTCGGAAGCATTTGATAGAAAAATCGAAATGCTAAATCCAGTCTAAACATCTGGCTGACTGTGTGACAAACCATAATAATAATTCATTGAAAGGTGCATTACCTGTGATGAAAATTTAATTTGAAAGAGCATTCTGGACAGAGTCCTTTAAAAAAAGAAGAACATATTTTATTTATATGCACACAGAGAGACATACACATAGATTGGAAACCACCTACAAATAGGAGGGATACCAATAACTATCATTAAATGCATACGTAATTAAAAATTAATACAATTTTGAGAGCCCAAACAGTATAGCAGTTAACAGCACTGGAATAGAAACCGGGAAACCGAGTTTTAGTCCTGCCTTGGACACAAAGCCAGCTGAGTGACGTTGGACCAGTCTCTCTCATTCAGCCCTAGGAAGCAGGCAAGGGTAAACCACTTCCACCAATCTTGGCAAAAAACCTGCACTGGCTTGTCCAGAGTATTGTCAGGAGTCAACACTGACTTAGCGGAGCACGGTGGCTCACTAGGTTAAGATGCTGGGCTGGTGATCAATAGGCTCACATTCAAGACCCAGTTGCTGCCGCGGGGTGAGGTGAGCTTCCATCACCTGTTCCAGCTCCTGCCGACCCCGCAGTTTGCAAGTGGGAAACTGCGAGTAAATAGATGGCTACCACTTTGATGGGCAATTTAACAGGGACATCAAAGGAGCCCAACTAGGCAACGATGATACCATCATTCAATTCTTTCAATCTGGAAGCACTTCGGTGCTCTCAACATGAATGAAGTAGTAACCCTGACCTGAAGGCACATATACACACATATAAATATTATTTTTATACTTCAGGACTGCCATATATACATTTTTACTTTGCATTTCTATAGGCTAACTCAGGGGTGTCAAACTAGCGGCTTGTGGGCTGGATGCGTCATGCGCAGGCCATGCCCATCCCTGCTCCGCAAAGGCCAAAAATGTCATGATACGTCACATGACGAGATCGAATTTGACACCCGTGGGCTAACTAACCAACACAAATTGAAATAAATAAATAAACTGAAATAAATAATGCAAATCTCAATAGGAGATTCTTGGGTCACCTTTCGCCAGAATGGTTGTGTATCTGCTTGGACTATGTGATGGCTAAAAGACAGCTGGCTAATTAACCTTCCTGATGTCCTTCATTCTCAAACTCTTCCACAGATCAGGAAAAAGTAGTAGTTTGAGCCACATGGGGGTGCAGCTGATGCACCCAGAGATTAACTGTCAATCTGTCATGGATTATAAGCAGACTTAACTGCACTTTCTTTTGGATATATTGTACTTAAATTTCTCTTCACCTATATTTTTAAAATACCTAATGTTATTTTTCTACACATTTAAGATCCATTGAAAAGGAGATAAATATTGACTACATGAACGGACTTACTTAATTTAACAAGTGCATTTTTCTTTTGCTCATGTTCAACATAACCAAAATTCACCTCCCAGCTCTTTAAGCCTTCTTTTTCATCACAATGTTTGCTTCCACAAGAAAATTGCCCTGGAGAGAAATTGATCAGAACATTAAATTACCAAGATCATAAGAATTTGTACATGATTTGTACAAGTAAATAACTTGTCGAGATTTCCATTTTTAGGGACATTATATTTAAAGATATTATTTAAGAATAGTATATTTATTAAATGCTGCGAAGCATTAATAATGGAGAAAATTTTTTTAACATATTCATACACTCATATGCATACACATCAGGCTGATCTCTTTGGTATTTTGCATAGATGGGGAAAGGAAAAAAGAATTAGAGAGAAATAAAAAGCATTATATTATTGATAATTAGTTATCAAAAATGAGGGTGAGCCTGATTCACAGGTGTTTCTCCATAGTTTCCGGCACTATAAATAAGAATACATTGCCAATTCATTTAATTTTTTTCACCTTAACACATTTTATCTGTTGTTCCAAGGTTGTTGGAATTTCTGCGAATGAGATAAGAGTATTTTATAGAAAACATGTCTTGTCTGGAAGCCCTCTTAAATTCTCCATAATTATTTGCTTAGGGAAACATAATTGCCATAAATAAGATGTAACTTTCAATACAATTTATCAGAAATTAGCATATTGAAATATGTATAAAATAACTGAACATTCTATCTGCAGGAAGAGGCACTTATGACCATGATCTAGATCGGTGCTTCTCAACCAGCTGGATGTGGGAATAGAGAAATAATCTAAATTGCAGGTGTCCAACTTCGGCAACTTTAACAACTGTGAACTTCAATTCCCAGAATTCCCCAGCTGGCCATGCTGGTTGGGGAAATCTGTGAGTTGAAGGCCACAAGTCTTAAAGTTACCAAAATTCGACACCCCTGTTTAAGTAAAGATGTATAATGTATAATTAGATACATGACCCAAGATCTTTTAGATGCTCAACCTGAAATGTACTCTCAGCTACTATGGCTTGAGGTGAGGAACTATCTGGTTCTGATGTTCATTCATTTGAATACCTTCCAAAAGGTCTTTGCAAACAGAGACAAGAAGCATGGAAAGCTGTGCCTTGTCATTTACTTTACTGTTGTGTCTCAATCTTCCTGCAAAGCAGGAAGACAACAACTTCAGAAGAAACATCACTCAAACATTCCAAAGCATCTCTACTCCTGTCTGTTCTCAATCATTTCTGCCTGTAACTCTTGAACACAATTGCCCTTGTATTTTAGGGAACATTCTCCGCACCTCAGTTTCTCTAGCTGCCTTTGAAGCTTCTTGACATTATTGCAAAACAGCAAAGGTCTTGTAAAGCACAGGTCCCTTCTTAGTCTTGCTTTCTGCTTTGACATTTAATCATCGAAGGGATATTTTAGTTAGTATTTTAAAGCCACAACAATAAAAACTGGCTTGAACAATTGTTCCTCTATTCATCACACTTACGTCAAATGATAGATGTTATCATCTTGGAAAGAGCTGTTTAAATCGTCAGGTCCAATACAAGAAATAAAGTATAATAATTGAATTAGCTATATGTTTTTCAAAAAAAAACACACCTCAGTATCCTTCTTGTTTCTCTCAAGAGTGAAATTCAGATTCCCTGACTGAGTGACTGACGATGCATAACATGTAATAGGTGGAGAATCACTATTCTAGATCTTCAATTTTTCTTCCTGGCGTATTTTGACTTATCTTCAAAAATGACTCCAAGCATTTCCCCAAAAGCAGATTGCTGTGATATGTAGGCTTTGCTGTAGTGTGTAACCATAATAATAATTATTGAAAGGTGCATTACCTGTGATGAAATGAGTGTAATGGGACAACATGGTTCAGTCAAGTCCTGCTATGTAACACATTTCATATTGCATTTCCTAGATGTTATTCTGCATTTAACGCTAATAAAGTACAAGTGATATGCAGCCTCTTGGAGGGATTCATCTGGATGCCTTCAGAGTGATGCCAATTTGTATTAAGAGGCTCACCACCAAGCCTTTTTTTTTTTTTTTGAAAGATTAACCTCAGACTGTCCATCTTAGCTGGACTGACAATATCCTCAGAAACTTCCATTCTGTGGTATAAAGCCAATTGTAATCCTAAGACTGACACCAAAAGGTACAGAACTAAAACATTTTTTTCCACCAAATAACGCTAAGTTCTTGTTAAAAAGGAAAAAAAAATTGAATCAAAGTCCTGGGTTTTGCATTTCTACCCTCAACAATAACTACCAAGAAATAATTGATTTTAAGAATCAACAGTAAATGAGTTTAACCCATACTAATGTGAATAGCTATAGGATACATACAAAGTAAAATAACCACATATGTTTATTGCAAATACTGAGGAAAAAAACCTGAACCAAATAATTTTTAGAAAAATACACTCTTCCTAATTCTATCAATGGCTTCAGCTGCTGGTCTATAAGCAAACTTTGGGGAAATTCAGCAGAGAGGATTTACTTATGGGATTAGCTGGTTACATTTTTGAGGTAGGAATGTATGAAGGAATTTTGAGCAGCTTAGCTAATATCCCAAACCTGATTAACTTTCACCTACAATTATGCAACATAACTTGGAGTATCGCATTAGCACAATAACCAATAATCTACAAGACATGTAAATAATGCATGTAAATAAAAGGCCAGTCAATAACCCACAATTAGACACGTAAATAACTTTCAGGATTTGGCAATTACAAAAATATTTGGTCTTTGTGTCTTATTTTGATTTCCTCTGTGGCTGCTCAGATTACATGAACGTTGCTTGTTGTTTTAAACAAGCCAGGATTCGTTGTTGCAAAAATAAATCGAGTATGCATTAATGTACTGTTATGTATGATTGTGATAACACTATTGTAAATTGGGCAGTGTGCATTGGCTTAGACCAGAGACACTGAAATGCAGGTTACTGCTTAATTGTGGAATCTGTTAAATGACTTGCAGGCCAACACTACTTTACAAAAAAAAGGTAATACAATCCCCCCCGTCTACCTTTTTTTTTAGTAGAATACAGTACAGGTAGTTCTTGACTTACAGCAGTTCATTTAGTGACCGTGTGAAGTTACAACAGCACTGAAAAAAGTGACTTATGACTGTTTTCACACTTACGACCATTGCAGCATCCCCCATGGTCACGTGATCAAAATTCTGACCCTTGGCAACTGACTCATATTTATGACGGATGCAGTGTCCCGGGGTCAGGGGATCCCCTTTTGCGACCTTCTGACAAGCAAAGTCAACAGGGAAGCCAGATTCATTTAACAACTGTTATTAAATTAACAATCGCAGTGACTCACTTAACAATTGTGGCAAGAAAGGTCGTAAAATGGGGCAAAATTCACTTAACCAATGTCTTAGTTAGCAACAGAAATTGTGTGCTCAATTGTGGTCATAAGCCGAGGACTGCCTGTATATTTTACCTTCTTTTAGTTGGCAAAACTAACTATATTACGTACCGCTGTGTAGTCAAAACTGCACATTTAGCTCTTGACAAAGTAACAATTTGAAGTGGCAAAGATACACATATTTCCTAATGATATAACATCTACTTCAGGGGTTCTCAACCTTGGCAACTTTAAGACTTGTGGACTTCAACTCCCAGAATTCCTCAGCCAGCTTTGCTGGCTGAGGAATTCTGGGAGTTGAAGTCCACAAGTCTTAAAGTTGCCAAGGTTGAGAACCCCTGATCTACTTGAAGAGCAAACGAAAAACCTGAGTGCAGGTACCGTGTTTCCCCTAAAGCAAGACAGGGTCACACTTTCTTTTTATCCCCAAAAGCCCCACTATGTCTACTTTCGGGGTACGGCTTATATTGATTGGAAAACAATTGTCAGTTTTATTTTAAGTATTTTAAGTATTTAAGTATTTTAAGCAGGAGGCGGAAGTGGGCAGGAGTAATATGTCTTACTTTCGTGGTACGGCTTATATTAGCCGACCCCCTGAAAACCCCGATACGTCTTACAATCGGGGGTGTCTTACTATCGGGGAAACAGGGTAGTCCTCGACTCACAACCACAACTGAGCCCAGAATTTATGTTGCTAAGTGAGAAATTTGTTACGTGCGTTTTGCCCCATTCTATGACTTTTCTTTCCATGGTTGTTAAGTGAATCACTGCATTTCTTAAATCAGTAATATGGTCAACTTTGACTCTGCTTGCCAGAGCATCGCAAAAGGGGATCACCTGACCCTGGGACACCGCCAGTTGTCAAGCGTCCGAATGTAAATCACGTGACCACGGGGATGCTGCAATGGTTGCAAGTGTGAAATATGGTCAACAAGTCGCTTTTTTCAGTGCCGTTGCAACTTTGAACAGTCACTAAATGAACCATAGTAAGTCAAGGACTGCCTGTACTTAATAATGGAAAAGTTCCATTGCTGGTTTCCACTTGTTATTAAAATGAGACTCTTATCAAAATGAAGACTGTGTAGCTCAATGAATTAATATTTCAATCATAGAAACTTAATTTTCTAGCAATACTGGGCAATTTGTATTATTTATAAGTTCCATTTATTATCATTTACACTATTCGGTAACTACAGCTCAGTGCAGAGTTTACAGGGTGAGATTTTAGAAGTTGTAAGTAGGCTAGCAAAAGTGATATAATAGCAGAACAATTACATCTGAAATGAAAAATAACTTAATTAAATGGTGGCAAATAGTTAAAATCGTAATAGAGGCATGTCATATTGTAATGATGTTAATACAACCATTTGCATTACAACAGGGGTTCTCAACCTTGGCAACTTTAAGACTTGTGGACTTCAGCTCCCAGAATTCCTCAGCCAGCTTTGCTGGCTGAGGAATTCTGGGAGTTGAAGTCCACAAGTCTTAAAGTTGCCAAGGTTGAGAACCCCTGCATTAGAAGCAGTCCTCGTGTCCACAGTTAAGCCCCAAATTTTTGTTCTTAAGCAAGTTGTTTGTTAAGAGAGTTTTGCCCCATTTGACGGCCTTTCTTGCCACAGTTGTTAAGTGAATCACCACTAACTTGCTACGTTAGTAACATGTTTCTTAAGGGCAGGGGTCTTCAAACTTGGCCCTTTTATGACTTGTGGACTTCAACTCCCAGAATTCCTCAGCCAGACACACTGGCCGAGGAATTCTGGGAGTTGAAGTCCAGAAGTCATAAAAGGGCCAAGTTTGAAGACCCCTGGTTAAGGGAATCTGGCTTCTCATTGACTTTGCTTATCAGAAAGTCTCAAAAGGTGATCATCTGATCCTGGGACACTGCAAGGGTCATAAATGCTACTTGCCAAGCATCCAAATTTTGATCACGTGACCCTGGAGATGCTGCAATGGTCATAAGTGTGAAAATGATCATAATGGTCACCTTTTTTGGTGCTGTTGTAATTTCAAATGATCACTAAATGAATAGTTGTAAATTAGGGACTCTCTCCACACACACACAAGGGGGGATATATATATATATATACACCAACAAAAGGAAACTGCAAAAATACATCCAAGAAAACTTACAACTGCATCTCACAACAATCTTGCATGCTTATGCCTCTTAGTGGTAAACTATATTATTGCTCTCTAACAATGATGTTTGATGACTATAATAACCTTAGCAAGCCTAATAGTAAGAATAAATTATTATATGACCAAATCATGGTATTTTAGAAGGCTAGAGTACAATTAACAATGATAAACTCTGTTGCCTGAAATCAATGATATAACTGGTAAACTATAAGTAGGTTTTTCTAGGTCTGTGAAGATGCCAGATCGGGGTTAGGCAACCTTGGCTCTTTTATGACTCGTGGACTTCAACTCCCAGAATTCCTGAGTCAGCTATGCTGGGAGTTGAAGTCCACTAATCATAAAAGAGCCAAGGTTGCCAATCCCTGTGCTAGATCAACACCTGGTGTTAGGAAGGGCCAACAAACATAAGGTGAATCCCATTTTTACCTGCAGTTCTTCAGCCTTCAAAGCATCAGATTTTGGGAGCCTGAAGAGGCTGCAGTGACAGGTGAGGAAAAACCCATTCCATAACAGAATTCTGTTCATCTAAGTTAGGTTCTAAGGCTCAATAAGGAACAAGAAGAAAACTTGCCTTTTCCTGATACAACTTCTTGCTCATGCCTCCATCTAAATCCAAACTGTTGGAAAGATTTTACAAATAAACAGTTACGATTTTGCATTTAAAATTCAGCAAACAAACAAAGGAAAAAGTGGCCTCTAGATCTAGAAGACTTTTTTTTGTTAGAGTAAGCAATGAACAGTAATTATCAATTATGAAAACCAAGTCACATGATTCCATATGCTGATTAGGAACGTGGTGCGTGAAATCAGAAATGGTAACAATAAGTACAGTTGTGCTTTATTGTAGGTATTTTAATGTTGTTCATGTATTTTATTAGATTTTTTTTAATCTGCTGAATTTGGGATAATTGATATAAAATGTCAATATAAAGAGATGAGGTGACCATGAGGGTACTATGACAGCAGCATTTCAAGGAACTAAGTACTAAATACTCCTTGTTCAGTGCCACTGTAACTTTGAACAATCACTAAATGAGCATCATTAACTAAGGACTACCTTTATATTGAGCTAGATTCAACAGGCTGGCCATTCAGCTATATTTCCTTTTAATCATCCATCACACTGGAATATTTTTCCGAAAACAATCAAATGCTAAGAAGCATTGTAACCAATAAAATTCATAGCCAGTGCTATATCTATTTTCATCTGTGCCAAAGGCTAATTTTAAGTCTCTATATTGATTTCAAGAGGATGAAAGAGAGGATTGAGAGTCATGTCATTCTGCTCTCTAGTTTTGTACTTAAGAAGTACGCGGGATCAAATTAATGCTATATTTCAATGCATCTCAACCATTATTATATTTGCTAATCTCTCTGAATCCTAACTGCTGCAGACGCTCTGTGAGCGAGGACTACGGCATTGTGACTTTTCATAAGGACACCACAAGGAATCTGTGCACCCACTTCTGGAAACAGAATCTTCTGCTATGTGGTTTGCTCTATAGGTGTTCATTCAAAGAAAGCATGAGTTTGCCACTTGCAAGCATGGTGTCTATTCATAAACAAAGGAGCTGCATCAAACATGTGCTATGGTTCTGCAACAGCCATTGGGAACAAATAGATCAACACTGCTTTGTTACTTAAACAAAATCTCTAAAAGCAAGTTAAGTGTCCTCAAATATCGGATTCTCATGCACTGACCATAAGCAATAATGGGTTTGTAAAACAACCCTCTATATCCGTGGTGGCGAACCTACGGCACACGTGCCACAGGTGGCACGCAGAGCCCTCTGTGGGCACGCGCACTGTCACCTCAGCCCTAGGCCTTCAGCTGGGTTTTATAAAACCTTTTCACTTTAGGCCTCCGCCACCGTGTGCAAAACAAAAAAAAAAGGTTCAATCAATCCATTTCAACTTCTCGCAGGAAAAAAAAAATCTCGCAAAGTTGGAATTGATTTAACTTTTTAGTCTCACCCAGTCTGCCGTTACCATCGCAGCCACACCCACTCAATGGACCATGCCCACCCAATGGGCCACGCCCACCCGGCACCCGATGATACATGGGGTTGTGGGTTGCAGTTTGGGCACTCAGTCTCGAAAAGGTTCATCACTGCTCTATATTATTCCATTCCCTGAAACAATTTGCTAAAGAACTAAGTATCTTCAAAACTTTGGGCCAAAACCTAAAAATTACCTTGTTCCCTTTGTATTTTCTCAGATCTGCTATACAGTATTCTTTGAATAATTTATCATAGTATTTCTTGCTCAACCTCTTCTCCCTGAAAGATAGAATTATTGATTGAAGAGAAGAAAAAAACATATGGACAAAAAGAGGAAAGGTATTCCACTTTTAACAATGGATAGGCAGAAATGCCAACAAGTTTATTTGCCATTAAGTATTAGTTGCAGCAGAAAAATTTTAAAATGGATGGCATTTATTGTTCAATTGGCTTGCTATTAATTGATTTTTATCATGAGCTGCTTTCCTACAGAGTGTTTTTATTTCACACTTCTTAAATGTCTGGAACTATCTTTTGGGGTAAAAAAAAAAGGCAGTATGTTGTAGTTCAGTGTTCCCCAACCTTTCTGGTTTTGCAGACTGGTGGGGGGGGAGAGAAGGGATGGTTCCACGTGAGCGGTGTGTGCATGCAGCTCCATTTGTGCAAGCGGCAGGCATGCACGCACGCCACTTGTACAAATGGAGCTTTGCCTGTGCGTTCACCCGCCATTTCCGCAGCATGGTTCCAAATGGGCCATGGCCCAGCCGTGGGCCATAACCCAGGGGTTGAGGAGCCTTGATGTACTGGTTAAAAGTATTAGGCTAGTGACTGGGAGACTGAGTTCAGTTCTTCTTTCCTTAAAAAGGACAGCTGGGTGACCGTGGGGCCAACCACTTTCTCTCAGTCCTAAGAAGCAGGAAATTGTAAAATTCTAAAATTTTGCCAAGAAAACTGCAGCAACTTATCCAGGCAGTCACCAGGAGTCAAGACTAACTCAAAGGCATCAAATATGTAAGTAAATAAAAATATTCAGTAGAGGAGACTTAAGAATTAAAATGGGAGTGAGAGGCCACATCCACACAATTTTGACATGCAGCCATCCCATTCATGCCACCCTTAATCTTGCTGACCCCATAGTGCTTTATTTTTTTTTCATATACCTGGGAATGGGTCTATGCTATACTGCTACATGTACAGTTTTAATAGGCAACGTTCTAAGGGCCATGATTTCTGTTTCCATAGCAAAACTTCAGTCATTCAATATATAAAAGGCCTCCTCTATCTGGCATGCATAATATCATGGCTACTCAATGCACTGCAACTTTTTTTCTTTCCTTTTGAACACGGATACATTATTTTTTTTTATTCTTTACTTCCTTGAAATTATGGGTCAGGTGGTTGACTGTAGACTGCAACTTTCAGAATTTGTTTTTTTTTTAAAAATTCTCTTGACTGCTACCAAGGGGCTACTGGGATTTATGCAGATGAAATGCAGCCATTGGGTAAGTGCAGCTGAACATTAGGGGTTTGAGAAAGGGACTTAGAGGAATCCGTAAAATATCCTACGAACATAGGATGATGAGGGGAGACAAGAAGTTAAAGCTTTTTCAGTGGGAGCAGCACTACTGGGAAGGGAATGCCTATCAGTCAGCTCAGTTAACATCCTTTCAATTGCATATCTTTACCTAGAATGAAATTAATAAATTTCAAGCCCTTGGAGTCTCCAGTTTACCAACCCATTTTAAAAAAAGGTATCTATAGAAATGGGAACACTGATTTGCCTTTAGGCTGGTCTATAACCATAATAAGATTTGAGTTGATCTGATCTGATCTGCCTTACAGCCAAAAGAAGACTGAGAAGGTGAGCAAAGAGATCAGGGATTAGTCTGAAGGAAGTAATCCCAAAGGAGTCACAAGACTGCTGGCCTCGCCCATGTCAGCCAACACACAGAAATTTCATTTCAGACTGCTTCCCCAATGCACATCAGTGGGCCCTACATCACCTGCACAGAGCATATGAGGTAGAACAAAAGGAAAAACACTTCTGAATTATTTCTATGACTTGGATGACTGAGAATCTCCATAGACACTTCTAAATTATCACACCTTAAAAAACCCTTGGGCTGTCATGGGATACTGAGATACAGGGGGAGACAAGCAGACATGTGCTTAGGAAGGGGTTAATGGGCTGTCCTTGGGCCACACCAAAGAGGTTGTGGGAATCCGTTTGCCCTGACAGAGAAATAAAAAAAGCTCAAGTTACCAGTTCATATCGACTTCATCCTCTTCTCTCCACAAGAATCTGTGGTTCTCCCTTATAACATCAAGATCAGTCTTATCATTTTCTCTGTTAAAAAGAAAAAAAACCCTTAGGGCTAATAATCAAAGAGTTGTTTTTAATTAAAACTAGTAATAAAAACTGTTCATTCTTTTGCAGTTTTTGTGAAGTTTTTACCATATCATTTTTTCCTCTAAAAAGCAGCTTTTAATCAAAAAATCCCATCCTTCAGACTACCTTACACGACATCAAAATGCTTCTGAGATTTTTTTTAGATTCAGAAAAAATAGCAAGACAACTGTATTCAGATTCTTTTATAACTTAGCAATGTTATTTTATGCATGTTCATGCATAAATACTATCCACATTTAATCTAGATAATATAGTTGAAGTGTGCTTTTTAATTCAGAAACAGAATCCAATTCAACAATATTCTATTTATATATAGCTTTTCACTTTTAGTTCTGAATTACACAATTGGCATAATTAAAAGGATTTGTATTTTGCATATTTAATTCTTAAATATATGATAGGAATGCTCTGCTGAGAATTAGTTTAAGCATTACTACTTCTTATAGAAACTGTATAATCTCCAGATAGGAAAAGTATGCATTTATTTACATAGGAACTTTCTGTACTTTTGATCATCAACATATTCAATATGAACAAGATAAGTAAAATATAATAAGGTAATTTTTAATTATCCCAAAAGTACTCATGCATAATTTAATCTTATATTTACATATGCCAAGTAAATTTTGATTGTCTTCAATTATTGATGATTTCAGCCTTTTATAAATAAGATGTACTTACCCTGAACGTTTGAAGTCTTCTTTCTTACCACCATAGTATAAAATGTAATCGTTTACAAACTTCTTATGTCTTGCATACTGACAGAATTAAGAAAATTAATGTTTTTTAAATGATTGCCTAATAACAACTTCATCTTAAGATCAATTCATAAAAACTATTCCCAAAACATTTCTATAATACAATAAAGTGCAAGAGAGGGCAATTCTAAAGTGATAATTATTGTTAATGATGAATAGGTACATACATGTTACGTTACGTTACGTTACGTTACGTTACGTTACGTTACGTTACGTTACGTTACGTTACGTTACTACAACAACCTCTACCAAAACTGAAGAGGTTGTGAGACCTGGAAAACTCACACAACTGTTTTAAAGAGTTGCTGACTGGTGCTATATTTACATTGAGTGTCTTGAATAATTTATTCTAAATCAAAACTGAAAAAGTTTCAAAATTATATAAATGTGAATTCTGTAGTGCTGCAATTGTTATATATTTAAATACATACAGAGAGAGAAACATAGACATTAATCATAGCTCATACAGTATAAGTATGACTGTTAGCTTCAGAAATGGAGGTAGTTACAATTCTTTGACTTCTTTTAATTGCTCATCTTAGTTAACATTTGGAAAACACAGCCTTATGACTGCACAGAAAAGAGAAGGAACATCTAAGACATATAATTAAATAAATGTATCTGTGTATAGGTGAATAGCAAAGAGAAGATAGTTTTCTCCTTATTAAATTAAATTTTCATATTTGGAAATAGTGAAGTCATAGTATGAAAATGCATCCTATTAATCTTCCAGAGTGATGTTTGATAACTTTCTAATGTGATTTTCTTGTCTGCCAGTTCAGTTTCCTTACTATTTTCTTTTCATTTAAAAAGAAACACCAATCTAACCAGATATCCTGTTTTTCTTTCCTTCCCACAAAATCAAGATAACCAGAAATTGTCCATGCTTGAACTCTGCCTTAAGAAATTTAATTTAAAACATACTTGAAGAAAACCACAAAGACAAAAATAAAAACATACACAAAAAAAGGTTTGAGAGTGTTTTGTTCAGGCTTTTTTTTTCAATATTAGAAACAAAGTATTTTTGCTCTGTATTTTTCATTAAAATATTAAAGGATACGGCATCCATTGCTATTAAATGGAACCGTCTATTTCTGGCTTCTTCCCTAAAAAAAAAAAGAAAATGTTATTCCAGTAATTTGGATGCTTAATGCGATTCTGACAATGTTACACCAGTGTGATGAGGTACCTGTCCCACTCATCCATTGCCACCTGTCTGTGGGCCACCTTGTCGTGCTTGTCCTTCTGGAAGGGCTTTTGGAGTAAGGCATCTTCACTGGTTGACGGGGAGAATGGAGAAGAAAAAGGAAAGTATTTCTTAGATATTGAATTTAATTTTTAAAATCTCTTTTGAAAACTACACACATATAATAATTGTAAAATACTCAGATAATTACTAGAATCAAGAATGATAACTAGAATCACAGTTTCCTTAGACACATATTCAGATGCCAGGATTCATATATCTACAAAGATCAAAAGTGTATAGATTCTGTTTTTTCCCTGACATTCTGTGAAAACAAAAAATTGGACTCTGAAAAAGCAGATAGGAAGATTATTGGCCCTTGGATTATTGAACCCTTGGATCAATGAACAAATCAACTCATAGTTGCCAGATAAGACGCAAATGACCAGATTCAAATTATCATATTTCAGACACATTATGTCAGGGGTGGGGAATTATGGCCCCTTTATGATTTGCGGACTTCAACTCCCAGAATTCCTGAGCCAGCATGGGGGAACTATGGCCCCTTCATGATTTGCGGATTTCAATTCCCAGAATTCCTGGGCTAGCATGGCAAAGACCTAGCTCTCTGCAGAAGGCTCTAATGTTGGGAAAGGTGGAAGGAAAGAGAAGAAGACAAAAAGCTGCAAAGTGGACAGACTCAATTATGGCAATAGTGGCTACACACTGATCAATCAAAATCAAGACTTAAGTATCCTGGTCATTTTAAGAAAATCCCACTGTAATGGCTATTTCTTTTTTCTTTCTTGATTAGCAACTGAAGGCCATTTGAGATCAAGATCTGAGAGAAAGATCTGATCCTAGCACTTCTAGATACCAACCTCTAGATTACAGCAAGCTTGTTTATTTTGTGTAGTCCGTTCATGTGCAAACAGAAGGAATTAGGTTGGGAAGACTGTTTGAAATATTTGGCACTATGTTCAAATCCCTATAATAATCATTCCAATAGAGGCAAGCGCTTCAGGAGCAAGAATGCAGCTACTTATTGTTGTGAGTGTCCCTAGACCAGCTTGGGAAGTGTCAGAATATGAGGATCAGCAGCCAGGCCCCTCTGGGTGTTTTCCCCTCCCGGCAGCCGAGGAGGAGCAGCCAGGTCCCTCTGGGTATTTGCCCCTCCCGGCAGCTGAGCTAGATAATGAGGAGCTCTGTATGCATTCTGAATCAGACTCTCAAAATGATGAGTCAGATTTAGAACAAGAAGATAAATGGATTGATCCGAGGTTCCGAAGGTTTGATAAGCGCAGGTGTCAGTTAACTGGAAAAAGGAAGTAATGGGGGGAAGTGACGTATCGGACACTATATTAGAAGGGGAAAGAAAGACTACGCCTTTGTCACGAGCAATGTTAATCAAGGAGAGGCTTGAAAACTTTTGCAGTGCGTTGGAATTCTGGTGTTTTGAAAACCTACCGAAGAATAATGAGGTCTTGGACAATGTGATAAAGAAAGAGTAAGTTAATTGGGAAGTAGGAGGAGGAGAGCATGTTTATCTAAATGTAAATAGATCTGATTTGGTCGTTCCGGCCAACAAAAAAATGCCAGCAGCTTGCTTTGAAATGAATCCTTTTGAAATGTGTTAAATAAACCTCTTAAAGACATATTTACGTGGATTTTAATGAGCTGAGAGAGACCAGACATAACACTTATCTGCCTCTCTTTAAACCAATTGGCTACTTTAAAGCATTGCATAAAAAATGTTGTTTCTGCCCTTGTGTCTCTGAATCCAAAGCACATAGCTCTAATGGATGTTTTTTATTTTTATTTTTAATTCTTCAGGGCAAGTGAAATTCTAATGACATTTTTAAAAGGTTGATAACCATAATCTCCTTCTGATTATTCAGGCAGAATAGGTTTAGATTTTCTCATTTCACCATTTTTAATAGGTTTCCCCTCTATTTTCTAAGCAACCAAGATAATGCTCCTGAATGCCACAATTAATGCCAGTGTTACTTTAATTTAAAAAAAAAATCAGCATAAAGGAATGTACCTATTTATAAACCTACTCCCGATCAATGAGCATAGGATTGCAATACATGTCACTTCCCACTCAGGCAGAAAATCTACCTGTATGGTCACAAGGAGTTGAAAAGGACTTGATGGCAAGTAATCAATCCTTTCCCATAAAGACAAGTTGGTAAGAAATAATAAGCAACAGTTCATTTCTTTTCATTAGGTATCCTTTCCCTCAATTTCCTGGCCTCGACTTGCTTTGATTTCTTGTTCAGTACAGGTAATCCGTGACTTATGGCTACAATTGGGACTGCAAAATTTGTCATTAAGCAATGTGGTCATTAAGCAAGGCATTGCATGACTGTACCAGATTTTACAACCTTTTTGTCACTAAGTGAGATATCACGTGTCAGCTTCCCCGCTGATTCCGCTCGTCAAAAGTTGGCTGTAAGGTTGAACGTGATTACATGACCCCAGGAGGCTGCAACTGTTGTAAATGTGACCCAGTTGCCAAGCCAGATTGCAATCACACGACTGTAGGGAAGCTGCAACAGTTGTAAGTGTGATGCCTGATCATAAATCACTATTTTCAACATTGTCATTAACTTCTGTAACTAAATGAACTGTCATAATTGAGGACCATCTGTAACTTGATGTAGGAGGGAATTACTAGCCAGCCTTTAATGGGGCTCTGGGTCTTCCGAACTGAAGCTCAGAACTACAAGGAATGGGATGCCAAACAGCTACTAAATGGATACTACCAGTGGTGGGATTCAGCCAGTTTGTACCAGTTCTGCAGAACCGGTAGCTAATTTTTTGTTGCGCAGGCCTAGGACTTTCAGAAGTGGCATCCACACAGAGAACCGGTTGTTCACATATTTGAATCCCACCACTGGATACTACAGTGTTTTTTAGTGTTGTTTCGAGACAAGATACTCTGCTCACACTTAAGTAAAAAAGAAAAGTCTGCTATTTGCACACATACAAATTATAATGCTACCAGAGCAATATGTTACCTATTTTTCTGTTGGCAAACTTTCTCCACTGTTTCATCATCACTAAAATCAGAGTCATAGTCCCCATGGCCAAGTATCTGGAGGAAAAAACATACAACATGGATTCTGGTAAATTTATGGATTATAAGGCATTAGCTTCAATTTCCAAACTGAAATAACCAGAAACACATTTTGAGAAAACAAAATGAAATGGCTTCATAAACAAAGACTTGGTCTGAACAATGGAAAACATCAGCAGATTTCTCTGTATCCCTCTTCTCAATACACAAAAATCCATTATCTGCAACCATAGATTTCAGTATACAAATAGTGAAGAACAACATTACAGCAGAAGTGACTATTACGTTTTGTCTGCATATACTTCTCCCTCTTCAGGGAGATCATATCCCTTTAGAGCAAAATGAGAGGAGGGCTTATAGAGTAGACCAAGGTGGGCAATTATGGCAACTTTATGACCTATGGACTTCAATTCCCAGAATTCGTGCATGCTGGCTCAGGAATTGTGGGAGCTGAAGTCCACAAGTCATAAAGTTGCCATACTTATCCACACCTGGAGTAGACTCACAGAGAGTCACTTGTTTCTCCCCCTCGTTCTTCTTCTTTTCCAGAAAAGAGGGGTATAAAAAAAATGTGGGACTGCTGCAATGGCTGAGATTTCTACAATGTGGCTTCCCATTCCGAACAATATATATACTGGTAGTCCTCAACTTATGATCATAATGGAGCCTGCCCATTACAGTCATAAGTCACGATGGTCTTAAAGCTAGTCATCACATGACCAACCCAGTTTTATGACTTTTTTTGCAGCGGTTCTTAAGCAAATCACCATGGTCGTTAAGTGAATCCTTTGTTCGCTACGGACATTTTTGCTGAAAACCAGAAGTAAACACCGGGTTTTTAGCAAAAATGTCATAAATTGTGATCACATGACCATGGGAAATTGCAAATGGCCATAAATGCAGGGTGGTTGCTGAGCATTCAAAATGCATTCGTGGAGTGTGGAGTGGGGGTGGCCTCTTGAACTTTGGAACTGGATCATAAGTACTGTCGTAACTTCAAATGGTTACTAAGTGACTGGTCGCAAGTCAGGGGTATCCTATAAAACAACTTTGAAGGCAGCCATCCTTTGCTACCTATAAAGAACCAATAATTGCTCACATTTTTGCCCAGGCCAAACTGCATGCCCAAATCTATTCTCTGTATTGGAAACAATTTAAGAAGTCTTCAGATCCTAAGGTCCTAACAGTTGTGTGACTGACCCAGGTTTGTTCAGCAAAAACCTCGAATAAAAAGTATAATTGACAAAGTTATACTTTAGCCAAGTATAAAAAAGATCATTCCATGCTATGCATCAGACAACAAGGCACCAAAGGGCAGGATTCTAAAATTTATTTCCAATGTCCTTTTTCAACCAAGCAGCTACAGTTCTTCTTTAATAAGGCATTAGTAAGGCATATAATCCTGATTTAAGTTCACAAGGGGGGGGGAAATCAGCAAGAAAATATGGAATTTATTAAATAGGGTGTTTTTAAGGATTGCATAATATCCCTTTCTTACAAATACTTTAGCATCCAACTTCAGTTTTGTTTATGAGAAAAGGAACTTTCTTCCTTCTACCAATGTCATTTTCTGTAATTTAAGTTTCAAGAGTGATTTCAAAAATGTCATATGTACCTTAAACAATCGTAAAAGTATATAATTTTTTCCAACTTACTATGCAGATTTAAGGGTGAAAGTGGCATTTCTAATCACGGACATTTATGAGTGATTGTACAAAACATACATGATAAGTTATTCCATGCTGAAGTACTTAGAATACAAGGGTGATATCACAGCAAATGGAATTGACAACCAGTTTCTAACTGAGGTTTTGGAACCTTGCCAACTAAAGAACATGGAAGAGCCATGAATGTTTTCTAATCTGATTTTAAAAATGTGTTCCTCTTGCAATTTACTTTAGAACACGTTTTCAACCAACAATGTCAAACTACCAATATGATACTTTATCTGCAACATTTATGATACTGGGATAGATTTATGATGGGGACAAACACATTTACCAGCCATAAACATTATCTAATGGGTCATTATCACCATACTTACAACATATTGCAAAGATGGACCAAAATAGAGAGTTTCTTCAGCCTTTTAAATTATGCATACAAGTTATTTCTTATCTGGTTTAGTAGTTATGAATTCAAAACCAGACAAAAGCGTTATCTGTAGTTAAAAGTGACCATAAAAACCATAACTGCCATATAACTACATTTTTATTAGATTGAATAGATTGATGGAGAACAATCTAATAATTCTATTTTAAAGATTGAAATAAAAAAATAAAATAAAGGTAAAATGATAAAACATGGGGAAGGACTCTTTGGGAGAAAAAAACTATATAATGATTCAGAAAAAAAAAGGGAAACATCAGCCAACTATAGGCCAAAGACCTGCTTACCAACAACTTTCAAATTGCTAATTGGTATGTTAGCTGATGCAGTCCAATAGCATCTACACAGAATCCTCAACTTGCAACAATTAATTTAGTGATTGTTCAAAGTTACTATTAGGAAATAGGAAATAGTGGACTACCAAGTTAGCTGCTGCAAGAAGATTGCACAGATTTACTACGACATGACGAAGTAGCAACACTGGTGCAATGAAAGATCTGCTAGAGCAGCGGTTCTCAACGTTTTCCGGGGCTTGACCCCGGCCCGCACCGCGCATGCGTGGTGCGACGGCCCGCATCGCGCATGCGCGGCGCGACGGCCCGCATCGCGATAGGGGGGAAAAAATGGCCGAGCAAAAAAAAATGGCCGACCAAAATAAAAAAAATGGCAGACTGCGGTGCTTGGCGACCCCGTGAAATGGTCGTTCGACCCCAAATGGGGTCACGACCCACAGGTTGAGAACCGCTGTGCTAGAAATACAATTTTCCTGCAAACAAGAACTGGTGGGACCACAAAATAGACAAAGTAACTAGAAAATGAAGACGTTAAAGTGCTCTGGGGCTTTAGAATTCAAACAGACAAGCACTTGCCACATAACAACCCAGATTTAATAATTGTCAATAAGAAAGATTTTTTTAAAAGTCTGGAGAACAGACACTGCAGTACCTGGAAACAAAAGAATCAAGAAGAAGAACTGAAGAAGGTATCAAAATACAAAGATAAATAAAAGTAGAACAACTATGAAAGCGAAGATAGTACTAATAGTAATAGTAATAGGCCCCTTGGGTGCAATCCCAAAACAACTGGAACACTATCTGAAACCATCCACATTGACAAAATCCTATCTAAACATCTGGCTGATTGTATAACCAAAAATAAACTGATTATCAACAATGACATAACACAGTAGTCAAAAATGATTTACTGAAACATCTGTAAAAATTCTCATGGGCCAATAATGAAAAATTGTTGGGATCATATAGTTGAAAAAGTAGTCAGAAATGAGCAGGTTAAAATATTGCGGGAATTCCAAAAAGAAACGAATAAAGACTTGATGCATACACAACACATCAGACTGAACTGTGGTTGAAAAGAAAAAAAATGTGGATAATTGATGTGGCAACACTAGGCCGTGCTAGGATAGAAAAGTAAGAATTGGAAAAAAGCAAAAAGTATCAAAATCTGAAAATCAAAGTTGAAAGATTATGGCATAAACCAGTCATGGAGATCCAGGGGTTATTGGTTCACTGGATGTCATACCCCCCAAAAATTGGACAGCTTATATAAAATCTGCACACTGACAAATTTTCCATCTATCCATTACAAAAGGACACACTGTTTGGATCCACACATATATTACGCCAATACATTACGACATCCTAGGTTCTTGGGAAGAACTCCATACCTATGAAGGCAAACACCAGCTAACAACTGGCAGATTTCATATAGTTCTGCATATAAGAGAGAATCAATCAGAATAGAACTGGAAGGGACCTTGGAGGTCTTCTAGTCCAACCCTCTGTGGCTCTCCAGTCTTTTCTTAAAAACCTCCAGTGATGAAGCACCCATAACTTCTGAAGGCAAGCTGTTCCACTGGTTAATTGACCTCACTATTAGGAAGTTTCTCCTTAGTTCTAAATTGCTTCCCTCCTTGGTTAGTTTCCATCCATTGTTTCTTGTCTTGCCTTCTGGTGCTTTGGATAATAAGTTCATATGACTTTATTTCTGTATTTGATTGAATGCTGATGTGCTAAAACTATGCACATTATATCCCCAATGTTACAGACAAGCACACCTCTTTTTCCACTTTTAACACAAAGCTCAGGAAGGAGTAGTTGTGATTAAGCTGTACACTTTTATTATATAAACTATGATGTAGACTGCAACAATCACATTCAGGTGAGCCTTAGCCTTGTTACTTGCTTTCTCTGACTTGCTCCCTGTGTAGAAGGTATATTTTGGGAAGCAAATAGTTGGTAGATTCCCTGCATGTGATGAGACTTTACATTACTTTAGCATAAAATAAACAGAAAAAGAGAGATTCAAATATGATAGAGCCTGCATAGTGGCTGAACTGTCTGTATTGGAGGGATGTGCTCATCTTGGCTAGACATTTGAAATTTTGTGATATGGTTTTATGATTTATATGAATGCACTTCATAAATTTTTTTGAGAGGTGATCTGTAATCTGAAGCAATAAGGGACATGCCATTTGCAAAGTTTCAATGCATCGTTTTTAAATAGATTTGGTCCACCTCTATGCTTGCTTAGGCCTAAAGACAGAAACGATAGCCTAAAAGATATGGAACTTCTGTAAAAATCAAATGCTCTTGCTGAATTCAATAACCATTTCAGCATATAGATTATTGATGAGCTACCATTTAGTAAACTCCATTCAAGCACAACGCATACTATACATTACTACTCCTGGCCAATGTATACTTTACAATAAAATTATTTATTCGTTAAAAATTACAAATTTGAACCAACAAAATGAAAAAATAAAATGTGACAGGGACAACAGGCACATTAGTGCACTTATGCACGCCCCCCCTAGGAACCTCTTAAATATGGTATGAGGACCACAGAAATCACAGTTACGATTTTAACACTGCGATAAACACTATGGAGCTAAATGTCTATGGAGATTCTCAGTCATCCATGCTTTTTTCAAAGGGCAACTCTACTTTGTTTTTCCTTGAAGATGTTTCGCTTCTCATCTGAACTGAAGAAGCTCCAAGGATGAGAAATAAAACTTCTTAAGGAAAAACAAAGTCCAGTAGCCTTTTGAAAAAAAAGCACCTTTGAGACTAGAGGTAAAGCTCTCACACTCAGCCATCAGACTCAAGAAATGCAAATACAGGTAGTCCTTGACTTACAACAGTTCATTTAGTGACCGTTCAAAATTACAACAGCACTAAAAAAAGTGACATGACCGTTTTTCACACTTATGACCATTGCAGCTGCCCAATGGTCATGTGTTCAATATTCAAGACACTTGACAACTGACTCATATTTATGACGATGTCCTGGGGTCATGTAATCCCCTTCTGCAACCTTCTGATGAGCAGTCAATGGGGAAGCTAGGTTCATTTAACAACCATGTTACTAATTTAGCCCTTGCAGTGATTCACTTAACAACAGTGGCAAGGTGGTAAAATGGAGCAAAACTCCCTTAACAAACGTCTCACTTAGCAACAGAAATATTGGGCTCAATTGTGGTCGTAGGTCGAGGACTATCTGTACTACCGTATCACTGCAATTCACCGTCGCCTATAAACCGATTTTTAAATTCAGCAAACGCATCTAGTTTACAACGCCCGGGAAGGTCTTTCCCTGCCAGAGCACCCAACGCAGCGCCCCCCACTCCACCCCGGACGAAACCTCACGCTGACCCTCCTGCTCTCCCTCCCTCCAGAGCGGAGGACCGCTACTTACTGCTCTGGGCAGCTTCCTCTCGGGGGCCTCCATATCACTTCCCAGTCAGTCCGCCTTCCCCGGCGCGGCCTCGTTCGCCACTTGGCCGGTGCGCACCGACGCTCCTCCGCGGCAGCGTCCCTCGGCCAGAAAGGCTCCGTCGGAAACCGCGGTGAAAACGAAAGGAGCCGTTCAGCAAAGCGGCCGCCTCCCTCGCCGATTCTTCAGCCGGTGCTCCCTGATCGGCGGCTTCTTGTACTCTCTTATCAGGGGGAAAGAAGAAGAGGGGGAAGCATTACAGAGCTCCTCTTTTGCAGTCCCCAGAAACCGAGCCTAATACTCGATTTCTTGCGTTCTCTAATTTTTGGAGCGAAAAGGATCCAGATTCATAAAACGCGGACGCCCTTTCTGATCGCGTTTGGTCTGGAGCTGAAAGAAAGGGGGGGCTGTGAGATATAAATTGCATTCAATGATGGACGCTAATTTGGTTGGGGGGTGTTTATTTTTGTTTGTTTTAGCCCTCGAATCGAAACCCAGCCTTTGGTATGGGTTGAGTTATAAATCAAAAGATAGGCTGTTAGTGCTGGCTTTTGGCCAGAGTTGGGATCTTGGACACAAACCAGAGCAAATGTGAATGTCTATAGTATTCAGGTGCATGGAAAACATAATATAAACCAATCGTAGTAAAATAGTAAATAGTGAATTTCTGCTGAATGATCATATGTATTATCATTTACATGAAACATGGCTGGTAGTGTAAGACACCAGGTGTTGCTGGGTTCTACAGTTTTCTTGTATCTCAGCAAATACAGCCAGGACAAGTCCCCCATTCCTGGGGTTGAAAGAAAAATCCGGTCCAGTTCCAAGCTGGGAATAAAATGGAGGCTGCTTTTGAAAGAAGGTTCTTGCTTATTGATGAGCAGAACCAGCAGCAGCATGTGATTCTAGGGCAGCTGTATTAATTGATTTGATGAGTACAAGGATTTTTATAGTTTTACAGCATTTCGTAATTTGGAGGCTTGCTTTGTGTGCTTTTGTTCTTAGATTTGTTTAGCTTGTTTGCAATGGGTCTAAAATACTGACTTCCTTGGTCCTAATCCTGTCAAACAGAAGTAATTAATTTTATCCCCTTAGCTTTAGTCTGTCGATTACCTCTATTGAGTTCTCTTTGTGAATCAACAAGCCTGATTCAATGTTTCTGCTTTTTGCAATAGTCAGGAGTTTCCTGAGTGAAACATTGCTTCTGTATTTCTTTTCTTGAGCTTTATTCTTGTAATTTGGGAGGCTGTAAAGTAGTTTGCTCATAACATAGACAGGGTCTCCGGGAGAAAAAAGATAAATATGTATGTCTCTGGATAAATTTCGAGATTGTATTGATCGATCCCCAATTTAGAGGAACGTTGATGTAGAGTGATTATTTGCCATCAAGTCATTTTTGACTCTTAGCAACCACATTGATAGATTTTTCTCCATTACAAAATATCCCTAACCTAATCTTTCAGGTCTTCCAATATTGTACCCATTGCCTCTATTACTGAGTCCATCCTCCTTGCTGCTAGTCATTGTTTTTTCTTTCCTTCTATCTTTGCTAGCATTAGAGCAGGGTGTCAAACTGCCAGCCTGTGGGCCGGATGCATCATGGCAAAACTGCCCACCCCATTGCCGGCAATGGAAAAAAAGTTGTGATACGTTGTAACACGTCACATGACATTGTGAGTTTGACACCCCTGCATTAGAGCCTTTTAAAGAGAGGCTTTGGCTTCGCATAATCTGTCTGAAATAGCATCATTTGAGCTTGGTCATTTGTACCTCAAGAGAGAACTCTGGATTGGTTTGTTTGATGATTTACTGGCTTGGGCTTTTGGGGGGGGCTTCCACAGTATTCTCAGGAGTTTTCTCCAACACCAAAGTTCAAATCCATCAATACTCTTCCTATCCTGCTTCATCAAAATCCAACATTCACTTCCCATGGAGTATCACAGGGAAATATCATGATGTACATAATTTTGACCTTTGTAAAGTAGTTCCAAGTTGCATAAAGCTGTCCTCCTTTCTAGTCCCAATCCTGACTTAGTTGCATCTAAGTGACTCATTATCAAAAGGTGTTGTCCTGATTACACAAATACTGTATATAATAGGCACAGTGATGGATTGAGACCTCTGATTTGCTGCCATTCCCACTTCAGCACATCACCCGCCAGCAATCATGGCACTGCAATAAGAAGAGGGTGTATCCGATACAACTCAGACATCACAATTTTCTCTTGTATCTTTTATGTGAAGTTTTCCCTATTTTTTGTTTTTAAATGTTTTAATAATTATAAGCTGGAAGCCAGGCAGCATATAAATTTAATAAATATAATAGTAATAATAAAAACACCTTTCATCCTGCACTTAAGAACTAAGTATTTAGCAAGCTGATTTATCCCTGTGTATCTGAATATATCTCTATTTCTATTGTTATTTCTTACCACCAAGCAATACTAAAATAAAAGCCTCAAGTGCTTTTTCTTAATTATAAGAACTATTATTCCAAACTACTTAAATTTGGAACAATTTTCAATTATTGACTGTATTTAGGATCTAGAATATTCATAATATTGTTAGCTCAGCTTGATCACATGGTAGAATAGGTATGCAGTATTGCCAAAGACTATTGACATCTCAGGGAGAGGCAAAATGGTAGTGTTGGAAAAGCTCTATAGACTACACCTATTTTCTGAAACTGACAGCATTTTATGTATTGCTAAAGCAGGGGTATCAAACTGCCAGCCCACAGGCTGGATGCATCATGCCGGCAATGGGAAAAAATTTGCAATATGTCACGACACATCATGTGACATCGCGAGTTTAACACCCGTGTTCTATAGTATAGCTGCAGCCTGTATCCTATCATCACATATCTAACCATCTAAGCTGGTAGCGAGAATCTCCCAAAGGTGAGGATGGCATGAGAATTGAGAAAGTTTGAGTGTATTAAAAAAGAAAAGCAGCTGTATTTTGCTTTGAACATCTACGGCAGTGATGGCGAACCTTTTAGAGACTGAGTGCTCAAACTGCAACCCAAAACCCACTTATTTATCGTCAGGTGCCAGGTGAGTGTAACCTACTGGGTGGGCGTGGCCAAGATGGGTGTGGCAGGCTGGGTGGGTGTGGCCAAAGATGAGTGTGGTCACCTTGATATTGCTCGTAGGGAGGGATGCCTGTGGTGGCCGGGCAGGGTTGGGGGAGATCCAGGGGGTCTCTGGCAGGTGGGGCAGTGGGCAAGAGGCTCGTCCTGCGGGGTGAGGTGAGGCGAGGCAGGGCAGAGCAGGGTTGCTATTTTGCAGGCTGGGCAGGGGCTGGGGCAGCTGCTGCCTGACACCATCAGCCCCCGCACACAGAGGCCAGCGAGCGCATGGGGGCCGACGGTGTCCGTCAGCAGCCACAGCCTGCCAGCCCCTCGACCGGCACACTGGGGCTCCCCAGCCTGCCACCAGCAGTTCAAAGAAGCCGCCTCTGAACTGGAAGGCCAGCCGACAGCTGAGGAGGCGATGCAGTGGGTCATGCCCAGGAAAAAGAGCATGCGAGGCCAGGAGGGATGGGACAGGGGGAAGGGAAACCAGCTGTGCTGGGATGCATCCGGCCACATGGAACCTAGGTGAGTTAGCAGGCAGCTGGTTGAAGAGGGACAGTTGCCATCTCCATGGCATGGCACGCGTGCCCACAGAGAGGGCTCTGAGTACCACCTCTGGCATGTGTGCCATATGTTCGTCACCCCTGATCTAGTGTGCATCAACAGAGAGATAGAATCAAGATCACATGAAGTGTTAATGCCGCTTTGTAATGCCTCGGTAAGACCACATTTGGAATACGGCATCAAGTTTTGGTCGCCATCATGTAAAAAAGATGTTGAGACTCTAGAATTTCTAGAGTACAAGAAGAGCAACAAAGATGATTAGGGGACTGGAGGCTAAAACATATAAAGAATGGTTGCTGGAATTGGTTATGTCTAGTTTAATGAAAATAAGGACTAGAGATGACATGATAGCAATGTTCCAATATCTCAGGGGTTGCCAGAAAGAAGAGGGAATCAAGCTATTCTCCAAAGCACCTGAATGCAGGACAAGAAGCAACGGATGGAAACTAATCAAGGAGAAAAGCAACCTAAAACTAAGGAGAAATTTCCTGACAGAACATTTAATCAGTGGAACAATTTGCCTCCAGAAGCTGTGAATGCTCCAACACTGGAAGTTTTTAAGAAGAGATTGGACAACCATTTGTGTGAAATGTTATAGGGTTTCCTGCGTGAGCAAGGGGTTGGACTAGAAGACCTCCAAGGTCCCTTCCAGCTCTTATTCTGTTATCTCCATGGCACACGTTCTGCAGATTTGAGCAAAAAACAAACCTTGTCCATCCTTATTTGGGACTCTCAGTGATCTAAAAAAAGAATCGGTTTCCATTTCTCCTTGATATTTCAGTACTAATGCTTTATATAATCAGAGCAGTTAATCAATGACATCAACTGCATCTTGTCTCCAGCATATTGGTTGCCTGATTGAATCCTGGAATCTGTTTTGTTACTCCTGGCAGGACACTGGTAGAAAATGTGAGATTGTGAGCATCTCCTTTTTGTTCAGCAGGATAATTATTTGCAGAATTGATGTTGCAATGTTAATAGCTAGAAATCTTAGCCAAGACCTAGATAAACAGCTACAGTAGGATTTGACTTATACTAAATGGGAAAGTATACTATAATTAATACATGCATACCAATATACACTTTATAGTAGCGTTTCTCAATCTTGGCAACTTTAAGATATGTGGACTTTAATTCTCAGAAATCCCCAGCCAGCATGCATGACTGGGAAATTCTGAGAATTGAAAATTACATGCCTTAAAGTTGCTAAGGTTGAGAAACACTGCCTTACAGAAATGTGCATATTATTCAGCAAGGTGCTTTGCTTACATAGAAAGCACCCACAAAAGAAACTGAGAAAGCCTCCAAGCTGTATCAGATATGTAAGGAGCTGTGATTACTTATTGTTTTCAAAAGAATCTCATTCCAAAATAAAGCCCCCTTTCAAATAATTGGTAGAGGCCCAATATAGGTAGTCCTCTACTTACAACTATTTGTTTAGCAACCGTTCAAAGTTAGAGTACAGGTAGTCATTGACTTACAATTCATTTAGTGACGGTTCAAAGTTACAACTGCACTGAAAAAAGTGACTTATGACCATTTTTCATACAACCGTTGCAACATCCCCATAGTCACATGATCAAAATTCAGATGCTTGGCAAGTGGTTCATATTTATGACGGTTGCAGTGTCCTAGGATCATGTGATCCCCTTTTGCCACCTTCTGACCAGCAAAATCAATGGGGAATCCAGATTCACTTAACAAATATGTTACTAACTGAACAAATGCAATGATTCACTTAACAACTAGAGCAAGAAAAATCACAAAATGGGGCAAATTCACTTAACAAATGTTTCACTTAACAACATAAATTTTGGACTCGATTGTGGTTATAACTCAAGGACTATCTATACAAAAAATGGTACTGGAATAAATGACTTATAGCCGTTTTTCACACTTAAAGACTGTTGCAGCGCCCCCCACAGTCATGTGGTCAAAATTTGGGGGCTTGGCAGCTGGCATGTATTTACGACAGTTGTACAAATGGGGGAGCGTGGTTTCTGAATCCACAACTTTTCATTAAAGAATGCAGGCAACTGAGCTTTCATTTGAAAGCATGCAGAACATTGACTACAGGAAGACTTTTAATGTCACTGATAGTTCTGCACAAATGTGCTTTAAATTAACATGGTTGCATAATTTCAGCATTGCATCGTTGGTCTCTGTATGTCTCTAAAATCTTAACCACATAAGAATTGGGGGGAAGTAAAATACACTTTATTTCAGATTTATAGATTTTGTGGTTTAAAATTTCTGCAGACCCTTCCTGCCATCTTTTCCCGATGTCTAGTAATCTTAGTAATCTCAGCAGAACTTGTTGGGGTTTTAAAAGGGTTAGTTTGCTTATTGTGGCTGAGATTAAACAGAGCCTCAGTTAAACTGAGTCTTATTTACCACAAAAGTATTGGCAAGAATGTGAACTCATAATCCTGGTGGAGGTTCTTGAAGGAATTTCTGGTTTCAAAGTTCTCATTTTAAAACCAGATTTGCCAAAGAACACAGAAATCGGGTCTTAATTGTAATATGTAATCATTAACTCTAAATAAGGTAAAGATCAGTTTCTATCATATCTTGTTTAATATGACTTCTCATTTCTCATCATACTCTTAATGTCTGGTGTAGCTTTGAGTTCTGTGTGAACTGTGATTCAGACAGAAGATCCCTTACGTACCTAACTTCTTTTCAATGTGTGCAGGCAGTCTAGGTTTCTTTCTAGGAAGCTGACTTTCTTTGCCTTTTTGGAAGTTTTGCTCAGCTTCCAATATTATTTCCTAACTTATTGGCATTCCTTGAGCTTCTAAAAAATGTTTTATGGCTGAGATGACCATTTTAGTTTCCCTGGCAGAGTTACCCGATTTGACACCATACAGCTGATCCAATAGTTTGTTTTGCCTGGAAGATTTATTTGGGTGTGTAGCTTTTAGCTTGGTCCCTAAAAATCTCCTTCAGACATTCCAGAAAAAGAAAATCCATAAAAGTAAGCTGAATGCAACAAGGGAGGAGTGTTAAGAGATTAAGAGAAGTGTAGTACAGATAGTCCTTGACTTACAACTACAATTGAGCCCAAAAAGTCTGTTGTTAAGCAAGGCAGTTGCCCCATTTTACAACCTTTTTTTGCCACAGTTGTTAAGCAAATTACCTCAGTTGTTAAGCGAATCATGCGGTCCTTAAGTGAATCTGGCCTCTCCCTTTGACTTTGCTTTTCAGGAGGAGGCTGGGAAGATTACAAATAGTGGTAACACAGTGCATCTGTCATAAATACACACCAGTTGCCAGGCACCCGAAGTTTGATCACCTGACCATGGGGTTGCTGCAACGGTTGTAAGTGTGAAAAACGGTCATAAGTCATAATTTTTGGAGCCATTGTTACTTCAAACGGTCACTAAACGAATGGTTATAAGTTGAGGACTACCTGTAAAGAGTAGTCCTTTACAGGACTAAAGCTATAGTGGAGAGGTATAAGTGAATGGTGTTGCTGTAAACTTACCATGAACGTGAATAATGTAATGGATGTAAAAAAAAATAAATGACAAATCAGCAAGGTTTCAAAAATCTATTGAAAATCCTAAGAAATCTTTCTAGTGAAGCTATTTCTCTGTATAGAGTAGTACTTCTCAATCTTGGCAACTTTAAGACCTGTGGACTTTAACTCCCAGAATTCCCCAGCCAGCTTGCTAGTCAAGGAATTCTGGGAGTTGAAGTCCACCCATCTTAAAATTACTAAGGTTGAATAACACCAGTACAGAGTATATAGTATAAGGATAGTGTTTGATTGCTGTTCCTGTTTCAATAGGCAGGTTCCTTCATGTATGGTAAATAGTTCAGTTGGCAAATATTCAGAATCAGCTGCCAAAAACAATTTTGTAAGTACATAAAGGCTAATTCCAAACAGCATGGCAATCTCGCAAAAAAAAATGTAACAGATATAATTGATCAGAATCTTCTATGTCTACAAGAAGCTATTCATAATTTAATTTAAAACTTACAGCTTCTGATAATAGGAACTAACTAAACATATTTAAATAATGGAAGCACAGTGATTCTCTATTGCTGAAACACAGTTATCACTTCAGTGAGATGAGGGAGGACCTAAACCTTGAATAATATGAGCTGGGATATGAAAATGGCCTCACAATATTTTCTTTTCAGTTTGGAATAAGTATATTTTAAAGGCAGTGAATGAAAAGCCATATGTCAGCTTGTTAGGAAGCTTAGGGGAACCAGAAGGTCTGGCAGAATGGAAGCATTTCATTGGATTTCTGCCTTCCGGTTCAAAAAAACGTTCCAGCCTTGAACTCTGTTGGTTGGGAAGGAGGAACCTGGAGACAAGTAACTCTGTCCAGCTACTGCTGATTTGTAGCAACAAGCCAACATTTCACTACCCAGCTTCTCCACTGTTTCACCTTAAAGCAACTTCTCCTTGTTGTAAGGATTTCCAGTGTTGGCAGCATGACTGGCCCAGCCAGCCATACATACAGCTTTTCATCCTTGCTGGCTGGGGGATTCTGGGAGTTGAAGTCCAAAGATATTAAAGTTGCCAAGATTGAGAAATACTGAGTTAAGGAATGGCACAGGCACTGTCTAATTCAGGCATAGGGACTCACTGAGAGATTTGGGATTAATCCTAGTCAATTTCTGTTAGCCCAACCAAAGGGATTTGAAGGACAGAAGGATTGCTGAATTGGTCAGCTGAAGGAAAGGCAGGATGTAGTTTAACAAATATACAGGTAAAGGAATTCAATTCCTTTTGATTTAGCAAGGACTTGGCTCAAAACTTCCCAATTGGATAGTCGCACCTCCCCTCTTATACATTCAGATGGACTAGGGCCAGAAGCGAATGGAAAATTGGAAATCTGCCCTTGGCATAGATATTACACATTTTTGTTCTTGGGTTGTCTTCCGGGCAAAAGAGGTTTAACTGAAATGCAGAGAGAAGCAAGTCTATTTCTCTAAGGAATAAAGTAGTCTATCTAACTCTTTTTTATTTATAATGGATGTTTCAGGACAGAGTGCTACTGGGGGGAGATGGGGAGAGAGGGAAAGCAACCGAGATATGCTTGCCAAAATTTTGCTCTTCAAAAAGCAGACATTCGTAAGGAGAGGTGGCAGCCTAAATGTTAATAGGATTTGCAGAACTTACGTGACTGCATATTTCTGGTTGCCAGGTTACAGTGATTACCTAGCTGTTACAGAGAGAGAAGCTAAAATGCAGGCAGGGGGGGGGAAATATCAAAGATAGCACATTCAGGATATAAAATTAATATTCACTTCCAAGGGTCCTGTATTAGATGCTCAGGTGTTCTGTTATTCTAAGGTTACCTATCAGTTGGTTCTGATGATGTCCATTGGCTGGCCTTAACCCACCACAGCAAAAGGGGCTGATCGGACTAGTTTTTGCTAATTGATCTTCTGTGGGAATCCTGCACAGTTTGCCTTTCCACAAAACAAAAACTCCACAACTCTTTTCCTCTAATCACTGGGTTACCCACCAACACCTTCTTTCTTACTGATTACAAATAAATGCACAGAAAGGAGGAATGCATCACTCTTGAGTCTTGGAAGAATCTTGCTTCCAAGAATTCTTCTGGGCCCCAGATGTTACCTAGAGGCATTGGTAGAATAAGTTGCTAGAGTTCAAAATCTTGCTTGGAACTACATGCCAGCCCCAAAGAGATGTAGTGGAATATTCTGGGAGGTGAGTTTTCTTCCTAGTAGCAGAGTACAATGGCTAAATCCACCATGGCAATCATTCTGTAAGTGTGCTTATGACATGCTTTCAAAATTCCAAATTTGCTAGTGATCTAAAACATTGGGATCTCCTGTCCTAATCCACACAGAGATTCCTGTGGTAGACTTCAGCTCAGTCTAGAAGTGATTCCTGCGCATATACGTCTTGAGCCTCTGCAGCTATATCTGAAACTACTAACCAAAGAAGAGAATGTAAGAATTTGAACTGGATACTGAAAAGGTATTAGTGCAAGAAATGTCAATTTCTATCACAATTGGCATCATGCAAAAAAAAAAAAAATCTCCATCCCATCCTTAGATGGATTCAACCATTTCAGGCAACTGAATTTAGATATCATCAAAGTACAGCAAATAGCTAAACATTTTATTTCTCTATACTGCCTCTGTTGCTTCTCTTGGAAATGATTTCTTACTAGGATGGAGGTAGGATGCTATTAATCCTGTTCATCTAAACCCAAAAGTTGCCCTTGATGGTGAGATGGGCAGGAAAGGAAAGGAAAGGAAAGGAAAGGAAAGGAAAGGAAAGGAAAGGAAAGGAAAGGAAAGGAAAGGAAAGGAAAGGAAAGGAAAGGAAAGGAAAGGAAAGGAAAGGAAAGGAAAGGAAAGGAAAGGAAAGGAAAGGAAAGGAGGGAGGGAGGGAGTGTCTTTGGCAGTCCTGATCAAAAGGGAGTTTTGTTAGTGGAGTGCTGAGCAACTTGCATCCTTTAGCCTAATTTAAAAATTGGAGGTTCACACCACTTTCCAAAATAGATTTTATTCATGGATTTATTTCAATCTAGAGGTATTCCTCAACTTATGACCACAATTGAGCCCAAAATTTCTGTTTCTAAGTGAAACATTTGTTAAGTGAGTTTTGCCCCATTTTACAACTTTTTTGCCAGTTGTTCAGTGAATTGGTGCAATTGTTAAATTAGTAACATAGTTGTTAAGTGAATCTGCCTTCCCCATTGACTCTTGTCTGTTAAAAGGTTACAAAAGAAGAAACTGATTTATGCAACTGTCATAAATCTGTGTCAGTTGTCAAGAGTCTGAATTTTAATCATGTGACCATTGGGATGCTGCTGCTGCGGCTGATAAAAACAGGATCGTCAACATGATCGCCAATGTCTGATAACGGATATGGCACAAGAAGAAGAAGAATGGTCATAAGTGTAAGAAATGATCATAAGTCACTTTTTCCAGTGCCGTTGAACAAACACTAAATGAACTGTTGTAAGTTGAGGACTACTTGTATTCCTGTGGACAAAGTCATAGATCAGGGGTGTCAAACTGCTGGCCCATGGGCCGGATGCATCATTGGGAAATCATGCCCACCCCATTGCCAGCAATGGCGAAAAAGCTCTGATACGTTGTGCGACGTCACATGACGTTGCAAGTTTGACATGTCTGTCATAGATCATTAACTCAGCTGCTTTTTCAGAGGAGCTAGTTCTCTTCTGAATTCCCAAGAATGCGTAAGAGTTTGTAAAAGATCCACAGTAAAGCCTCTGCCTTCAGTAGAATTCTGAGTGCAAGTGGACTTTCTGAAAACACCCAAATTTTTATCTTGTATCTAAAAAGCTGCTGGGACAGAGAAATAGCCAGAGAACTCTTATTATAAAAACTCTTAGCCAAGTTTCAGTCAATTTGCTATAAACAAATCTATTCTAATCTGTTCCAGTTCCTGTCATATTACCCTACTGCTCAGTTCACATCATTCTTCTGACTATATTTTTGATTTGGAGTACATTTTTATGGAATGATAATTGATTTGCATTTTTCTTATTTTTCTGTTATGTAGCCTGAAAGTCAACACATAATCTACTGTAACTGAATTATGTTGTTGTTTGTCATCTCCCTATGAAGATTTCAACCCTTTATATAGCAGCTTATAATGAACTATACTATAGTTCACTCACTCCCTAATGTAAACTATAGAGCCTGGCAAAGTTTTAGAAAAGAGCTACCGGTAGGTCATGAGAAAGGTCATCTGAATGACTTTCTTTATTAAAATAAACTCTGAAGGCAACCACTTTTCAATAACATAAAGTGATAATTAAAACTAAGATTAAATTCTAAAGTTAGATAAGCTTCGGAGCATGTTCAACTATATGGAGGATGAAAATTACAAATGTAATTTCTTTGGGGTGAAGATATAATTTGGGGAAATAGCCATAATATGCTACTCAGTGATCCATAAAACTCATTCTTCACTTTTCAATATCTGGATTTAAGACATTGGAACAGATCTTCAATCTGATTTATCTGGATGTTGGACATATCAATGTATGAACCCTCCTTGATTTGAGCTAGGACTTGTGTCTTTTATTTACAATAGGATGAGGAAACTGCTACAGTTATGAATGAACTGCAGAACGTCAACTGTAATCAAATCTGTTTCAAGAAAATCAACCAGGTGCCTTTACATGGGTATTAATAGAAAATTTATGCAAATTGAAGCTGAAGATTTCTACCATTTTGTCAGATTTCCAATAACTTAAATAAGCCACTAAACATTGACATAATTCATAAAATTGTATAACCAGATTATACTAGAATAGAATTCTACTCATCAGAAATGACAATAAAAGATCAAATGTTATGCCATACAATAAGAATAATAAATTGCAACATTAAGACTTATGGCTAAACTTGATTGTGGAAGCCATCTCTTCAGCTTTGAAGTTCCAGGACAGAAAATATTAACATTCTGTTTTCTCAAGCATAAACACAGACATATTTAAGAAAGATAAAGATTTGTTGGATGTGTATTCTTATACATACTCATACACCTACATAAGGATACTAAATGTGGAAAACTCATGAAGTGGTGTAATATGTGGAAAAGAATATGTTATCATTAACGTGACTATGAACTAATTTTATCAATCAAAAATATATTCCATCTTTTTCTCCTTAACAAATCTCCTGATAAGAATAAAGAGAAAGGGGGAAGGTTAGACCTGGAAGAGGATGTTGTTTGAACCTCTACACATTCCATGAATAGAGGTAATAGACTTATTGAAAAAAATCTTATTGTGGACAAGTGCAATTGATTTTTGAAATTGGTTCTTCCTATGTTTATTTAAGTTGTGTGGGTGTATAAAAATATTTTCATGTATGGCCAATTGCAGTGAGCTGTGGTCACATGGTTGCAATTTTCAGTATTTTTTGGCTACTTTCTGGTGTTTACATCTGTTTCTGGCAAAAAAACAACAACCCACCCATTGATGGGTTCACTTAACAATTGCTGTGTTCTCTTAACACTCCATTACAGGAAAGGTTGTAAAATCAGGTGCAGTCACATTGGGACTCTCTTAACAACCACAGTATCATGCCTGAAAACCATAAGTCTAGGCTCAATTACAGTTGTAAGTTGGGGATTACCTGCACACCTAGGGATGACTGTTTTACTTTGAGCTGGAAATGAAATGAGGCCAATACTGTGCAATAGTGGGAAAAGGGTAGGATTGTTAGAATATGATGGAGTTGTGGTAAACCACAAGTGTGGAATGTAGACTTGCTTCACAGAGCACATTAAGATGTGTTTGCCAGGTATCTGTGAATGTTAGCTAAAATGTGAGAGGCTAGTTTGTGACTCTGTACGTCAAATCAACCTCACAGCCATTGTTTCTGTGGATACTTCCAGCATGGCACCACTTTTCCATGGACACCTGCACACTATCAGCATGAGAACACACACCACACTGCAGCCTCTCCAAAGCAATATGAAGTAAATGCTTTTGACTGCCATTAAGAGAAATTCTAAGAACTGGGTGAGCCAATTAGTCCTTCCTTTCAATTGTGAGGAGGAGAGTGTGGCCAACAGGGTTCAGTCAGTGGTAGCTTCTCCTGTCTACACCTTTACAGTAGTTCATGTTGTGGGAGAGATGTTAAGCATCTTCCGTAAGATATTACCACTTTATAGCAGCAACTTTGAGATGGATGGACTTCAAGTCTCATAATTCCTCAGCCACCTTGCTCTAGTCTGCACTACAGTATTGCCTATAGCTGCTGAACCTTTACTGAGAACCCGGGATTCTGGGGAAGAAGAGATTTGAAAAAATGAAGCCATTGCTTTATTTTGCAATTTGGGGTACAAGGCAGCTGAGCCAGAAATAAATTGACAATGATGGCAGACCACAGATACATGGAGCAGAATGCACACCTGAAGTTGTCCTAGCACATGGACCAATGTTATGTTTAGTTGGTATTGTAAAGAGCTCCTAAATAGTTATTTACTAGGAGAAATTGGCCTGGTATTGGAATAAGAAATGTTAAGTTTTTAACAGCTTCCTATCACTGTGATGCAACAGTTCTTTACGTGTCAGATTCACAGTGAAGACATTGCAGGGAGCCTGAAATGGTTGAAAGGTAACAAATAAACTGCCCAGAGCTTCAAAACATTATGGCTGTTTCTTTGCTTTCGACCTTACACTGGGCACTCTATAAACAGGTTTCCAAAAGACTAGCAGCCCAGATTCAGCTTGCCTCGAAGCCCAACTATTGCGCATTAAGGGAGGACTTAAGGATGGGAAGAAGACGAAAAGCATTTTGCTGGCTGGGTTTGAACGTGGCCGTTTGCAGATAAGCTCGGTTGATAAGAGGCCGACTGTTTGTGCCCGAGGTGTCCGTTTGTTTTGCAGCGATACCAGCCAGCCTGTGCAATGAAATCGCAGGCCTCAACACCTACGCCAACTGGGTGTTTATAACACACACACACACACACACCCGCGCGCACACACAAACACACACACACACACACACACACCGCCCTTTGGATGTTTTCCCTCGCTTTCTTTCCTCCGCGCAGACTGGCTGCTTCCCTCCGGCCGTCGCCTGGCAGATGCAAAGCCCGATTTCCCCCCGGGGGAAATTGATGCGGGTGGAGAGATCCTCCCTGCCTGCCTCCCTTCTCCTCCTCCCACGGAGCCCCCACCCCACCGCCCGCCCACGCAGCCGCCACCAGCCAAGCAGAAGGTGGTCCTATTTTTGGCCGCGAGGAGAGGGCCTCCCCTAAGAAAAGTGAAAGCCGTGCCTCGGCTCCGCGGCGTGCGTCACACTTGCAACCCCGAGCGGCGGTGGCGGCAGCGGCGGCAGCAGCGGCAGAGCGGTAGTCGCCGCCGCGCGCGCCTGTGTGTATGGGTTTCGCGGGGATGCGAGTCTCTCTCTTTCTTTTTCTTCCCCCCTTTTCTCTCTCGTTCGCCTCTCCAGCTAGTTGGATCCCTCCGTCCTCCTCCTTCCCGGTTTTCCCGCAGGTCCCGCTCGCCCCGCACGGCTGCCTGGCGAATCCCCAAACAACCGACGGCTGAGCGGCTGGAGCCTTGCAGTCCCCCGACAGGTTCCGAGCGGGGAAAGGAAGGGCAAGAAGAAGGGCTGGCGACGGGGGCAGAACGAGAGCCGCGGAGCCGGAGGAGGGATGAAGGGGAAGCCGTCTCGCTCGGGTTCTCCACGCAGAGCTTCCTCGGCTCGGTAAAAGCGCGGAGATTCCCGCCTGCCCGTTCATGATTTGGGCTGCGCTTCTTCCTCTCGCCCTCTTCCTTCCAACTGGCCGGAACCAGAGCGGAACCAAAGGATGGGCCGAGCCGACCGGCAACCCGTTGGAAGATCCGCCGCAGTTTTCCTGTGCCTTTTCTCCGCCCTGTTGCTGACCGATGGGAGCAGACCGGGGAAGACCGCCTGCCCGGCTTCGTGCACTTGTACCAAAGATAACGCGCTCTGTGAGAACGCCCGGGCGATTCCGCGCAGCGTGTCGCCCGACATTACCTCCCTGTAAGGGGCTGTAGGCAGTGGGGGGGGAGGAGAGGGGGCTTGTCGGTGGATCGCGCAGAGGGTCTCGGGTGGGCGCTCCGACCGGCCGGAGGGAAGACCCGCTGGGATTGCAAAGCAGCCGCCGGGATGGAGGGGGAGAAGCGGGGAGCGGGTGTTGGAAGGGCTAGAAGTTGGGTCCCTCTGTGCGTTTCTCTTAATGCAACGCCGTCTGTTGCTCGGCGGCGTCGACCTTGCAACAGCCATCCCCCCCCCGTCCCCCGCTGGAAATTGTCACCCCTGTTGACGGGGACAGTTAACCAGCCAGGGCTTGGTGACAAAACGACTCCCCGACGAGCTCGGACGCTGTTAACCTCTGCTTTGCTTTCTTTCCCCTGCTTCCCCCCCCCACCTCCCGTTTTCCTCTTCTTCCAGATCCTTTGTGAGATCTGCTTTCACGAAAATCCCAGAAAGGAGTTTCATCTTCTCGCCCAATCTGCAACTTCTGTGAGAACGGTTTATATGGTGATTGCTTGTTATGAAACGTGTCTCTCTCTAAAAGCGCTCCACTAACGGGCTTTAAGTACAGTACTTGTTTTATATGGAGGAGCTAGTGCAGAGCTATTATATAACAAAATGTACCTAGCGTTTCCAGTGGAAGTAATTAAAGGTGTGCCATACCTAGCAGATGATTATTCCTGATATTTTCTTCACTGTCTTGATCTGTTCTTTTGGTGCTTTAGTATCCACCACTACTCTTAGTGGAATGCCTATTTGGTAAATGTGAATTCTAGTTAGGGCAGTGCCACCATGTTCCCGTACGGTGTGCACCGCCCTACCGTGTACTGTCTTTTCTGAGGCTGGATAATGGGTTGTCATAAATCATTTGTCTACGCTTTCAGAATTAGTGCTGCTGAATGTTAAGAGTTGTGGCTGACTAAACAAACTTGCTTCTTTCAGAAAGGAAACATGGATTTCAGTGGGGCAATTTTTATAAGCAAGCCTCATGTCAGTGATATAGATAGATCCTTCATATCTGTGATTTGTGTGAGGATTGAAGACTGTTGGCTGCAGTAAACACAGCTGAGAAATATTTATTTGGTTAGCATCATTTGATCCTACAGGAAAAGCCCAAGTTCTGTGGAAAAAACGCAGTCTATAAATTAAGATACATGTGATTCAGAAACCTGTCAAGAAATACAACTTCTTTTTTTTAGAAGAATCTTAAGTACCCAGGCTCACACACGGTAGACTATGTGAATTGGCCTAGGGCATAATTTTGCTTTAGTGTTAAGCATTATGTCTGACTGATCATTATCCACTTCTGATGCTGATACTCTGTCAGTGAGGTGATGTCCTTTTCTTTCTCACCTTATATACTGGGAGCTGATCAGACAGAATGTGCTCTCAGCTGAGGTTTCAATCCCAAACAAACGAGTAAATATAGTTACCATGGGAACGATACAGTTTTTCCCAGATCTTTTTCAGAATAAAAAAAACATAATCAGGAATAGGGCAAGAATCTCACCTTACCGCGCTGGGAAGAAAAAAGATAATGAAAAAAGATACGTTTCTCCATAAAGGGGAAGGCCCATGGCGGCTATTTAGTCATGAGTATGCCAGTGTGCCATCTCAGCAGGCTTTGTCGTGACCTTTTTGTAGATGGAAATGGTACATTTTAATGTGAGTAGATATAAATCATATCTTTGATATATAGATGTACAATTTGGGTCCAGAATCTCATTGGCAATGAGAAACGCAGATTGCTTGGTATTTATGATCTGTAACTATTTATCATAGGGCATTTCAGGATACTGATTTTCTCATCTTATTTTTGTATAGATGATGCCACATTATTTCTGAATCATATTCTGCCTGTTTGGTGCAAAATACTAGCTCTCCTGTGTGATTTTTGGAAAGTAAGATTGTTATTGAAGGAGAGGTGGGCTTTTGAAGCCATTTGCATTTATGCCTTGTGATAATTTCTGCGTTGGTGGAACTAGTGTTCCCACTTCCCAAGAATACTTTTTAAAGAAAATTTTAAGAATATGGAAACTGTGTTGGCAAGGCTAAAAGACAGAATGTAATTCCCAAGGAATATGCAGTACAGACTTGGCATCTGTACTGTACTTCTTTGACTTGGCATCTTCTAGCTTTGTTGAACTACAGCTCCCATCCTCACGTTGGCTGATAAAAGCTATAGTCCAAGATCTTAGGAGGGCAATAGCTTGATGAAGAGTGATGACAGTTATAACAGAAAAAGACAGGTGGAGCTGCTTTAAGGGAGGTGTCAGGCACACATTTGTACAGGTAGCCTTCGAGTTACAACCACAATTAAGCCCACAATTTCTGTTGCTAAGCGAGTTATTTGTTAAGTGAGTTTTGCCCCATTTTATGACTTTTCTTGGCACAGTTGTTAAGTGAATCATTGTATTTGTTAAGTTATTAACATGGTTGTTAAGTGAATCTGGCTTCCCCATTGACTTTACTTGTCAGAAGGTCACAAAAAATGATCACATGACCCCAAGACACTGCATCTATCATAAATATGAACCAGTTGCCAAGCATCTGAATTTTGATCCCGTGACCATGGGGATGTTGCAACGGTCGTAAATGTGAAAAATGGTCATAAGTCACTTTTTTCAGTGCCATCGTAACTTTGAACGGTTACTAAATGAACTGTTGTAAGTTGAGGACTACCTGTAGTTAGTTTGTACTTCCTGATTGAGTCTGAACTGTTTTTGAAATAGTATGAAAAAGGGGAGAGGGTTTTCAAGAATCCCCCTCTCCCAATCGAAAGGCTACAGAAACTGAGACTAGCCCTGAACATATCAAGAGGCACAATCTGGTCCACAATAAATCACAGTTAAAAAACAGCCACACAAAAGGACAGGAAATTTGTAATGGAAATTCGCTGAACACATATCGAAGGCTTCAAAATTGGGAGAAAGACCTCCAAAATCAGGAGCCATATACATCCTGAAAATTAAAACTTTCAGCGGGTATATTACAAGTGACTCTTAATCACATTCTCCATAATATTCTTGTGATCATTTTGTTTTTATACCACCATCATCCCTTTTTATTATCAAGGAGTTTCCTTCTCTGGCTCCTTCTCTTAAAATTTTAACTATAGAATCATAGATGGCGTCTCCAGTGAGTTTTTAAGGGAAATATTTGGGGATGTAAAGGCCCTCAGGGCAATGAGTAAGACAGACGTGTACAGAACTTATTTAGAGCAAGGGTCCTCAACCTTGGCAACTTTAAGAGAGTTGAAGTCCACAAGTCTTAACAAGTTGCCAAGGTTGAGGACCCCTGCTTTAGAGGGAGGGAGGGAGGGATTGGAAGGAAGGAAGGAAGGAAGGAAGGAAGGAAGGAAGGGAGGAAGGGAGGGAGGGAGGGAGGGAGGGAGGGAGGAAGGAAGGAAGGAAGGAGTGCTAATAGTGAGATGAGACAAGGAGAACAGAGATAGGTGGGATGAGGGAACAATGAAAAAGAAAGATCACAGAAAGGAGAGCAAAACTAGCTTGGAAGCTCCTAGGCCACTGGTAACAACCTGTGGTCTTCGAACCCCCAAGGGTCCATTCGGATGGGGAAAGCAAAACATTTAGTCCAATTTTTGAGGTTATTGGGGATGAAATGAGTGTCTTAAGCTTTACCTATGGCCAGGGCTTTTTTTGTCATAGGATGTCCAGAACGGAGTTCCGGCACTTTTTTTGGATGGAACCTTGTAGGGTAGGCAAGGCGGGTTATATAACGTGTGTGAGTTCCAGCACCTTTTTTTTTTTTTTTTTTTTTTACAAAAAAAGCATTGCCTATACCGGTCCTATCGTCTCTTTAAAAAATGCATCTCTCGACTCAAACTGGGATTATTTTTCTAATTGAGGTTAAGGAACAAAGTGGGTATTTGAAGATTCTGCTTAAGGTACTTATTTCAACTTTTAACCCCTCCCTCAAATAGGCAGATATATTGTCCCCTAACTTACGCATCACTTGCCACAATCCCTGAATGCCACGCAACCACCACAAAATATATTGCCTATCTCATGAAGAGTCATCTTAATCTTGAGAGAATCACTGCAGGAGGGAATTGCAAAGTGGATGACCCAAACAATATCCCTGGCTGCAATTAATCTATGATCTCATTGAGAATTGATAGATCTGATGAAACTTTTATTCCACAAAGGATAAGTGACTAAAATAAAAGTCATCAAGCAGGGAGGGAATGAAGTAAAATTATTCTAGCTCTTGGACATCTGGATGATGGCCAGGACCAAATTTTCTTTTCTTTCAATGTTGAAGGGGAAAAAATGTAAGGCATTAGTAAAATAATGTTCCAATATTAGAGATTAATACTTCAAGAAAATTTTAAAATAATCAAGCACCTCTTTGCTACTTCTATTTCTATTGCTATGTTTTAAATCTAATTGCATTATGCACACTGAACTTTGGAGTAAATAAAACTACCAGTATAACCAAAAGTCTTAACATTTTTAATTTGGATGTATATATATTTGATTTTTAAAAAATAAAATTAAAAATCTTTGAAATTGCATTTTTCAGGATACAGTCAGTCTTTCAATAGTATGCATTTCATTCTGTTTTTAAAAACTGTACCGATTACAATCTTAATTAAGTTATAAAGACTTTCGTAAATCTACCTTGCTTACTTTAATTTATGTAGTAACTCTTTACAGGATATTTTATTTAATATAAATTGCTTAAATTTCTCTTAAGTAAAAAAGGAAATATCAGGGGAAAATAATGCTTACGTTTAATATTTTAAAATTTAATTATCAAGAAGATAATAGCTGTAGCACTGCAGAAAAATATTAAAATATTACTCCATTGATCATGTAACTTGCACTGGTCCAGGGAGTTAAGTAGCATGTGTATTGCAAAAAGCCTTTTCAGGTGCAAATATCACATTGGTAGGAGCATTTGCCAAAAATAGAAACAATTATAACCCTCTGATCCAGTTGATGGTTCCTTATGGAGTGAAGTTAGATACCTTTTCTGCTGTGTAGGGTTATATGTTATTGTTTAAATGTAATTAACTACATCTCTAATTTGGCCCCCTCATATTTTTGGGAATTTTTCTATAGTATGTACAATATCATGATAGTGTATGAATTGGAGAGGATTATACTTTTCCATCTTAGACACTTAACAGAGGTGGGTTGTACATTGCTCAGTTATTCACAACTGGAGCAGCCTATAGACCAGTGGTTCTCAACCTTTCTAATGCCGCGACCCCTTAATACAGTTCCTCATGTTGTGGTGACCCCCAACCATAAAATTATTTTCATTGCTACTTCATAACCGTAATTTTGCTACTGTTTTGAATTGTAATGTAAATATCTGATATGCAGGGTGTATTTTCATTGTTACAAATTGAACATAATTAAAGCATAGTGATTAATTACAAAAACAATATAGCAATACTCACTGGAGAAGCTTACTCTTCCTTGCTCAAAAATGTTGGGAGGGAGGGAAGGAAGGAAGGAAGATTGAAGGGGAAAGGAAGGAGATGGAGAAGGAAGGAGATTGAAGGGAGAAGGGAGAAGGGAGGAAGGAGAGAGAGATTGAAGGGGAAGGGATGGAGATGGAAGGAAGAAAGGAAGATTGAAGGGGAAAGAAAGGAGATGGAGAAGGAAGGAGATTGAAGGGGAAAGGAAGGAAGGAAGGAAGGAAGGAAGGAAGGAAGGAAGGAAGGAAGGAAGGAAGGAAGGAAGGAAGGAAGGGAGGGAGGGAGGGAGGGAGGGAGGGAGGGAGGGAGGAAGGAGAGATTGAAGGGGAAGGGATGGAGATGGAAGGAAGGAAGGAAGATTAAAGGGGAAAGAAAGGAGATGGAGAAGGAAGGAGATTGAAGGAGAAAGAAAGGAAGGGAGGGAGGGAGGAAGGAAGGAAGGAAGGAAGGAAGGAAGGAAGGAAGGAAGGAGAGAGATTGAAGGAGAAGGGATGGAGATGGAAGGAAGATTTAAGGGGAAAGGAAGGAGATGGAGAAGGAAGGAGATTGAAGGAGGAAGGAAGGAAGGAAGGAAGGAAGGAAGGAAGGAAGGAAGGAAGGAGAGGGAGATTGAAGGTGAAGGGATGGAGTTGGAGATGGAAGGAAGGAAGATTGAAGGTGAAAGAAAGGAGATGGAGAAGGAAGGAGATTGAAGGAGGAAGGGAAGAAGGAAGGAAGGAAGGAAGGAAGGAAGGAAGGAGATTGAAGGTGAAGGGATGGAGTTGGAGATGGAAGGAAGGAAGGAAGGAAGATTGAAGGGGAAAGGATGGAGAAGGAAGGAGATTGAAGGAAGAAGGAAAGAAGGAAGGAATGAAAGAAGGAGAGATTGAAGGGGAAGGGAAGGAGATGGATGGAAGGAAGGAAGGAAGGGAGGGAGCATTGATTTTTGGAGAGTCATGTTTTCCCAAATGGTGATGAACTGCAACTCCCAGCATTCCCCACTCTTCCACAGTGCGTTTTAGGGCTGCTGGGGATGGTAGTCTGGAGCCCCCATCCTCATCACGGCATCTCTTGCCCTCTCCCAGCTGCCCCCCGGGACCTGCCCACCCCTCCAACCTCCTGAGCGCCATTGCAGCAGCGGGATCGTGGGAGCCCCTTTCCACGTTACACAGCCCTTCACCGCCAAAGCCTTTCCCGATTCGTCAGACATGAGAGGGGCGCGGCTGGAGCGCCAGCTCCTGCTCGGAAGGCGCAGCTTCTCCCCTCCCAGCCCGTCCGGCTGGCCTCTGACGCACATGTGGGCATCACCCTCTTCCCCGCCACCTGGCCGCTTCCAAGGCCCAGAGCCCGACAAGCCAGGAAGGAGCCGCTCCTGCCCACCAGCCCCAGGGCTGCGCCGGGCACCAGAGGGCCAAGGCAGCCTCCGACGGTGAGGGAGGTGGGCCGGGCAGTGCGGGGGGAAGCTCCGCCCAGACCTGGCTCGGCTCTGACCAGCCACCCAGGCAGCTGAGTTGGCCCGGGGCGGCGTCGGGGGCGCGTTTCAAGCCCCTGGGCTTGCCATGAGCTGGGAGATGGGGAGGACACAGCCAGCAGCTGGCTGACGTCCGCATGGCCCCCAGGAGCACAGCCCAATTCCCAACAGTCAGCTGGGAGTTTGGGGAACCGGTGGGGCTGCTACACACCACCCGGCTCCTGACAGCCAGCTGAGAGTCAGCCCCACGCGCGCCAGCTGCCCTCCCAGCGCCCGCCACTGCCCTGCTAGCCTTACCTTGGCCACCGCTCATTCGGTGCGGTGGCAGGCAGGCCGAGGCACTCCTGGGCGGCCATGGCAAGCAGCAGCAACAGTGCAGGCCGACCACTGGCTGGGCCACCAGCTGCCCCAGCCCAAGGGAGGTAAGCCACCTGCCGGGCCCGACGCGCGCCAGCTACTTTCCCAGCGCCCTCCGCTGCCCTGCTAGCCTTACCTTGGCCACCGCCCATTTGGGGCGGTGGCAGGCAGGCCCAGGTGCTCCTGGATGGCCCTCCCACCCCTGGCCCTCCTTTACTTACATTTAGTAGTTGCTCAGCAGGGAGGGGTGGAAACTTCCAGACAGCTCGCCTTCGCTGCAGACAGCTTGCAGGAACGTTTGGCGGCTGGGACTTTTGGCGGGCTCAACAGGGCAGAGACAGCCTGGACAATTCCTATTGGCTTTTGAAAGCCAATAGAATTAGACTCTATTCAAGAGAGTCTATTCTATTGGCTTTCAAAAGCCAATAGAATAAGAGGGAGTAGCACAGCTAAGGAAAAGGCAAAAAAATGGCGGACTGCATTGTTAGGCGACCCCTGTGAAATGGTCGTTCGACCCCAAATGGGGTCACGACCCACAGGTTGAGAACCGCTGCTATAGACTAATGAAATAAATAAAATGCAGTACATGTAAGCATGTCCTTCTCATCTCCTTTCATGGTATTAAAAGGTTAAAAAAAGAAAAAATTCTGCTAGTGCCTCAGGATTATTATTTTTTTCTCATTTAAATTCCATGTTTGGTGGGGAGAGGAACATCCTTGAACCTAAGTGGGAAGCAAAGGTTTAACCTCAAAGACCCAGATAGGGGAAAGCAGGGAGCAAATTCTGTCAAGAGTTGCGAACATCTGGAGGACCATGGTATGACCTCCTTGATGCCTTCTAGTGGTGATCTGGATTTCTGCAGCTCAAAATAGCAATCCTAAAATCTATATCCTATGTATAGGATATCTACATAGAAATAAAAAGATCCTGAGTTTAGTTTAGAGATAAAAGCCAACTGGGTGACTCAGGGCAGGTCACCCTCTCTCAATCCAGCCCATCTCACAGAGACAATGCTGGCTCTCTCGGCCAAGAAATAGAGATGAGCACCATGATTGGACAGGGAAACACCTCCCCCCCCACTCTCTCTCATACACAAATACACACACACATACACACAGATATAGACATAGATATATAGCTGATGTACATCAAAAACACATTTGTGGTTCATTTAAGGATTAAAAAATCCCCATGTGATGTGGGCCTAAATTATGTTCCTTTTGTTGGAATGAATAGCAATGCTTGCCCTTGCAAAAGTTCCACATGCGTTGAGAATAGTGTTGGCGCTCTCAAATGGGAGCTATTATGTAAATTGCAGCAATTTGCATTCAACTTCAAGCGTTAGAGGAAAGGATAATTTTGAAATGATATTTCTGATTGCACTGCATTTATTTCTTATAAAGGCAAACTCTAGAACTTCGAAGGAGACATTGTGGAGTTGTAGGAAAATACTCAGAAATGCCAGTTCTTTAAATTATGATATATTTAGTCAATATCATGAAACGGTTTCATATATATTATTTATATTTGTGTCTTGAAGCTCTAGATCAGCTAGGAAATGTAGTTCTAACACATCTTGGAGGATGTAAAGTTGGAGAAAGCTAATCTAGATTGTGTGTGTGTCTATTTCATTTTGTTAGGACATATGCAGAGCAGGAACTATAATCTTCATCTCTAAAAATAATCAAGCATTGAAAAATCTCTGTATGTCTAAGACCATGTCACGTTATTTTTTGTCTAATATTTCTTTCTACAGATTATTTACTGCAAACACATTCGACACCATTAGTAGCGATGCTTTCATGGGCCTTCCTCATCTAGAATATTTGTGAGTTGAAATATTTTTGGTCCAAGATTTTTTGAGTGAGTCAAATGCCTGAGATGGAGATAGCTTTGACCAGTTGCGTTTATAACCCCATTACAGGTTTATAGAAAACAACAACATCAAATCACTTTCCAACACTTCTTTTCGCGGGCTGAAGTCCTTAATTCACTTGTAAGTATGTTTGTTGGTTTGTTTAAATGTATTGGCCATCTAACTCCACTGTACAAAACCAGGGAAAACAAAAGAATATCTAAATGCATTAAATTACATAGGCACCCAGACTAAAATAATCTAATAGACAGCAAAAGCAACAAAACAAAGCAGGCACCATTGAACAAGTAATAAACTTCAACCCCAGGCCTTGGACCAATCCAGGTTTTCAAAACTTTCCAGAAGTTCAGGAGTGAAGATTTTGTCCTTATTTCTCAGGGATGCTGCAACAGAGAGGGCACACTTCCTCAGTTGTGCAAGGTGGCAGTGTTTACTGGAGAGGACCTGGAGAGCACCTTCTCTACTGAAACATAGTGGGTGGGCAGAAATATTGGAGATAAGCAGTCTCAGATATCTGGGCCCTATCCCATAGAGGATTTCATAGATAATAACCAGCAACTTGAATTGCACTTGAAAGCCAACTGGCGGTCAATGAAGCTTCCGTAGCAGTGGTTACACATAGGAACACCGAGAGGCTTCTGTTACTGCTTGCACTGCTGCATTCTGAACCAGCTGTAGCTTCCAAGTAGTCTTCAAGGGCAGCCCCATGTAGAGTGCATTGTAATAATCCAATTGTGAGATACCAGGCCATGAACGATTGGCTGAAGGGCCTCCTGATTAAGGAAGGGGTGAACTGATGCACAAGATGAACCCATGCAAAGGCTCTCCTGGTCACATCTGACATCTACTCTCTGGGCAGTAGCTATGAGTCCAGAAGGACCCCCAAGTTGCATACCAGTCTTGACTGAGGAAGTGCAACCTCATCCAAAACCAAAGATGCTGACATCCTCAACAGCCACAGCAAGGATTGAGCTGAAATCTGTTTGGTCCTATTTAGACCATAATAGCCTCCAGATACTGAGTCAATACATTGAGTTGAAATGTAAAGTAAGGTATCAGCATACTGGTGATATTGCACTCTGAATTGGATGTCCTTGCCCAGTGGTTTCATGTAGATGTTGAACAGGGATGGGGACAGCATCTAGTCGTGCGGTACTCTATACAAGAGAGGCCGTGGAGTTGATCTTCTCCACTCCCATCAACACAGGCTGAAACTGACTGCTGAGGAAGGAGATGAATCACTTGTGCATAGTGCTTCCTGTGCCTAACCTCTGCAGCCAGTCCAGAAGGATACTGTGGTTGGCGGTATTGAAAGCTGCTAAGAGATTGTGGATCTCTAGAATGGATACACCATCCCCATCCCAGCTCCATTGAGTGCAACCACTGCCTGAAATGGGTCCAGATAGTGTGTTTACTCTAAGATCCTCTGTAACTGTCATTCAACCCACATTATCCACAACCTTTGCCAGAAAGGGAAAATTGGAAATTGGCTGATAATTCTCCAGCAGGTAAGGATCCAGCCATGATCTCTTGTAGAGTGGCATACCACCTCCAAGAGGCCAAAACCACCATATGAACCCTTCTTGTGTTCATCTCCCAGGCTGCTTTAGTAACCCAGGAGGGGCCAGGACCCTGTTTGCACTAATAGCTCACAATGCCATCATCCTGTTTGCCTTTGTTTAGAAGTAAACCCCATTGCATCCAATGGGACGTGGTCTCAGTGTGCGTATAGGAGCATTTGGGGCCTCCTGAAGTTACCACTGTTGCTGACCTAGAGGCTATTCATATGTTAAGTGTCTGTGTTTTACATATTTATTGTAATGCACACACACACACACACACACACAAAGACACAAAGACACTTACAGTATGGGGAGAAACTTCATCACTGTCATTCTCCTTCCAGCTGACCTGCTCTCTCTGCACCATTAGCGATGGGAAGCTCTTAAGTTCTGAGAAGTTACCCAGAAGTGACTCTGTGCGGCTTCTCTCTTTGCTCTAGTGACTCTGCACCAAAGTCCTGCCTAATTTTGGCTCAGCAGATTCCTTTGATCAGAAGAGGAGGGCTTTTTTACAATTATATATAATACTCAGGAATTCGTTGTAAATATATTACCCAACAATCCAAGGAACTATAAACCTAGCTTTGCATGTGGGCAATTGTGGTTGGGGTTTTTGAACACCCAAGTATTCACCAGCAGTTGAGGTCAACTCCAGAGACTTTTTACCATTATCTTCTTCATTCGACAAAGTCAAGATGATGGCAACAAGCTCTTTTGAATTGTGGAACTATTACTGGTGTCATGGTATTTTGCTAATAAAGGGCTTTTAAAAAACCCAAGTCCTTGGAATTGGCCTATGGACAAACCTTCAGTAATAAGTTGGAACTGAGTCAATGTAATACAGACATTTTTTTTGCGTAATAAATAGTTTAGTCATCTTTCCATTGAATAATGATAGCAAATGTATTACTGTTATTATTTTCTCAGAAGGGTATGATGTTATGGAAATCTCCTATGCTAGCGGAAGTACATCCATGGGTGGAAAACAATTTGAGTGTGATCATAGATGTCAGTGAGACAAGCCATGGCTACAAAGCTATTGCAACTGATATTTTTGAGCAGTATTTCTCAACACTGAAAAACATGCTGGCTGAGGAATTCTGGGAGTTGAAGTCAACACATCTTAAAGTTGTCGAGGTTCTACTGTTCTACAGGTAGAATTGCTAAAGGTAGAATTTGAGGACAGAGAATGCTTAAAATACCCTGAAATCTTTTTCATTGTTAACAGTAACAGTAAAAACAATAAAATAGAGCATTGATGATATTACCTAGTTTGGGTGATGAAACATCTGCAAGAAAGCAAGCAAGCTCAGAGAGCACCAAGGATCCCTCATTTCACCCCTGAGCTACAAATATTTTCATTTATTGGTAAAAACACAAGGATTGTGGTTAAGAGTTTGGCAAGACAGCAAAGAGCTGGAAAAGCTTAGAATAATAGGGAGTGTGGATGTAATATTTTAACAGGTATAATGAATAGTTTCATATTGCAATAATATTAGCATTACTGGAATTGCTATTACAACTGATTATAATAGTAAATCACATTGTAGCAGTGCATGTGTTATTATTTGCCATCCTAGTAATTCATTAAACAGGAAACAAAGAATGCAAGATTAATCTAACCCTAATTATATTTTTTACAGGAGTCTTGCAAACAATAACCTCCAAATGCTCCCTAAAGACATATTCAAAGGATTGGATTCACTAACAAATGTGTAAGATACATTTTTAATATTCTTATTATGAATGAAAAGGGGGGGGAAAGCCCATCAATACTTATTATGGAACAACTGCTCATACAATGGGCCTGAAGTTATCTGCTTTATACCCACCAAGACCATTATCATCAATTATCTCATTCATCTAATAGATTTTTTTCTATTTAGGAGCATTCCTCATGGCAGTTTTCTGCAAACTGGCAGCTGGAAATGAGTGTTCCAGATTGCAGAATGGTGCCACAGAATATCTAAAACAAGTTCGTCCCCTACAGTAATGTGTTTTTGTGGCAACTTTATCTCATAGGCAGATTTTCTTAAAATTATATCTGTGCATTTTTTATAATTGTCAAATTGCCCTGCAAGAGAGGGAGAAAGAGAAAACTACTTCATAAGCTTGGAAAGTACAATCTTCATAAGCTTTCCTAGAAATGGGAATGGAATGAATTTCTCAGCCATGTCTACTGAGAGCGTTAGCTGCTCTCTATGAGCTAATTTAGCCATAGCCATTCCCACACGAGCTAATTTAGCCATAGCCATTCCCACCGGCAAAAGAGTCAGCTGCTTTAAACAATTTGCTCTGCAACAGAGGTCTTCAAACTTGGCAACTTTAAGACTTGTGGACTTCAACTCCCAGAATTTCTCAGCCAGCCCTGGTTGGCTGAGGAATTCTGGGAGTTAAAGTCCACAAGTCTTAAAGTTGCCAAGTTTGAAGACCCCTGCTCTGCAGTGATAAAACCACTCTACCAGGGAGTCCCTCCTGTTTGCTTCCTGGACATTGAGAGGCATGGAACATACAGCAAACAGTTGGAAGAATTTGCATTTGAAAATTTGAAAATTCTTATGGGAAGTCACTTATCTTTTTTCTTACCATTTTTCATGGCACTAGTGTGCCTTCATCTCATATCTTGCCTATCTGTGAACAAAGCAGATTTAACTGGCTCTGGACTGTTAATGAATACTAAGTATATTTTCCCACTTAGAATAAGGCCAAGGTGAAATAAACATTTGTGGTCCCATCTGAGGCATAAAACCAGCTGGGTAATCTTGGGCCAGTCATTTTCTCTCAACCTTAGGAAGGAGGCAAGGGTAAATCACTTCCAAAATCTCACTGAGAAAACTGCAAGGTTTAGTCCAGGCAGTCACCACTTTTTTTCCCTTGGATACTGCTAGAATAAAAGGGAAAATATTCTAAATATACTAAACAGCCAAGGGCCAATTAAGTGTGCTTTGTTCACAGGTAGGCAAGACATGGAGCGAAGGCCTATTTGTGCCGTGAATAATTGCAAGTAGTGAATGGCCTCTTGGCACCTCATTTTCTCTTTCTGGCACCTGCTTCTCTCTTTTGCAAGGAAATTAGGCCAAGAGCTGCCATCTGGCTCTAAGGCAGCAATTTGTCCATCTAACCTTTTATATATAGCTTTATGGTTGCATATGGGGGCCTTTGAGTTAGTATTGACTCCTGATAACTCCCTGAATGAATCCTTGCAGTTTTTGTGGCAAGGTTTTTTGGAAGTGGTTTGCCATTTCCTTTTTCCTAGGGCTGAGAGAGAGTAATTGACCCAAAGTTACCAAGTTGGCTTCATGGCTAAGTCAGGACTAGAACTCACGGTCTCCTGGATTCTAGCTTGGTACCTTAACCACTGTACCAAACTGCCTCTCCTTATGCAAAACTATACTTCTCTTTTATGTATATAGAATAGAATAGAATAGAATAGAATAGAATAGAATAGAATAGAATAGAATAGAATAGAATAGAATAGAATAGAATAGATCTTGGAGGTCTTCTAGTCCAACCCCCTGCTCAGGCAGGAAACCCCTATTTATTTATTTGTTTATTTATTTATTTGTTTGTTTATTTATTTATTTATTTGGGTTTGTATGCCGCTCCTCTCTGGGGACTCGGAGCGGCTAACAACATATATATAACAATAAATTACAATAAAAAACCCAAACAAAGATATCTAAAAAATACAGTAAAACACACATTCAATTCAACAATCAACCACAATCATCCCCAGGCCTGCCGGCAAAGATGAGTTTTTAAATTTTTCCGGAAGGCCGGGAGAGTCGGAGAAACGCGGACTTCAGGAGGCAGTTGGTTCCAGAGGGCGGGCGCCACAACAGAGAAAGCCCTCCCCCTAGGGCCCGCCAGACGACATTGTTTCGCTGACGGGACCCGGAGGAGGGCAACCCTGTGCGTTCTCACCGGTCGTAGAGAAGTATGTGGCAGAAGGCGGTCCCGTAAGTATCCTGGTCCCATGCCATGAAGGGCTTTATAGGTGATAACCAACACCTTGAATTGGGCTCAGAGACCAATAGGCAATCAATGCAGCATGCAGAGAGTTGGTGAAATGTGGGCACAATGCGGAAGGCCCTATACAATTGCCAGCCCTGTACTTCCATTTCATGCAAATGCAACTACATGAGAAGAACATCAAAATATAAAGTTATGTCCGTCCACCCCAAATAACTTAATGATTACAAGAAATGTTCAAAATGAGGCAGACACCCCCACAATAAAGTGACCCGGTGTTCCAGCAGAAAACAGGCTGAAATGTATGCAATAAAATAAAACTACACAGAGAACAGGCATTTTCCCTAGCATCTGGAAACATTTGTGTTTGCACAAAGTATGTCTATCAAGATCTAGATAACATCTGAGAAGAATAAAATGAGCTAGGATTATTAATGGGAAGGACATGTACCAAAGTATTATCTATCTAAATCAGTTGGGCTTAATTTCCTGAACTTGGCTCTTCTTATTTTAGCGTGAAAGAGCAATCGCAACATTTGAAGATATTTTTGCTTTTAAAAGGACATTGATAAAATTGATATTGTTTACATGACATCTAGAATAATGAGCTGGAATATCACATGGAAAGTCGTTTTAAATTCGTTTCCTGTAAACTTAAAATGAGTTTTTAACAGAAAAGAAAGTTTTGCCTATTGAACACTACAGCAATTATTTAATAAAAAATTAGTTGCAATTGCTTTTCTGTTAGAGATACATTTTGGACTTGAAATATTAATTCATATGATTTGTATTATTGTATTTGATCTGAAATATACATAGCTGCTCTTAAACTCTGGAACAGTCATTATGTGTAAAAATACATGTTGCTTCTTGGTTATAATTCTGGTCTTCAGAATTTAGCAAGACATCAAAAAATTATGGGCTTTGTGGTATAGGGACTGGCTAAAGAATACTAAGACAAGATGGAAAAAAGACATCTACAACTGATATGGGGCAGTGGGTCATTGACAGTCATTATTGGTCAACTTATGAATGACTGTAGTTGCTGTTGATTGATTGGTCAGTTTGAGAAAGAGGCAAGGAAAAGACGTTTGGGTGCCCCTATTCAAAGTTTTTAGAGTTCTGTTGGAATATTATTTTCCAGACTTTTTTCTTTTCTATTTTTAATCTGAATATATTTTAAGCAGGTAAAAAGTTATATTAATAATATTGTATTCTTCTTCTTTAGTGATTAGTTTCTAAAATCATTTAAAAGAGGTAATTTTGCATTTGCAAAGAAGAAAGCAATCTTAAAGCTTTTTTGCTGTATCAAAGGATTTTATTTCTTTCCAGATCCAATTTAAGCCTGAAGGAATTACTCAACTAGAATAAGAAAAAAAAAGAGCCTCCAGAGGCAACGTTCTCCATACATAATCCAGGCAAAAGCATCTGCAAAATTGGATGCTTTTGTCAAAATAACAAAAACAGCATTGCATTGTCATTCTACAATCTCCGCCCCTTTTGTACATGGATATAACACCATAATTCACATACAAAAGAGGGAGGTCTTGCAGTGTGATGATATGCTGCTGTTTTCATCTTAGTTCCCCCCTGACCCACGCTGTGCATCTCCATCCAGAAATATAATAAAAGGATGCTTAATTCAGTGTAAGGTTTTTACCTTCCTGCCTTCTCTCTCTTAGGAAATGTAATATACATTTGCTTTTTTAGACCCCTAGGTTGTTGTTGTTGTTGTTTAAAATACAGGCTTGATTTTTTCCTTAAAACACATTGTCTTTCATGCAATAGTGATCTAAAAATATTATAAACTAATAACCTGTTTTTTTAAAAAAACAAATGGTAGTTTTTAAATTATAATATTTCAAAAACATTGTTTCTGTCCAGAGACCTAAGAGGAAATGCTTTCAAATGTGATTGCAAATTGAAATGGTTAATTGCATGGATAAGCAGAACAAATGCAACAGTGGAAGACATTTATTGTGAAAGTCCACCAGAGTATAAGAAACGCAAAATCAATAGCCTCTCTCCTGGTGAATTTGATTGCATCATTACACGTAAGTCTTCAATATGTCTTCTATTTGTTTCATTAAGTTTTATTCTTCAAGGGCAATTACTTTTTGGTTGAACAAACAGTCTTCTATTGGGTTAATCTATTTACCGGTATCTACCTAGGCCGAATATTGCCTGCCTTTTATTCACAGCAGCTTTCAAGAACTCAGACTCTTCTCTGTTGTGTTGAGATTTTTCTCTCCATCCTTCTCTATAGGAGAATGAACCCACACAATGGCTTCCCAAAGGTGCTTTTTCAAAAGGCAAATGGACTTTGTTTTTGCTGAAGACGTATCGCTTCTCATTGCTTTAGAACTGAAGAAGCTTCTTGGATGAGAAGCGAAATGTCTTCAAGAAAAAACAAAAAACAGTTGCCTTTTGAAAAAAAGCACCTTTGGGACAACCATGACCTGGATGACTGAGAATCTCCAGACACCTACACAATGGTTGTGTGGCCTGGTTCACCTATTGCCCTAAATCTTAATGAGATTCCATTGATTTTGGCTTAGCCTTGTGTGTGATTATCTGTAACTTACTTTCAGAAGCCATAGTGAAGCAAATGATAGGTCAGTGTGCGAAATCAGCTGCACATTACAAATTCCTTACAATATAGAAGTTAAGCAAAGCTGGGTAGGAAATCTCAACTATATGGGATGGTTTTACTATGTAGGGTCTAACTGGCCAAAACTGTTTTATGCTTGGAGAAGATCAAGATTTCTCATTCCACAGTAACTGAAAGTGTCTTATTTGCAGTATTGGGCCCTAATTACATTTTATGAAAATCAGCGTGACTGCTATATTCATAATTTTCATCCCAGGGTGCTAGTAAGAAAGAAAAGCCCTGTTTAGTCTGGGGATGAGCTGCTAAATTAGAAGCTGGAAGGTCAAATGTTCTAGTCCTACTTTAGGCCTAGAACCCAGCTTGGTGACTGAGCCAGTCACTTTCTTTCTCTCTCTGCACTAGGAACAAGATATTGGCAAGCCACTCCCAAAAATGTTGCCAAGGAAACTACAGGGATTTATCCTTGTAGTCAGCAGGAGTCAGTTGTGACTTGATGACCAATAACAACCACAGTACGATTAGGCTAATTAGAATTGGCTATGATTCAAGCATGAATGCTCTTCTCTGTTAATAAACATTTTCATCTTTCGTTGTTTTTGTTGACTAAAGTCTAATAAGCAGGAGAAATAGATTTATAAAATACCAGTGCCTTGAATAAGTGATTTACTTTTTACAATAACATTCCAACGAGTAAATACCAACTTTAAGTATGTACTTTTTTCAGAATTTGTTGTATTTCGAAAGTTGCCATATCAGTCCCTGTCAGTGGACACTTTCTCATTCATGAATGATGAATATGTGGTTATCGCGCAGCCTTTTATCGGAAAATGTATCTTTCTGCAATGGGACCATGTGGAAGGGACATTCAGGAATTTTGATAACATCACAGGTATTAACAGTTGATTTCTTTGAACTTTGTGTGGCCTTATAATGCCAGTTGATGATGCACTATATCAATCTTTGTGCAGGGACTTCGGTGGTTGTCTGTAAGCCGATCATTGTTGAGAATCGCTTATACATCATTGTTGCCCAGCTCTTCGGTGGCTCCCATATATACAAAAGAGACATTCATGCAAACAAATTTATCAAAATTCAGGATATTGAGATCCTTAAGATCAGAAAGCCTAATGACATCGAGACATTCACAATTGTAAAGGATGCATACTTTGCAATAGCAGATAGTTCAAAAGCTGGCATCACCACTGTCTATAAGTGGAATGGAAATGGATTTTATTCTGACCAATCTTTGCATGAATGGTACAGAGACACTGATGTGGAGTATCTTGAAATAGCCACCAAGCCTCACCTGATCATCTCAAGCAGTTCTCAACACCCAGTCCTATATCAGTGGAACAGGGGCACAAACAATTTCGCTGACCCAGTGGATATTCTAGATATGGAAGATGTTTACGCTGTCAAACACTTCAAAGTGAAAGAAGATATTTATGTTTGCCTAACAAGATTCATTGGGGATTCCAAAGTAATGAAATGGACAGGATCCAAATTTCTGGATTTACAAAGAATGCCATCCAGGGGGTCCATGGTGTTCCAGCCACTTCAGATAAAGAATTATCAGTATGCTATTCTTGGAAGTGATTATTCTTTCACTCAAGTCTATTTCTGGGATGCGGGAAAAGCCAAATTTGTCAAGTTTCAAGAATTAAATATTCAAGCGCCAAGATCCTTCACACACATTTTTGTTGACAAACAAGATTTTCTCTTTGCATCAAGCTTTAAAGGAAATACAGTGATCTATAAGCACATCATAATTGACTTAAGTGCATGATACATACATATTTACACACATACACAAACACCCCAGGTATGGAGTCTGTTGTGAGACTTCTTCCATTAATAACAGAGACCTAACAAACTAAATGCATGACAATGATTCTCTTTACTTCCAGTCTGCGAAATGCCTTTAACAGCTGAGATTGTTGAAATAAAGTGCTACAACTAATATCTTCAACCATAAATGTCAAGTCTAGTGCTGTTTGAAATTGCAATTTTAAAAGAAGGACAAATTAAAGCATTAACTATTATTTGCAACAACAGTGTAAATAGCTAATGAAGCTCCATCCCTCCTAAATGAGTTGGAAAGCACCAATCAATTGTAATTTTTCATTATTCATTGATCTAAACATTGCCAAATAAAATGTTTACATTTTCTTTTCTATTCTCAAATTTATATAATCATCCCATAAAGGAATGAAGCAGAATTATTTCCTGTAAGGTTGGTGAGAGTTTGTAATGATTTAACTTTGTATGTAAATCCAAAAAGAAATACATTGCAATAGCAGGGACAATAGGATAAACAGGCCCCCTTTTCTTTCTGAAAGAAAAGTTCTTGCAATTCTCTCTGGTGATAATAAACCAAGCATAGTATTCTTGGAATCTGCTTTTGAATACCTTGAATATCAGAATGTATCATTCTGTCACAAGATAATATAGTACCACAAGAAGTGTCATGTCTTTGTGCTCTGCATTAGCAAGACCAAAGATCGGGATAACCCTGAAGATTTGATGCTAGCCAAGAGCCACTGGATTGATAATGCATGCATTTCCTACTTAAGTCTAGTTGCTTATTTAAATAGGATCAATAAAATAGGTCTGTGCTTCTGCTTATTCAATCCTGTCTTAGCTTCCTCCTAAAGCAAGGAAGTAGCCTTGAGTCCTTGCACAGCAGCAAGAAGCATAAGCCTCTCCCTGCCTCCAAATTCCATGGGACCTTATTTATTTGTTCCCAAGGGAAGGCAAGCAATCTGGAGATATTCTTGTATTATAGATAGAAGACAATGAAGTAGTCAGCTTGGATCCTTCATATGTAGGGCTTATATTAGGCCCACCCCCCAAAATCAAGCTAGGGCTTATTTTCAGGGTAGACCTTACTTTCGGGGAAACGGTACTTGAAGACAGTTATTATATCTCCCTAGTTTTTTCCCTTCTTCAGACTAAATGTATGCCATACACCCAATCATTCCCCCTAAGCTTTCCTTCCAGACTTTTTACAACCATGGTTGCTGTCCTCTGGATTCAGCCCAGAAAGGCAGCCTGCGACAAGAGTCCCACCAAGAATGTTGTAGGTCCTGTCCTCTAGGGAGGTACAACTGGCAGGACCCAGAAAAGGGCCTTCTCCGTGGTGGCTCCCTCCCTCTAGAACATCATCCCTCCAGAAATTAGACTGCCCCCCCTCTGACACTCCTTCAGAAGGCCCTGAAGATGTGGTTTTGCTAATAGGCCTAAGGAACCCAGAGTGGGATGGAGCCCATTAAATTGCTGTAAGTGTGTGTGTTGTAGCCGGGGGGGGGGGCTTTATTATTTTATTATTATTTTATTCCTCCTACATTGAGCTTTTATTTTCTATAAGCTGCCTAGAGTCGCTGTGAGCAAGTAGGTGGCCATATAAATGGCACCAAAAAAAAAAAAAAAACCTGCCCACAAACTCTTGAAAGCTATAATGGTTCAAAGAAGATATAACATCTTCACTCCATTTGCAAACAATTGCAGCAGAGTTGTAAAGATTTGACCCAGCTCTCAAAAATAATCTGTGTTGTGCAATCAGGGAGGATCAGATCTATTTTCAAACTGGTGTAAAGATATTGTGCAGTACTAGAGGAAAGTTTGAATAGAATATTTCTCAATGCCAGTTCTGAACAGTTAATTCTTCAATTACGCTATGTGTATGAGTAGAACAAATACATTTTATAGATGTAATTCTTCCATGGAATTATTTTTTATTTCAGACCAAGGATCACATTTGAAGACATAAATGTTAATATCATTTTTTTTGGCCTTCTATCAGTATGAAATACTGTTCACACTTAAAATGAATGTTTTTCTCCCATTAATGCAATTTCTTTGCTTCAAAGGGTGATATGTTGAAGTAGGAATGGTGTCTTGAGGTTTACAGAGATGTATTACCTTGAAGGTGCAAAGGCTCCTGGTACTATAAGCAAAGCAGAAAGTTATTAATGGATAAAACTGCAAATCAATTTTCTTATTCAGGAACTTCTCTTTGCTATACTGTATTTTAATGTATTAGCTGTAAGAGACATTAATTCAAATACCATTAGCTTTCTTATCTAGTAGAGTATTAATTTTTAAATAATGTCTATTTATAAATTGCACAAGCTTTGTTTTGCTCCATCAGTTAACAGTGGAGCCAGAATTTTATTTATTTATTTGTGTGTATGTTTGTGTGTTGGTATTGACAAATGAGCTAATTCCTACATTTATCTTTTGAAGGACCTGCTCAATAAATCTGGATCATTTCTTATTTAAAATATGAAACAAGTAGAGGAAAATAGCTGAAGCTTGAGGTTTGAGTCTGTTCAACCTATAATTTGGAGAAGTTGTGTTCATTTCTGATAGAATAAATCTAGTGGCTTAGATTGCCTTAATTCTAAGGGTCAAAATATGTAGCACGCAACAATTTATGTGGGTTTGATTATGTAACTTGCAGGAAGGAATAATAATATAAATGCTACCTGCAGGGAAGGAAGACTTATGCCATTACTGCCCAGCACAATATTCTTTGTCTACTAAGTTGAAATTCAAGAAATGTTGCAAAAAAAAAAAAACCATGGTGTATAAAACTGGGCTATTTTTGGTCCTATTTTTGCATTTAGATCTTCTATTTTCTCCTGAAGCATTCACTGTGTGTAATTCAGAGCTTTTGATCTGAAATGAATTGCTGTGAGAAAGAAAGGTCTGTTGCTTTCTTGTCCTCTCCGTCCATCCCAAACCATTGTTTCCCCAATACTATTAATAGAATTAGGAGAAATGGGCTATCTCCCCAATGCCCTGCAGTACTCTATAAACTTTATTTAAAAATAGCTTTCAGACCCTATCTGCATTTCCTTTTCAATGTTTGTCTTTTCATGGCAATGCCTGAGGCATACGCTGCTGCATGTTTTTACTTAGGACGCACTGATGCTCTTGAACTGATATTGCAAAATGTACTCATTAGCCAGAAGAGCAGCAGCGGGTGTCATAACCAAGCCATCCCTTTGTGTCATCTCTGTAGCGATACTAAGAATTTATTCTTGTTCAGAATAAATGGCTGCCGGGATGGCAGGAGAAGGAACAAAGGCTATTTGAGGTTCTTAACAAATAGGCTATTTGCGGTTCTCTTCTTTGTGGCAGCCCCTTCCAATACCTAAGCGGCTGCCACAAAGAAGAGGGGGTCAACCTGTTCTCAAAAGCACCTGAAGCCGGACTAGACTACAAATAGGAAGGTAGATGTAAAGGTAAAGGGGAATAGAATAGAATAGAATAGAATAGAATAGAATAGAATAGAATAGAATAGAATAGAATAGAATAGAATAGAATAGAATAGAATAGAATAGAATAGAATAGAATGACAGAGTTGGAAGGGGCCTTGGAGATCTTCTAGTCCAACCCCCTCCTCAGGCAGGAAACACTATACTACTTCAGACAAATGGTTGTCCAATCTCTTCTTTAAAACGTCCAGTGTTGGAGCATTCACAACTTCTGGAGGCAGGTTGTTCCACCAATTAATTGTTCTGTCACCGATTAATGGTTCTAGATTGCTTCTCTCCTTGATTAGTTTCCATCCGTTGCTTTCTGTCCTGCCTTCAGGTGCTTTGGAGAATAGCTTGACTCCCTCTTCTTTGTGGCAGCCCCTGAGATATTGGAACACGGCTATCATGTCTCCCCTAGTCCTTCTCTTCATTAAAATAGATATACCCAATCCCAGCAACCATTCTTTATATGTTTTAGCCTCCAGCCTTAAACTAATTAAGGTGAGAACCAACCTAGAACTAAGGAGAAATTTCCTAACAGTTAGAACAATTAACCGGTGGAATGACTTGTCTCCAGAAAATGTGGGTGCTGCAACACTGGAGATTTTAAAGAAGAGATTGAACAACGATTTGTCTGAAATGGTATAGGGTTTCCTGCTTGAGTAGGGGGTTGGACTAGAAAACCTCCAAGGTCCCAACTCTGTTATTCTATTATTCTGTTATTCTGATAACGTAGGGGTTTGTTTTTTTTAGAAATTCTTCCAAACCACCTGAAGCTTTCTTTTATAACAATCACCTCAAGAGATCATGTTCAAATTCCCTTATTACCTTTCAAGTATTATTGTCTCCAATCAATATGCTTAATGCAGAATAAAATTTGCAGAACTGATAGCACAATAATCTGATGTGGCAGGAGAATGCTCACATTTTAAATAGTTATTAGTCTGTCATTCCTAACTTGTTATTTTCCAGATGTTTTCAATTATGACTTCCATTACTGACAGTCAGTGGGGCCTTTGGCTTGCCAACTGGTAATTTTGAAAGCTAGGCTCCATCACATTTAGAGGGTATCAGATTGGGGGAAGTTATTGTATGCTGAGGTGCAATGAATACAAAATGCACATCTGTTCCACTTAAGTCTGTATTATACATGTGCCATTGCACAATTCTCAAGCCACAACAAACTTAAAAAAAAGAAAAGAAAAAAACAGCCAGAGGAGATTGGGAGAAGCCAAAGACATGTTCTAAGGTGCCAGTAACCTAAGCCTTTTGGCAAACTTGCTTCAACATACTTTAAGCCAAGTTAAACAAGAACTTCAAATAAATCCAGCTATAGAACTTGGGAGAGACAAAACATTCCAGTGAAAAAACTAACAAGGTGTCTTTTATTATGTATAACTCTTGAGGGTTTTTTTTCTCCAGAGGTCTGGAAAGACATAGAACAGTGTTTCTCAACCTTGACAATTTTAAGGCACCTGGACTTCAACTCCCAAAATTCCACAGCCAGCAATGCTGACATAGAAAGTTTGATCTTTCAAGGAAGTAAATAAGATATTTCTTGTGGTAATATTAACAAAGAGAAACCGGGAAAAGGTAAAGAGTGTGAATTATGTTAACAAAGAACAGTTTCTTCATAAAATGTCATTGATCTTTTATACTAGGCACCCATGAAAAAGGAAGAAACAATTTCAAAGTATTCCTGGAAATGTCTCTGCTACTGTAATTTGGAAATCAGCTTCCTGCCAGTCCAGGCCAGCTGTGTTAGTGCCATTGACAGAAATATCTGCAAAGTTCTTAAAATCTTTCCTGAAGAAAAATAGTGGTGGTGGTGGTGGTGGTGGTGAGGAGGAGGAGGAGGCATGGGTAGTCCTCAGCTTACAACAGTTCATTTAGTGACCGTTTGAAATTACAATGGTATTGAAAAAAGTGACTTATGACCATTTTTCACACTTATGACCGTTGCAGTATCACTATGGCCATGTGATCAAAATTAAAATGCTTGGCAACTGATTCAGTTATGACAGTTGCAGTGTCCTGGGATCATGTGACTCATCTTTTGTGACCTGACAAGCAAAGTTATTAAGGAAGCCAGATTCACTTAACAACCGTGTTACTAACTTAACCACATCAGTGATTCACTTAACTGTGGCAAGAAAGGTTGCAAAATGGGTCAAAACTCACTTAACAAATGTCTCATTCAGCAAGATACATTTTAGGCTCCATTGTGGTCATAAGTCAAGGACTATCTGTAGTTATAGCACATCAACTGATTTTAATTTTGCCTGATGAGGTTGCAAAAGAGAAATGTCAATGAAAGATGTCATATTGATGCTTCTAATGATGGAACTGCAAATGCAGGGGAGGCAGTAGTTGGATTCAAATAACTGAACAACCAATTCTCTGCATGGATGCAGGCCTGGGCCTCGAGGCCTAGAACAGACTTCCGGAAGTGGCATCCACACACTTCTGGCAGGCCATTCTAGGCTAGGCCTAGAACAGACTTCCAGAAGCAGTGTGCATTCAGCCGGTTCTCCAAACTCAACAAAATTTAGCTACCGGTTCTGCTGAACCGGTGCAAGCTGGCTGAATCCCACCACTGGGGGAGGGAACATTCCTAGTGTCACTTGAAAGAGAAAGATGGATGAAAAACATAAGAAAAGAAGGCAAAGCAAGATAAAAATATTCCCAAACTAAAAATTAAATGCAATTGAAAAATCTGACCTCCAATTCCACTTTTTAAATGTAGGAATGCTAAGGTTCTGTGTCCTTTATTTGCACTTCATTGGATGCATATCAAGTTAAGTCAAATGGTCACTGTTTTAAAAGTGCTAAAAACATTATTTTAATTAGACAAAACATTACAAGGGTGTTCCTCCCAGTTCCGGTGTGTAAACCTATTGGTAGGTCCCCAAACACAAACCAACAATGGTGGCCCATTGGTCCTTCCACTGTTTAACTGACAAGGCATCAGGATTAAGTGCTGCAGGTGAAATGAGAGATTAAAAATTCCATTTTCTTTTAGGCTATCCCCCAGGCTGGGACTCACAATTACTTGTTATTTATGTAACAATAAATAGCAGTAAGTAAATTATTTACATATAATTAAGGTGATAGAAAAATGCAAATTTTCAACACTTTCTAATAAAATTGTTATGGGGAAAAATACAAAATAAAAAAAATATTGAAAACTGAAAGGTGTTTATTTAAAACAGGTCAGACATGTCAAACACAAGGTCTTGGGGGCGGATGTGGCCCACAAAGTGGTTTCATGTGGCCCGCGAAGCCATCCTGGAAAGTGAGGAAACGGCCCCCGCTGCCTTGGCCCTGGCCCAGGCCAGCTGGGAGCCAATGTACAATTTTGTGGTGGCCATCTTGGCGCTTGCCCCGGTGGACCATGCCTTGGCACTTGCCCCAGTCCCACCCCCTTTTGCCAGAGATAAGGTGACCAACCTTTTTACAATGAAAAGGAGGACACAAATAAATTGAAGAAAAAAATACCGTAAATAAAAAAAACATTTTATTCATTGCAACAATAATACAGACCACTTGCATGTGCAAAGTTTGCCAGCCGGGTGTTTTGGAGCACTCAGCAGCAATTCCTATTGGCTTTCGAAAGCCAATAGTGGGAGTAGCATAGCTCAGGCAAAAGTTGAAAAAACACCATCAAAAAAAGATGCCGGAATGCCGTTCTGAGCATTCTATGAGAAAAAAAAAAAGCCCTGCAGATTAGTCTTCAAATATTGAAAAGGAGGACATGTAGGAGGACACTTTTTGAGGGAGGACAGAACTTACAAAAGGAGGACTGTCCTCCCTAAAGCAGGACGGTTGGTCACCTTAGCCAGAGACCCTCAGATCTGTCCCACTCCTGCCCAGGCCCCCACAGACACCCTTGACGCGAATGATATAGAACTGGCTACGCCCACCAGTAGGCCACACCCAGCCAGTAGGCTGCACCCATTCTGGCCACACCCACCCGGCCCTCCAAGGGCAACGGGCAATGCTGATGCGGCCCTCAGTGAAATTGAGTTTGACATCCCTGAAACAGGTCTTCAAACTTGGCCCTTTTATGACTTGTGGATTTCAACTCCCAGAATTCCTCAGCCAGGCATGCTGGCTGAGGAATTCTGGGAGTTGAAGTCCACAATTCATAAAAGGGCCAAGTTTGAAGATCCCTGGTTAAGAGCATGATAGCTAGGGATACTCCTTTTCCTGGGGTGGGGGGGGGCTGAGCACATGCTCATTTTATTTAATGGTTAAAACACACACCTGGCAACTTTCCTTCTTTTCACCAGTCACCATGGCTCATGACATGAGGGCAGTGTGGCAGAAAACAGAGGCTGCTGGAGTGTGTTTTTGTCATGAATAGGAGGAGCAAAAGATAAGGTTTGTACTTTGTAGTTCTTAATGTGAGCAGCAGATGGCGCCAGCTATTTTCAAGTTCTTTGTGCAGCCTTGTTCTGTGAAAAAATATTCTCTAGTGAAGATACAAACTAAATTTATCTATTTTTCATCAGAATATATTTTATCCCCATATATATGCATATCACATATCAAATATCAGGCATGTTATATAATTGTCATTCATATCATAATTCCATCAGTATTAACATACAATAATATGTTGTAATATTTTATGCTTTTGTAGAGATGAATTTCTTACATTAAATTACCATACATTAAAGCAGGATCAGGTACTGGCCTCAGGTGCCAAAGTTAGGGGGATACATATATCTACACACACACACACACACACACACACACACACTTTCATATAGTATGCCAGCATTTTTCATACTTGGTAATTTTAAGAAGTGTGGACTTTTATCTCCCAGAGTTCTGCAGTCTGCCACAATTACCAGTCAGCCAAATGTGGCTTAAGTGGAATTGCACATCTGGCTGAGTCAGAATTGTGGCAGACTGGAGAACTCTGGCAGATAAAGTCCACACATCTTCAAGTTACCAAGTTTGGAAAATGCTGGCCTACTGTATGACTGCGGCCTCCAATCTTTTGGGCACCAGAGACCGGTTCCGTGGAGAGAGCTTTTTCCATGGACCAGAGGGTGCATGGTTTTGTGTGCTGACTGCATCCTGTGGATGAAGCTTTGCTTGTTTGCGCGGACCAGTTTCTGGCATGCTGCTGACTGGTGCCGATCCATGGACCGGGGATTGGGGACTCCTGCTGTATGATACAATCCTGACAAAGGAAAAGATGGTGCCTAGCAGGATGGATGTGTCTGGGTGTCCTATTGCAAGGTTCCCTCTGTTGGGAAAGACGGTGAGCAAGAACGTTTTGCTAGGCAAAGGAAGGAAATAAACATCCTAAGAAAGGCGGGATTTGGCCAGTTTGAGGTTGGATTTAGTACAGTGGTTCTCAACTTTTTCTTCACCATGGTCCCCCTTTAAATACTTTTGTAGCCACGGACTATGACCACAGACCACCAAGATTTAACTCAAGATCTAAATCATAACATTTCTTCAAGTTTTCACAGACCCCCGTGACATTGCGGGGCCCCCAGTAGTCTGCAGAGCACAGGTTGAGAACCACTGGTTGAGAACCACTAGATAAAACCGCTTTAGATAAAGTTTTCACAAATATTACATAGGTGCATGGAGATAAACACATTTATGCACAGAAGAGTCAATTAAAAGCCTAGGAAGGAAACGAAAGATTACAATACATTCCCTCAAGCAGCCAACATTCAGATAAGCAGAGATCAACACCGAACAATTGGAAGAAAGCAATATTATAATTACGGAACCATCAAGAATGAAGCCACAATCCCACCAAAATGGGCAGGGCCAGTTACTAGGCATGAACAGGCAGCAAACCCACGCTCACTCACACTGATGATGTGTTATCTAGTTGGGTAATGAAATGTCGTAAGCATTTCATGTCACAAGCAAATAACCAAGCTCAGAGGGCACCAAAACTCTGCAGTTCAATCCTGAACCACAGATATTCTTTTTTATTATATTTTATAATGAAACCGAGTGATATTGAGATTTCAATTAACAAAAAGCACTGCTATTGAGTGATCAAAAAGGAATGGCTGGATTTTACCAGTCTTGCCACTAGCTTTGTTTTGTAATAATTGGGTTTTTTAAATGATTTTCATAGAATTGTTATTGATTCACTAGACATGTTTGTATCAATGTATAATAAGGCTTTAGTGCTACAGCCCTCAGATTAACAGACTATCATATTGGAATGATGCTGATTTAAATTTGAGATCCCTGGTCTAATGCACCAATAGAAATTGAATCCTTTGGAAGAAAAAATCTTGGTCAAGCCATATCCACTTTCCTGTTAAAAGGGAAAAGGGATAACAAGAGTACAGTGTGGAATTCAAGGTGCCTCTGTCCAGGACTTTCTACAATTTTAATGATTATTCACTCAGGCAGCAGAACATTTCATTTCTCAGTCTAGGCTTTTTCAAATTAATGCACAAAGATTCTACCTTATTAATTTCTATACAGAAAACTTTCCAAAGCTGAGTCACTTGTGCTAACGGTGTCAAAGAGATCAAATTACAATTTTCCTATACACTGATCTTGAATACAGTTGTACAACAAAGTAGAAAGTATACTTCTGCTTCAAGCACAGGCATGCCCAGCTGATTGGGATAAGGCCAAGTCACAGCAGAAAATAGATGTGAAACTATTGAAAAATTGATAGAGTTAAAAGCAATAAACATTTACATGTCCTATTAACAGATCAACTATGCATTGCAATATATTTCATTTCATATTATTTCTTATACACACACATACAAAGACACACACAGAAACACACACAGAGACACACATGTGTACAAATAGCTCTTATAATCATAGTTGGCACCATTGCTAAACAAGGCAGTTGTTAAGTGAAAGATGCCCAATTTTACAACTTTCTTTGCCACAGCTGTTAAGTAAATCATGTGGTCATTAATCCAGCTTCCCCCATGGACTTTGCTTGTTGGAAACCTGCTGGGAAATTAGTAGATGGTGATCACACGACCCCAAGATACTGCAACTGTATAAATACATACTGGTTCACAACTGCCTGAATTTTGATCATGTGACTATGGGGATGCTGCAACAGTCATAAGTGTGAGGATTGGTGATAAGTCACTTCTTTCAGTGCCATTGTGACTTTGAATGTCACTGATATGAATTTCTGTAAGTTGATGACTTCCTGTATATAAAAAATGATGTTGGTTTGAATGTGTTCTATTTTCTACAGAGATGAGTTTATGTTTGGTTCAATATGGCTATAATAAAATTTCTTTCTATACAGGTAGTCCTTGAGTTATGAATGTAATGGAGCCTGCCCATTCCATTCGTAACTTGAGGATTTGTAGCAGTAAATCCAGCAATTCAATCCCAGCTTTCACTCATGCATTCGCTAATTTAATGTGTGGGAAAATGCACGGCTTGTTAAGTGAACATGAGGTATCTCAGGGTGGGGAAGGCCATTGGAGGTCCTAGTGATGGAACAGGCTATCTGCTTCAGATTGTCCAAGCCCCCCCCCAGATACCTCATGCTCCTTCCCCCAGAGTTCCCACAATTGCTCCCCTACCCAATCCTGTTGCACCAGGTTACTTACCTTGTGAAGATCTGTCACCTCTCCAGCCTCTCTGTTTCTTTCTCTGCTCCTGGCAGGAGCAGAGGGAGGCCTCTGAGGCCCAGAACAGACCTCCAGAAGCACATGGCTGCCACACACAGCCTCTGTTCTGGGCCTCGGAGGCCTCTGCCTAGAGGAGGCCTCCGAGGTCCAGAATGGACTTCCGGAGGCATGCAAAAGCATCCCCCGGCCTCCAGAATGGACCTCTGGACGCATGTGGCCACCGCCCATGGCCTCCGTTCTGGCCTCAGAGGCCTAAAGGAGGCCTCTGAGGCCCAGAGCAGATCTCCGGAGGCCTGCAGAAGCATCCCCTAGCCTCTTTTCCAGATGGCAACTGCCCAGAAAAGCCCTCCGACACTGGGATTAAGCCTCCAAATGTCTGCAGAAGCATCCCCCAGCCACCTTTCTGGGTAGCAGCAGCCTGGAAAAGGCCTCCAACACCCGGATCAGGCCTCCGGAGATCCATGGAATTATATGCATTCTCCTAATATTACAGACATATTTATGGTAACTTTTTATGAATTTCCGCAACTTTTGTGGATAAAAGCAAAGGCGTACTTATATTGTGAAGGTGAATAGTTTTTGTTCAACCAATTGAACTGGATTAAAATATTGAATGGAACATCACAAGATTCACATCTGAGACCTGTATTTTTCACCATTTTTATAAATAAAGTAGTGGAAGAAATGTTTCACCATTTCTCTAACCTATCCAATTATCTTGATAGATTAGACAAGGCTGTGACACAAGTGCCAAAGCTGACACACCACAGCAGTTATACCAATGACAACTATTCTTGAAAGCGTGCCCTGTTTTTGTGTAAGTTTTGGAGGCTGCAGAGGCTGTGCAAGAACAGAGTGTGCTCTTGGATGGCCTCCTGACATACAGAAGTTGCATGAGAGGGGTGTGCTCTCAAGTGGCCCCTGAAACCTCTGAAAATAGTGCAAGAACAAAGTATGCTTTTGTGTGAGTTTCTGAGACTCACACCAAAAAGCACTCTCCAAAGCTGCTTCAAGAACAAAGGCTTCATGTGACCCAGAGCAGCCTCAGGTAGGCCGCAGGGGCATGTCAACAGAATCAACTGGAAGGGACCTTGGAGGTCTTCTAGTCCAACCTCCTGCTCAAGCTGGAGACGTATACCATTTCCGACAAGTGGCTGTCCAGTATCTTCTTAAAAACCTCCAGTGATGAGGCACCCACAACTTCTGAAGGCAAGCTGTTCCACAGGAAGAGAATACTGATCAAAGGTAAGCACCGCATGGCAGATCCTGAGAAACACTGGGCTACAGGGCCAATAGTGCTGTTCCCCAGGCTTGTAGGCCTTGGGGAACACTGTGAGATGGGCATTTGAGCTGCAGCAAAGGCCCTCGGGTTGAAGTTGAGGCTAGATGATCAAAGGACTATACAGGTAGTCTTCAACTTACAACCATTTGTTTAGTGACCATTACCACAATATTGAAATGGACTTACAACAGATAACAATGATGTTCTCTGACTCTTTGCTGTAATTGGCATCTTGTGTATCTTATGAAATGTTGACTATCACCCAGTTGATTCTGCATATAATGTTGATTCTTTTATGGTGGGGGTGTATAGCCTTTTGTTTACAGTTTGGCTTACTGGGGTCATTTTCAAACCATGATAAAAAAAAAAAAAGTACAGTAATTGCTTCAGTGAGACTTGTCCTGACAAGCTTTGGGTAATCCAATAGTTACAATCCTGAGGCATGGTAGATGGAGTATGACGTATGGTATAGTATGGTGAACACAGTAATATGAGAGTTCTGCAGCTGGTTTGTTCTGAGGTTGTATTTATGTAGTTGGACATATACGATAAGCTGGGGATGCTGCTGTTGTATCACCTTTATAAATGCATACTTCCTTTTCTGAACTACTTAGTCTCATTGCTGGAGTGTTTATGGAGTCACCTAGAATTAATCTTAGGAAATGTTTTTCTCCTGATTTCGGAATTGGAGGTAGTTTGAGAATTCATGGTCTCCATGCAACCATGTTATATCTTGGGTAATTAGAATTTTGACCTACAAAGCTGGTCATCCATTGGACCTTTTACCTGACAATATTCTTTACAATAATATTTAAATACTGTAAATACTCATATAAATGTGTAAGGCTGAACAATCGAATCTGCTCTTTAGCAATTAGTATATCAGTAGTCCTTGACTTATGATCACAACTGAGCCCAAAGTGTCTGTTGCTAATGAGACAGTTAAGTGAACTTTGCCACATTTTATGATATTTCTTGCTACAGTTAAGTGAATCACTGCAGTTGTTAAGTTAGTAACATGGTTGTTTAATGAACTGGCTTCCCGTTGACTTTGCTAGTTAGAAGGTTGCAAAATGTGATCACATGATCCCAGGACACTGCTAGGGTCATAAATATGAATCAGTTACCAATCATCCAACTTTTGAACACGTAACCATGGAGTTCCTGCAACGGTTGTAAATATGAAAAGCTGTCATAAGCCTCTTTTTTCAATACTGTTGTAACTTCACACAGTCGCTAAATGAACTGTTGTAAGTCGGGGACTACGTTAATACCTCAGTTCAAGAGTGAGCACATCACAGAACAATATTTATTTCTACATTAATAGATGTATCTATGACTAATGTTTCTTGTCCTTTAAACTTTGGCCTTCTGTTGCAGTCATAAACATTACATATAGTGGTTAACAGATAGGCAGCATATACAATCAATCAGTCAACCAGTCATCAATCAATCAATAAGACAAGTTACTTTCTTGCCCATTCTGAGAGCCAGTGTGGTAGACTACCTAAGAAGCTATTGGCCTAGAATTTTGGCGGCCTGTGTTGAAGTCCACTTCCAGCCATGAAAGCTCACTATCAATTTCACCTCTGGACTATCCTATAGTATTCAATTATCATAGACAAATTAGAGGAGAGAGTGCTAGGAAGCTACCATGGAACAGTAACTGGTGTGCTTTCTGGAATTAAAAAAACCAGTATTTGCAGTATAATATACTTTGTTTTTCTGTTGACAAGCGTCATGCTCCCTGTTACATTTTTTTTTTTACCTAAGCACCCCCAGGGGCCAAAAGGACCTCAACTGAGAATTCACTGCTTTAATCAATATTGTCCTTTCCGCTTTACAAAAAGGCAAACAACACAACTGAATGAGATGCCTATGGGGGGAGGGGGCTGGTGGTTTTCATGGCAGAGGCAAGCCTTAAAGTGGTTCGTAATTCTGGGTGGCCATATGCCCTTTCTTTTCCACAAGGTACTATTTAATGCTGTGTATTTCAAACTTGCCAACATTAAGATGCGTGGGCTTCAGCTCCTAGAATTTTCCAGTCATCATGCTGGCTGGGGAATTCTGGGACTTGAAGTCCACACAGCTTAACTGGCTCTGGCATTCTGGGAATTGAAGTCCATCCATCTTCGAACTGCCAGATTTGAAAAACCACTGATTTAAAGTGCTGAACAGCCTGATGTATTCTCAAATATTCTCCTTCAAATTTAACTTCAGATTCCACCTTTCCACCCTCGGAGCCGGAAAGCAAAAGCCGCCTGCCACAGGCCCGCAGCCACCAATAAACTCCCCGTGGGAACCAGCCGGCCCCGCCCACGGGACCGAGAGAGGCGGCGCCAACCCGGTCTTCCCGCATGCGCACTAAAGTTGCCGGCTCCTCGCCGGACGGAGCCGGCAAGCAGTTTGAAGCAGCGGGGCGATCCTCATGGTGCTGGGTCAGGCCGGCGGGGAAGGCGCCGCCGGTCCCACCGCCGGCGGGCCAGAGGCAGCGGAGCGATGGGAGCTCAGGCAGGAGGAAGCCGGCAACCGGGAGGAGGAGGACGGAGGTGTCCCGGAGCAGCCCTGCCCTTTTCAGGTTCACGACATGGAAGCGGCGGGCGCTGCCAAGCCGGGCGGCGAGAGCTCCTGCCCCTCCTGGACCTGCTACAGGATACCCGGTGGGTGAGGAGGCAAAGTGCCGGTGGCTCTTCGGCGACCCGGCTTAGCGGGCGCCGAGATTGTCCCCATCCCTGAGCTCTTCTCGTTGCGCTTCTGCCCTTGACCTCCGCCCAGGGCGCCGAGAAACAGCGGGCTCCGCTCTTTAGGTGCCCTCCGGCTAAGGCGAGGCTGAGCCGCCGCCGCTTCTGCCTGGGCGACGGGCGAGTCCCAGCCCGTGCCCGAAGAGCTGCCCCCCCTTTCTTAGGTTTCCTCCAACTTTTGAAAAATCCGGCTAAACAATTCGGACGGGGCTCCCCCAAAGGAGTAAACGAGGATGGCTGATCTTAAACGCTGAGTTTAAAAAAGAGGTTATTTCTCTGGTTCATCGAGAATAACAAAACAACCACCACCAAAAAAAAATAAAAAAATTCTGAGTGGATCGACCAGACTGGTTAGGATCAGAGTGCCAAGACACAGAATGCCTCCCAGCGTTTTATAGCACTTACCTCCTGAAAGCCTTGCCCAGCTCTGCATCTTTTAGATTTTCATTTTTCACTTTTATCTAAGTTACAAAATGTGCATATCCTGCCTTTTCTGTTCTGGAAATATGCATTCTTGGGGGGGAGGTTTCTATACATCCTGAATCCGTATTTACTGTAACCCATTTATTCAGCACTCTTGTACCAGAACTATGATAGTTTGAACACAGTTTAGTATCCTTCACACAAAGTGGTAAGGGTAAACAAGCCTTCCTTTAAATGCATAACAACTCATCTAAGTTAATTTAAGACATTATTCCTTAATGCAGTGGTGGCGAACCTATGGCATGGGTGCCACAGGCAGCACTCAGAGCCCTCTCTGTGGCCACATGCGCTGTCGCCCCAGTCCTAGGCCTTCAGCTAGTTTTTATGAAACCTTTTCGCTTATGGCCTCTGCCACCATGCACAAAAAAAAGGTTCAATTAATCAGTCAATTTCAACTTCTCTCGGGGAAAAAAAAATCTTGCAAAGTTGGAATTGATTGATTGAACTTTTTAGTCCAACCCGGTCTTCTGTTACCACCACAGCCATTCCCACCCAATGGGTCACACCCACCTGGCACCCGACGATGCATAAGTGGGTTTTGGGTTGCAGTTTGGGCACTCGGTCTCTAAAAGATTTGCCATCACTGCCTTAATGTGTCTAATCCTTCTAATGGAAAAATTCATGTTTGTATTGAATCAGGAAACTTTAGTTCCAGATTAATTACTGTAAAAGTTATGATTACTATTATTTAGTTTGTAAACTAAGTTTACACATGTTATTTTATTTAATAGGTTTGAAAACAACCCAGAGTCACTTAGGTGAGATGGGCAGTGTACATACATACATGCATGCATATGTACATACATACAGTCCTCTAAAATCATCTAAGATTATTTTTATACTAAAATAGGTTTTTTTTTACAAACTATTAAATTTTGCTGTGGTATAATTTCATTTAAGTTAATTTTGAAATCATGAGTCTCTGGACCAGGGGTGTCAAACTCGCAATGTCACGTGACGTGTCATGACGTATCGTGACTTTTTTTCCATTGCCGTCAATGGGGTAGGCGCGTTTCGCCATGATGCATCTAGCCCGGGGGCTGGCAGTTTGACACTTCTGTTCTGGACCTACAATAATATGGAATATGTTACAGAATAATGGTATTAAGTAACCCATATTCTCATTCTTTGTAAATATAATTATTTGTATACATTTATATACATATACATGCATATATAGATGTATGTATATGTACCGGTATATACATATCTATTCAAATTCACATAAACATATATTTTAATTGATGTTCAACCTAAGCATATTACTGTAGAAAAGCAGAAACTGATATTTCACATTCAATTAGCTTTGTATCTATAATGTGCTATTGTGTATTCATTCATTTTTAAATAATTCTTTAAGTCACAGGCAAAGAGCAAATTATAACTTTTTATATTAGAGCAGATCAACTATTTCTTTTAGCAAATACAATTATATTGTGTAAACTTTAACATCCAAATAAATCCTCATAGAATCTTCAGGTTTTGTTAAGCATTTCAGTACTATACATAGTTCCAGAAGCCTCTTGGCATATAATTTTGATTTTTCTTACTTGACACAATTAATATGAGAATTTAAGAAATACTGTGCTGGCATATAGTATCTTTTTTGCCTTGTGTGATACCTTTGAATAGCTTGGCTTCATTTTCAAATAGTAAACAAAATACCTGGATTGTATCATTTGAGACTGCAAGTGGAGACAGAGGTGCTTTATTGTCTTAAGCAAAAATGGTACCATCCTAACTAATCCCATAATTGACTGTTTCATCTTGTTTGATAGTGGCTGAGGACTATATCTGGTTTAAACATGACATATAAATAGTCCTTACTTAACTACAATTGAGCCCAGAATTTTGGTTATAAGTCATTGCAATTGCTAAGCAGATCACCATGTGGTCTGACTTGATTTTTACAATCATTTGTATAATGGTCATAAGGCAATCACCATGGTTATTAAGCAAAGCACATGGTCATTAAGCAAATCTATTCTCTTGAATGGATAGTTTTTGCTGGAAACTGGCAAAAAGGTGCAATTTGTGGTCATGTGAGGTCACTGTGGGATGATGCAACTAGTTGTAAATGCAAGCTAGTTGCCAAGTGCCCAAAATGCGCTGTGTGTGTGTGTGTGTGTGTGTGTGTGTGTGTGTGTATGTGTTTGTTGTAACTTTGAGGATGGGCTGTAAGTTTGGAGGCGTTCACTGTAACTTTAAATGGTCATTAAAGTGACCAATCATTAAAGAACTATTATTTGTAGTTTTGTTCATTATTATCTGACATTGCTTTCCATTATGTAATATCTGTAAGAGATGGTTTTAAGTATGTGACCATACTAAAGATTTGACTCGACATATCAAACCTTTCTATAAAATATGTATAGGTTGGAATGTTTATGATTGAATGCATCTCCTGTGTGAAGAAAATGTATTTTGGATGCAGGCCCATGATGTTAGAGCATTTTGTACTTTTATGTGTAATTTATTCGTTCATACACAAAAATATGTTAACTTCTGTCAATCTCTAGTTAGACTTGATCCTGAGTAAAAATGACATCTCTGTTCCTCAGTGTAATTATGAAGTCAACTTGAATTTAAAATTTCTATCAAGGGTATAATTTTCAAAGCTGTGTTGAAAGTATGATTATATTTTAAGATCCAATGTCAGTAGAACATTGTGCTTGGAAAATATTATCTTACTCCATTCTTAAAGTTTACATTGAAAAGACAGATAATGCAAAAAGTGTAGCAATTTGCTGAGCTTGTTAAAAACAGCTGAATGAAAAGCTCCTTTATTTTATTATATTTATTTTGGCAGTGTGAAGCAATAGCATAGTCTTTCATTTGGGAAAAAATAGCAGATTAATCTCGTGGTAGAATGAATAGAAAGAACATGCAGAAGCTGCATGGAGCAGAGTGAAAGGAATTCTGCAAGATGAAATCCACACATTTTCAAGTGTTCAAAGTTGAGAAACATTGCTATAGAGCAGACATGTCAAACTCATGACATCACGTGATGTTGCGTGACATATCAGAGCTTTTTCTCCATTGCTGGTAATGGGGTGGGCCTGGTTTCCTCGTGACACATCCAGCCCTGGCAGTTTGACACCCCTTATATAGAGTATTACAGAAGTATGTGGGAATTATGCTACTGGGAAGGATGAAGAAGGAAACATTGTGCAATGATGAAGTGAAAGAGGCTGTGGATGAAGAAAAGTGCACATAAGAGTGACTGCTGTAAAAAATGAAGATTAGAAGATGTATAATATGATTACAGAGAAAGAGATAGTTTAGAACAGAGTTCCCCAATCTCTCTGGCTTTGCGGATTGGTGGGGAGGCGAGAAGGGATGGATCTGTATGAGTGGCAGTTAAGTGTGCACGTGTGCGCACAACTCAATTTGCACAAGTGCCCACCGCTTGCGCAAATGGAGTGCATGTGCGCACACACATACACACACACTGCTCATGCAAGTGGGGACATGAGTGCATGCGTGCACGCTCACCCGCCACTTCCATGCCCCTGTTCCAAGCAGCTTGTGGTTCAGTAATAGGCTGCAGCCTGGAGATTAGGGACCCCAGTTTAGAAGAACATTCAGTGAGAACATGGAGTGATTAAGATTAAAAGAGGTACAGAAATTGAGCAACTTTAATGAAAAAAAATGTTTTGGAAGTAGGTGAAGAAACTTCCAGAAAATTGAATGAAATTGGAATGAAACCGAAATGAGGAAATGCTGAAAGTACTGATATACTGAAGAGTGGAATTGAAACACTGGCTGACCTCCATTGTGCCTGTGTCTTCTCAGCCCTGGATCAGGAGGAGAGGCAGTTCTTCCTCATCCCCACTGGCCAGCTGCAACTGTGTGCACTCTCCTCTGGGCCTCCCTGCTGCAAGTGTGCTCCTCCTTTCCCTAGCTCAGCCAACCACTTGTCTGGTCGCTCCTCCTGTGATTGCTCTGCAGTACTCAGCCTTACCACTCCTGTCCCAGAGTCTCTGTCAACCTCCTGACATTCCTCCACATTCCCTTCTGATATGCCTGGAACTGGCTCTCCCTCATCTGAACTGGCGTCTGGGGAGGCATCCGCGAAAGCCATCACATTGAGTGTCTGCAGGCAACAGTGAAGCATGGTGGAGGTTCCTTGCACATTTGGGTCGGCATTTCTGCAAATGGACCAGGAGATTTGGTCAGGATCAATGATCAAAGATCAATGCTGAGAAATACAGGCAGGTACTTATCCATCCATTATCCATCAGGGAAGCGTGTGATTGGCCCCAAATTTATTCTGCAGCAGGACAACAGCCCCAAACATACAGCCAATGTTATTAAGAATAAAAAAGTACAAGAAGTGATGGTTTGCCACCCCCCTCCCCAAGCCCTGATCTCAACATCATAGGAACTGTTTGGAATTACATGAACAGACAGAAGGAGTTGAGGCAGCCTACATCCACAGAAGATCTGTGGTTATTCTCCAAGATTTTTGGAACAACTTTGAAGGAACCTTGTTGAGTTTCTTCAAAAACTGGATGCAAGTGTACCTAGAAGAATTGATGCTATTTTGAAAGCAAAGGGTGATCATCCCAAATATTGATTTTATTTGGATTTCTCTTCTGTTTATTTACTTTCCATTTTGTTAATTGATAAACTATTAACACATCTATTTCTGAAGGCATTTTTAATCTACATCATTTTTACACAACTGCCTAACACTTTTGCACAGTACTGTATCTGTTGGTAATATAAGGGTTTTCTCTTTGTTAACAGGTACTCGATGCTTTTGATAGAGAAATAAGTTTCAAAGGCTTTTACTATATGGCAGGGTTTCCTGACATTGGCAGCTTTAAGATGCATGGACTTCAACTCCCAGAATTCCCCAGCAAGACATGCAGTCTGAGGAATTCTGGGAGTTGAAGTCCATGTGTCTTAAAATTTCCCAAGGTTAGGAAACCCTGCCATATTGTACTTCAGAGAAGGAGGCTTGGACCTGCAATTCCTTGGTTTGTGATCCACTTTAACTATTCCACTATTGATTTTGGCACCTTATTTTTTTCTGATAATCAAATAGACTGGCTAAACATTAACCTGATGTTTTATTCTTCAAGGTCAGCCTGGTTTGTATTTCTTTCATCAGCTGTAGTTCATTTTGAGCATCCCTACTTTAATATAATATGAAAATGAACAGTACCCATTAACGTGGGCCTTTATTGTATAATGAGAAAACTAGGAAAATAATTCAGTTGAGATCAAAACAATTTTGCGGTGGGTGTAATTAATCAGATGTCAAATGGTCTATCTGTTCCTGTATGAACAATCTAGATTGAAATGACTGTGATTAAACTGAGATGTGCATGTACAGTTCCAATTGTAATATGCTTGAGATGCAAGATGCCTTGGATATATATTAAGTTAATATTTTGTGCACTGCTTTGAATCATTTTTTTTTGTATTACTGAGAAAGAGTGAACCACCCTGAGTGTAGGACAGAGAGATGACTGCTGGTTGAAAGAATTGTGAATTTATTATGGAGAAGATACAATCTGTGTAAGTAGGTTAAGGGCCAAACTGTTTGCATTTTAAAAAAGGAACATGCGTGTAAGTAGGAGCTCACTGCTTCTTTTTCCCCAGCTAAATGCACTTCAAATACAGGGCAACACATTTCTTTGTTTGTTTATTAGATTTATTTATTTATTAGATTTATGTGCTGCCCATCTGGGTTTGAAGCGACTCTTGGTGGATTATAGCATTAAAACTACAAAATATAAATATTTCAAAAATGATAAAAATTGAATTAAGATAGAATTATAGTTAAAAGATATTGAGGGAGAGAGCAGGATGTGCAGGGACGGAGGTGGGATTGCCTGTTAATTCTTCAACCAATCCGCCATTGGGACCCGAAGCCATCTAGCAGAACCAGGTCTTCAGAAGGTCAGAAGGGCGGGAGCCAATCTCACCTCCGAGGGTAAGATGTTCCAAATGACAGGAACCAAGGCAAAGAAGGCCCTTCTCCTGGACCCCACCAATCAAAATTTGGGGTCTGCAGCATGCCTTCTCTGCCAGTATGGGTGGGGTGGGCCAATCCTATTGGGGTGTGACAGTTCCTTAGGTAGCCTGAACCCATGCCAGGCAGGGCTTTCAAGATAATAACCAACACTTCGATAATTATTTAAAGGCTAAACAGGTTATGTAATGATGTCATGTAATGTAAGGTGGATGATGCAATCAGGAATGACTCAGCAGGTGTGTTTATCTCTTTATGAACCTGAGTATAAAAGGGAAGTCTCTGCTGCTGGATTCTCTTTCTTGTCCGTTTCCTGCTGTAATTGCTATGTATTGGAGTTTGCTGAATTATCACCATGTGTATGTATTTTGTTTCTAGTACATTTGTAGATATTGTAATATAAACCACCATTTAATACAAACCACTGTTTATTGTATTTACTCCTGGGTTACCTCAGCACAATAAGACTGTGCATGCTTTGACAAATTGCACTCAGAAGCAAAATAGCACCCAGTGCAACTTGTGGAGCAGTGGCGTAATGTGGTCCACTATAGGAGCCCCCAAAACTGCCCATGCCGCCACAGTCTGCACCAGTTGAAGCTTTCAAATGCTCTTCAAGGGTAGCCCCATGTAGGACACATTGCAGTAGTCCAAACACAAGATGACCAGAGCTTGAATAACTGGAGTGCAAGGACTCCTGATCCGGGAAAGGCCTCAACTGACGCACAAGACAACGTGTACATCTATGCTGTGGATTGCTACATGAGAAATACTGGTGTAATGTTAGTATTTTCTCACATAGTTGCTAAGTAGAAGTAAAGACAAAAAAAGGCATATCTGCCACAAATAAAAACAAAAAATATTTGAATTCTTGATTGGAACACCAAAGTTACGATGAGTCACAGATTTTTGTGAGTCTCAGTGAAACCTTTGACTTCAGTGTTCCTCTCTTCTTCTGCAGAGTGAGGAAAGACTTTTATTGGATACGTATTTTCATTTTCTCTGTTAGATATCAATTGAGCCCAAAATTTGCATTGCTAAGCAAGGCAGTTGTTAAATGAGTTACCCCAGTTAAGTGAATCACTGCAGTTGTTAAGTGAAACATGCAGTTGTTAAGCAAATCTTGCTTCCCCCATTGACACTGCTTGCCGGAAGCCAGCTGGGAAGTTTACAAAAGGTGGTCACGTAATCCTGGGACACTCCAACCATCATAAATACATATCAGTTATCAAATTTTGATCACGTCAGGGAAGCTGCAACAGTCATAAGTGTGAAAAGTGGTAAAAAAAATAACTTTTTTCAGTGCCTTTTAACTTCAGATGATTACTAAAAAAATTGGTTTTAAGTCGTTTAAAGTGTACAGCATGCTTCCAGAGGTGGCATGTAGTCTGCTCGAGATTTCAGATATATGTATGACATTGTCCCAAAGTTGCTATTGCATTTGCATTGTAGTCACCTCTTGTCCTTTTTCCCAACTGAATCTCATTCTGCCACTGCTTCTTCATTTCTGTGCCTAATTTAATTAAACAAAACACCAAACAATCTATGAGCTAGTTTAGAAAGTTTAAGAAATGATTGTTGACATGTGTATAATTTCTTCCAAGCTTGGAATTGGGGCAAGTAAAAGAAAACTTAGCCAGAAGTCAAAGTATAAAATAAATAAAGAGAAATTAAATTTTTCTGACAGGGAAGTCAATGCAGTTGACAGAGCAAGGAGAATCCAGGGATCAAGTACAGTCTCAGAAAGCACAGTTTACAGCAAAGTTTCTCAACCTTGGCAACTTTTACGTTGTATGTATTTCAAGTGTCAGAATGGCTGGCTGGGAGTTCTAGGAATTAAAGTCCATAGACTTAAAGTTGGCAACAATGAAAAAGTTGGTTTAGAGCAGCGGTTCTCAACCTTTTTCAGGCCGAGACCCTGACCTGCGCCGCGCATGTGCGGCGCAACGGTCTGCATTGCGTATGCACGGCGCGTGCGACGGCCCAAATCGCACATGCGTGGCGCGACGAGCCTGCATCGCACATGCACGGTGCTACCCCCGCGCATGTGCGGTGCTGCCCCCTGCGCCAGCCGAGGGGAAATGGGGAAAAAATGGCAGACTGCGGTGTTTGGTGACCCCCATGAAATGGTCGTTCAATCCCAAATGGGGTCGCAGCCCACAGGTTGAGAACCGCTGGTTTAGAGGAAAACTGGTCATTTTATGGCCCCCGAGCCACTTCTGGCCCTTTGGCTGTCTGTCCCTGTCTGGCCTGCATAGATTACTTTTATTTTGAAGGCAATTGCTATTTTTTTTTCAATTTATGTAAGTGTGTGCATATCTGTGCACTTCACAGGCCTATTGGTTTGGCCCTCCACAGCAGTCTCAGTTTCTGAGGTGGCCCCTTGGGAAAAGTAATTCCCATCCCTGGTTTAGAGGATGAGTTGTTTCTTGCACTGACTACTGTTGTTTTTGCGAACTATTTCTTTCTATATGTTACAATAGTGACTCTTTATCACATCAATGTTAACATTTTATTTTAAAATAATCTTAAATACTGTTCAAATGCGACAAATAACTGCTAATTAAAATTTCTAATTCTGATTAAAGGTTTTCCAGTGGGGGTTAAACTTGGGGTGGCTAAAATGGTGGTAAATAAAGATTGTTTTAATTGTGATACAAGTAGCCCTTGACTTACGACCACAATTGAGCCTGAAGTTTCGACCATAAGTCAAGACACCATATGATTGGGCTTTTATGACCATTTGTATGATGACAATAAAGCAAGTCAGTGTGATCATTAAGCAAACCACATAGTTGTTAAATGAATCTATCATATCAAATGGGTGTTTTTCAGCTAGAAAATGGGGAAAAAATGTCCCAAATCCCAGCAATATACTGCAACTGATCATAATTGTGAGCTGGTTGCTAAGCACTTGAAATACAATCCCATGACCATGGGGGCGCAGTCATAACTTCGAGGACAGTCCTATGTACTGTACCTTTTAAGAGTTAATTGTAACTATGAACAATTGTTAACTGTAAGTCAAGAACTTCTTGTATCAGGTCTTTCAAACATTAAATCTCTCTTAAAGAACAACTAGGTTAATTTTAAATAATCAGGTATAAATTTATTATCCAATAAGTCTCCAAATGCAATGATCTTGTAAGCTAGACAGAAAGGTAGCCCGCATGCGTAGTGCAACGGGGCGCATCGCGCATGCACTGTGCAATGGGGCGCATGCGCGGTGCGACGGGGCGCATGTGCGCCGCAATGGGGTGCGTGCGCGGCAAAATGGGGCACATCGCGCATGCGCGGCGCGACGGCCCGCATCGCGGGTGCGCGGCGCGACAGGCCGCATCGCGCGTGCGCGGCACGACGGCCCGCATCGTGCGTGCGCGGCGCGACGGCCCGCATCGCGTGTGCGCGGCGCGACGGCACGCATCGCGCATGCGCGGTGCGACGGCACGCATGCACGGCACGCATGCGCGGCGTGGCGGCCCGCATCGTGCATGCGCGGCGCGACGGCCCACATCGCGCATGCGCGGCGCGACGGCCCACATCGCAAAGGGGAAAAAATGGCCGACCCCAAAAAATGGCCGACCTAAAAAAAAATGGCCGACCTAAAAAAAATGGCGGGCCCGCATCGCACATGTGCGGCGCGATGGCCCGCATCGGAAAGGGGGAAAAAATGGCAGACAAAAAAAATGGCCGACCCCCCCCCAAAAATGGCGGTCCCGCATCTCGCATGCACGGTGCAACGGCCCGCATCGCAAAGGGGAAAAAAATGGCGGACCAAAAAAAAATGGGCGACCAAAAAAAATGGCGGACTGCGGTGTTTGGTGACCCCCGTGGAATGGTCGTTCAACCCCAAATGGGGTCGCGACCCACAGGTTGAGAACCGCTGTCTTAGTGACTTCATAGACATCTTCAGTATGGAACTTGCCTGCTTCTTTAATTTTTTTTTTACTTCCTAGATTGATAAGATTCAAGTAATTATTTTTAATGGGAATCTGGACTGGGTAAGCTATTATCAGTATATGATCTCCCCAGACCCATATCTGTGGTCAAAGGAGAAGTGCTCCTAAAACATGCCAACTAGTTGCTGATTTTCCATAGCATTAGTCATCTTTTTAAAAAAAAAAAAAAAAGGCTGAAAGTAGGTTATCCTCTGCTAATCTCAGTGCTTTTCTTTACATTAGCTGCTGCATCTTCATTAACTGAATAAAGTTAACTAAATCTCTCCAATCTTACCACCCAAATAGACTGAACGTTTCAATCCACCCTCTGTAGGGATAACAACACCATCCTTTCTGCAATTCTCAGATGCCGTAAAAGAAACAGGCTCTGGTTGCAAAAAAGATTTCTACCCATTTCTGAAATATAAATATTTGCACGTTACTAGCAAATATAAACATTTACTTTCAATTTATATAAAATGTCATTGATTTGCCTGGTAATTATGAGATTTTACATCTTAACTATATGTATTCAGAAGAATCATAACCCTGGCAAGATTTAATGTTCCAACCACAATTTTTAATGGAAATTACAGAGTATCATATTGTGGAAAAGGAGTTCCTGAAACATTAACCCACATTTTACTGTGTACTACTCTTATTATAAAGATGCCTGAATGTAGTTAACAAGAAGAGAAGCAAACTAGAACTAAGGAGAAATTTCCTGACAGTTAGAACAATCAATCAGTGGAACAACTTGCCTCCAGAAGTTGTGGGTACTCCAACACTGAAAGTTTTTAAGAGACTAGACAGCCATTTGTCTGAAATGGTATAGGGTTTCCTGCCTGAGCAGGAGGTTGGACTAGATGACCTTCAAGAACCCTACCAACTCTATTATTCTGTTATTCTGTCAGTTAACAAATCCCCATCTAGTCTGATTTCGAGGTTATCCAGATTCAGGTTATTTAAAGTTGTAACTGTCTAATTAATGTGATTTTATTTCTCTGAACATGGGTAAATTTTGTTTTGCTGTTTGTATAACAGGTCACATTTTGGCCACACCAAAATGTAGGCTATTTTTATTATTATGCTTTTCTGTGGTTTTTATTTGCTGCTCAGAATATGTTTTTGGTTTTGAATTGGTCAGTGACTGCAGCATCTTTCTGCCTGTCATTTTCGTCTTCTGTTTCTTGAAATTTGGACATGCATTGATAAAAAAAGAACACTGGATATTTATTTATTATATTTGTCTGTCTAGCTAACTATCATATGGCACATTCATATCATATTTCAGTAAAAGTAACACGGGTAAAATACAAAATATAAATATAAATATAAATATAAAATATAAAATCTGAACTCCTAACAGGAAGATTACAAAGGTGAGTCTAAGTTGCAAATATAATTTTTTACTTCATTTGTCGCAGACAGGAAATCAGTGAAATCTCCATTATAGGCTCTGTTTTGACACTTCGTCACTATGTGTTGGATCATTTGTTTTTCAGCCCCACAATCACAATTTGGTGACAATATTTTGTTCCACTTACAGAGGGCTTCTGCACATCAATCACAACCAATGCAAATTTGGTTCAGTGTTGTCCATAATGCATGGGGTTGGTTTTTCCAAGATGCAGTGAAAGCTTCAAATTGTGGAGGGCAATTTTCTATCCATGTTGTTTCCACATGTTGTGAGAAGTGCTGGATAGCTGGATGTCTAGATCTCAGCCTGTTTTGCTCCAAGCAGGCTACGTCACTCAGTATTGGCAACTGGGAATTATCAATAATCTTCAGGTATTCTTGAAAAAGGGCCTTTCTTTGAAAGCTGGAAAAAGGAGAGGAAATAGTTGAATGTGCCTATTTTTATATTCCAATGATATCATTTGTCAAGTTGTGTGTCTCTGATGAGAAAAACAAAATAAAACACAACATATGAAGATCTCTCCTAGATCAAACAAAGAAGTTATCAATGCCGGGCAGCATTTTATTGTCAAGTTGCCTCTCATAAAACTTGTAAAAATTGCTTTTTCTAAACCACTACAATTTTTGACAAATGGATACAAATGGCAAAAGTACTGAGCTAATATATAACATACTTTTTTACTCTTTTTACAGTAGGAAGTCTTTAAAGACTTTATCCCCAGCTTTATTTTCTTGAATATGTAAGAACTCAGGGACATTTGTAGAAAAGAGATCAAGAATCCCATGCCCATATGCAACATCGATGATATACAAAGGGGTGGAATTTGTGATTGCCATCTCGACTTTTTTGACCTCTCCACAGACCATCTGTAAGAAATACAATACTTATTTTTCATTTGTGGATATTGGATGCTAGATCTACTAAATCACGATACTGTAAAAATCCATGTTTGATTTCTCATATCAAGCATAATTATTAATCTTAAGCATATTAGTGTCACCATTGATTCAAGATTCAGTCTTTTCAAAATGGAAAGTTCACTGCTGGTTGAAAGCTGATTACATGATCTACATGATCTGAAATGGCTAGGCCATGACCTTCTATATTTTGTCACCTTGGATTCACAGCTGTTCAGTATTAGAAAACAGTGATTCTCAAGTTTCAGGTTTAATTCCTCATTGCCTAGCAACTGACAGGAGCACCTCGCCAAATCATGCTTTGTTTCAGTCACTAAATCCCGAGACATATCTTTGGCTTGTTTAATCGCCTTAAATGAACTAATCCAGAACAGGGGAGGGGAAAAAATAATCGCAAAGCATTATTACTTTCCTAAGAGTACTATACGCAATTTCTGGAAGCATCCAGGTCCTAAGAAAATTCTTGATTATCTTCTCTGTCTTCAACAAGTTCTTTAGAAAGAAGAAAAAGATGCATACATTGTCCCAGAACGTCTTGTTTCTTTTTACTGTTGGATGTTGAGCATGTATTAATTAACTGGTCCTGACCATCCTGAGTCCTTGAGAATCTTGCAAGATTCTGTTAATGTAGCCTTGCAATAAAGTAGAATTAGTTCATTTAGTTGTGTCTCCTGACTGGTTTACTTGGGAGGTCTGACATCAGTCTTGCAAAACTCAAGGTACAGACTTTTAATAGCTTGATCAGTTAAAGTGCGTCCTTCCTAAGTTTCTTTTTCTGACCCTTAAGTCACTAGGGGCTCCTACCTCTCTTCTCTGATGGCTTCCTAGACAGCATCTCTTCCCAAGGTCATCCACACATTCCATTATAGTTAGCCAGAAAGGATGCTAGCGTCTGAGTTTTTGTTGCCACTATAAATAAGCAAGCTCTCTTGCTACATACAGTAGTTCTGAACCTATGCCTCCTGAAGTTAGCTCATGACATCAATTCTTTTTAATTATCCATTAGCAGCCTTGAAGTAAAGCTCTTAGTATTTCTCTTATAATCATTCTGAATTATTCTGGTTGTATTTTTCTTCTGTTATTCCTTTCTAAATATATTAATTGAAGGCCAAGAGAATGTTGTAGTGATTAACGTATTGAGCTAGGTAGGAAAAAGGAGGCTCAAGCCCTTGGTGGAGACTCGGTGGATGACTTTAAGCAGTCACTCTCTATGTGATCAACTTATCTCACAGAATTGTTGTTGTGGTAAAACGAGGAGGAAGTGCTACCGTGTTTCCCCGAAAATAAGACCAGGTCTTTAGAAGAGGCACCAGGTCTTATTTTGGGGGGATGTCTTTTATACTCACCTCCGGCACCAACAGCCCCTATGGATTCAATCCATAGCTTGGTTCTCAGCTGCAGAGGTCTTGCAGAACCAAGATATGGATTGAATGCATAATTCTGTTCTCAGCTGCAGTGGCCTTCTGGAAAGGCCTGTGACTGAGAAATGCAGGCCTGGCTGCAGAAGACGCTACAGAAGAAGTGGGCGGGCGAGGAGAGGCCTGCCTGCCAGGTAAGTGGGTGTGGGGCATGTGGAGCAGTTCCATACCCCCACCCCTGCCCTAGCTTGATTTTTAGGCATGTGCCTCGCCCCAAAACTAGGACTTATTTTGGGGGAAACACGGTATCTATAAAACCTTGAACTATGGGATATAAATTTAACAAATAAAATATTCTTTGTGTTTCTGGGCTTCATTTGGTTCACATAATTGTCTGGGCTCCGATATTTATTATTAGTGTGTCACTCAATATCAGTGTTTCTCAGCTTTGCCATCTTGAAGGTGTGTGGACTTTATCTCCCAGAATTCCACAGCCAACATACACTGGTTGGGAAATTCTGGGACTTGAAGGCCACACATTTTAAAATTACCAAGGTTGAGAAACAGTGGCCTACAATCATTTTCTTCGGTATATAGTGAATTATTGGGTTTTTTTCCTTTTGTTATTATTTTATGTGTAAGAAAATATTAGTTGATTGAGCTCTTTTCTTCTGAATGAAGGTGAATGATTATCACATTAACTGGCTTTCAACATTTTTTTTCTTTTCTTTTTTTTTATTATAAAAATTATTTTATTAAAACAATCAACATTGAGCATAAAAACCTATTATGCAGCAATCATCATGACACCTGGTATACAATACTAAGTATTAGTCTTTGAAAACGTCTGAGTTAGTAAGTGACTCAATATTATCAATCTGAACAAATTTTCCCCAAATGTGTAACCCAGAATTAACTATTCTTCATAACAGTGTATAAATCCACTATGTATTCACTTTATTTCAATTTAAAAAGTATACATATATGTTTATGTATTAACATTTGCATGTCTGTAGGGATAGGGGCTCTCAGGCAATATAGAACTGCAGTGTATTCTCCCTGAGTGTTTTTTCTTCAGATGCCGCCAGGCATACAAAAAATATTTTTTAATTTTTTAATTATCCATTGCTAACTGAAAACTACAATTATTCCATTCTAGGAATAAAGAAGAAAAATGGATGTCCGGGGCTTGGCTTGTTCTATACATTATTATCTGCCTTCCTGTTCTCTGTTGCTTCTTTATTTCTAAAGAAAATTGAAGATGTTCATTCAGTGGAAATCAGTGCTATTAGATGTGTTTTTCAAATAACATTTGTTCTTCCTGGATTAATATACTTCAAGTGAGTATTCTCTTCCTTTTGCATGTGAAAAAAAACTTCATAGAAGATTAAAATGCACAAAAATATGGAGATTCTCAGTCATCCAGATCATGGTTGTCCCAAAGGCAACTGGACTTTCTTAGGTTTTTTCCTTGAAAACATTTTACTTCTCATCCAAGAAGCTTTTTAGTCAGAACTGAGGAAGCTTATTGGATGAGAAGTGAAATACCTTTTGCAGCTAACATGACTTAATTTCACAATATTTTAAATTGATAACAGGGATGCATGACATGTATTTTACAAATCTGAAGCACAGCTAATGTGATGATAGCAGACTTAAATCCAATTAAGGTGCTGTCAGATCTGTGTAAAACAGGATTGGGGGAAAGAAGATTAATATACTAACTTTAGCAGGCTGAATGAGAATCCAGATTTCTCCCAGGGTTGGCTTGCTTATCATTTTTATATATTTATACATTATTAGCTTATATTTTTATCTTGATGGGATTTCCCAGCCAGAGAAAAGGGCTGCATAGAAGGGACTTGAAGACAGAGTAATGAATTGTGAATAAAACAGGAGACTTCAGTTTTATTCTTCTGGTTTCAGTATACTTCTATAGCAAAGGTATAAAAAGTGCCTTATTACATTGCTTAATATATAATGCATTCACCTGAGTCCATATCTTAGACAAGGACCACACCAATGTTTGAGATTGCCATTGAGTTGCAGCTGTGAGACACTGCTTCAGGAAGTGAGGGCTCTATAGGTATGCACAACATGACAAATCCAAGAGAATTGACAATTGTACAGATGTATGAAGGTGACGGCATCTGGCTCATCTCCTCCAAGATAGAGACTACCAGGGAATAAGGGAGCCCATTTCATGGTTATTTTAATTACAGGTAGTCCTTGACTTATGACCATGACTGAGCCCAAAATTTCTGTTGCTAAGCGAGACATTTGTTAAGTGAATTTTGTCCCATTTTATGACCTTTCTTGTCACAGTTGTTAAGTGGATCGTTGTAGTTGTTAAGTTAGTAACGCGGTTATTAAGTGAATCTGATTTCCCCATTGACTTTTCTTGTCAGAAGGTTGCAAAAGGTGATCACATGACCCTAGAACTCTGCAAGTGTCATGAACACAAACCAGTTGCCATTCAAATTTTGATCACGTGACTCTGGGGATGCTGCAACGGTCATAAGGGTGGGAAATGGTCATAAGTCACTTTTTGCAGTGCTGTTGTAACTTTGAACAGTCACTAAATGAACTATTGTAAGTTGAGGATTACCTCTATTGATCTTGGTTGTTGTTTTTCCCTGCCTGCTATTTACTATTTATAACTTTGTTATATTGTTTTTATTCTGTTTTTAAGTATTGTTAGCTGTCCAGTATTGTGTATTTGAGATGGGTAGCCATATACATGCATATAATGCCAGGTCCATAGACCAGACTGGAAAATTAAAAAAAAAAAGAAAGAATTCGATGGCAAACCATTTCTGAACTATTGGTCAGAAAATTGTATAGATGTCCCCATGAGTCAAATTCAAGTTGAATGAGACTTGTATAGCTTTCATAAGATGGCATTCATAGTTTGAACTTCCTAATTACAAGCTCAGTAGCAGATGAAGAGAGAGGCGAGTAAAAGAATGTTGATTAGTCTGTATGAAAAAAAAATCTAGTCAACAAAAGGATATGTGAAATACTGAATATGTTTTGGGGCCACCCTTTGATGGTGGATTGATGCCAGTGAGGGATCTGTTCCTAGTGGTTGGTTGTTTAGTTCTATCAGTTGACAACTGTGATTTCGATGAGTGAGAATCCCCATAGGCATTCTATTAATTGAATTTGAGCAGTTTAAATAAATACCCTCTAGCATGCTTATTTGAAATAGGGAATACTTATTTATTTTGTTTATTTATCAAATGTATTTGCCACCTGTTTCACAGTTAACTTTTTTTTTATACTTGGAAACATATTTACTTGAAAGTAAGTTTGATGACTTCAGAACCTTAAAGAAAGTGCATTTGGCATAGGGGTTAAGAATATGGGCTATAAAAGGTACTAAGATTAGATATTAGGAGAATTTACATGAAACAATTCTAAGAGTATTGTTCTTGAATTTGAATTTTTACCATGGTTTGTTCTAAAATTCATAGTGTGATGTTAGGGCAGGGGTCTTCAAACTTGGCCCTTTTATGACTTGTGGACTTCAACTCCCAGAATTCCTCAGCCAGGCACGCTGGCTGAGGAATTCTGGGAGTTGAAGTCCACAAGTCATAAAAGGGCCAAGTTTAAAGCCCCTGTGTTAGGGACCGGGGTATGATTATTGAATCTCAAGCATAGGGTAGCTATGATGTCTCTCTGTATATGTTTCTTTCATTTCAGAACAGGATTCCTAGGACCAAAGGACAAGCGAATGGTTCTTTTCCTCCGAGGATTGCTTGGCTCTGGTGCAATGATCCTTGTTTATTATGCTTTCCAAGTGATGCCTCTTGCTGACGCTACCGTCATTACCTTCAGCAGCCCAGTTTTTACATCCTTCTTTGCCTGGATCTTCCTCAGAGAGAAATACAGTCTCTGGGACCTTCTTTTCACTCTGATTACAATCACGGGAGTAGTGCTTATAGCAAGGCCACCTTTTCTGTTTGGATCCAGTGTTCTTGACATGGAAGAAAGTTACACAGATCACCTTAAAGGAACCATAGCAGCCATTGCAAGTGCAGTAGCTGCTGCCTTAACTTTTGTGATCCTAAGAAAAGTGGGAAAATCTGTCCATTACTTTTTGTCCATTTGGTATTATGCAATAATTGGGCTGATTGTGTGTATAATAGCACTTTTTATAATGGATGCGTGGACTTTGCCCAATTGTGGTATAGACAGATTTCTCCTAATATCAATTGGATTGTTAGGACTTGGCGGTCAGATATTTCTTACTAAAGCATTACAGATTGAAAAAGCTGGTCCTGTTGCTATAATGAAAACCATGGATGTGGTGTTCGCTTTTATTTTTCAAGTCCTTTTTCTTAATCATATACCAAGATGGTGGACAGTGGGAGGTGCTCTTTGTGTGGTAGCCAGTAGTTCTGGAACAGTTATCCGCAAGTGGTATCAAAATTCCAAAAGAAGCACAGAACAGAAAATTTAAACCACTAGGCGCCCTGTCATTGTTAAACAGAACAAAGTATTACGATACTTATTTTAAATAATTTATCAGTTGGCCAGTTCTCTTGACTATGTGTTCATTATCTAGGTAAGAATCCTCACCATAACCAGCTTGTTTTATATCAGGGATGAATCTAAACAAGAAGAGAGATTGTTTTGTGTGCCAAATTTGCCTTGTTTAGCAGCCTTTGTGCCTTGCAAATACAGCAATTTCATGACAATTTCATGAGTATTTTATTCTTTAGGTTAAAAAAAGTTGCAAAACCAAAATGCCACAAGACTTGCCTAAGTGTTTAGAAAATAGGTTTTGCAACCTAACTGTAATTTCTTATGTAAAGCATCCTTGTTTGCATACAGCTGATTCCGTAGTGCTAATTTATGCACGATAAAAACTATGACAAAGGAAGCACTATGAATTTGCATATCCTCCTTCTCCACCTCTTATAACTTTAAAAGCATAACCAACTTCTTAACTTCTAAATCATTCCTAAAGTGGGATTTGTAAAGTATAGAATTACATGTTATTTCACAAATTAAATTGAAATAGATGCAATTTTGGTTTCACAGAGGAACTGGGAAAAAGTCAGTCATTTATGCTATATTTTCCAATTTTCATTCAACTTAATATGTTGGTTGCAACATCTGAAAATTGTTTTTAGTCCATTGTCTTCTACAGGGTAAATATAATTGGCTATAATATGCCAATTACAGCAGATAATCTGTAAGTGCTTTGGATATAAAGATGAGGTGCTTCCACTGTGCCCACTTTGAATTTTAATTTAGGTAACTTTACATTTATATAAACTAATTTGACTGCATATGATATTGTATGACTGAATCATGCAGGTCACAATGTTAAAATTACACTGCATCACAGCCTTATAAACTTTTAAAATATAAAGTAAAATTACACATATTGTACAAAACTTCCTTTTACAATACTCAGAGCATCAGTTTTATTATTTTAGTGTAGTACATTAACTAAATTCAGATTGGTCTCTTCAGCTGCAAGTGGGAAAATTAAGTCTTGTTTCTTTTTCTCCATTAAGTCTTTATAGAACAGATTTTTTATTTAAAAAGTTATGAATACTTTTGATATAATTATGTCTTTTATTTTGTTTAAACATTTTATTGTATTTGTAGAGATGTAAACTATATGTCTTAAATATATTATTTCTGAGTAGAAGGAGTGAAAGCCATATTGTGTTACGGTTGTGTGCAATGTTCTGTGCATGGAACAGTTGTTTTTGATGGCCCATACCTGAGTTGACCCATTTTGAGTAACCCATTTTGGGGCTCAGTACATGGGGGGAAGGCAATTTTGATCCTGGAAAAAGGAATTGTGGGTGAGGAGGCCTGAGGAGGAGGCCAAGGATGGAGGCAACTAAACAACAGGAAATGGGAAGCACAGACTGGACCATGGAGATACTGTATTGGACATGGGCCAGCTGAGAAGAAAGAGAAGACCCTTGATAGGGCAGGGGGCTAATCAGATATGCTGTGCTAGAAGCTGATAAGGGGAGAGAGGAAAGGATACCGACTTCCCTATTTACCTGTAATTTCACCTAAGCCATGAAACAATCAAAGTGGTCCAGGGTTTGGGTCTACTCAACCACATATGGTCCAGAATAGTTCAGTAGAAATTCCAGAATGTGGGAGTTTGTTCTGAGTTTGAAAGCATTTTCTTCTTTTCATGCATACCTTCCTTCTACTCAACTACTAAAATTCAAGTCAAGGAATAAATTGAATGAAATCCCCCAACATCTGTTTGCCAACAGAAGGGACATCCTTGATAGAACATTATCTCTGTCTTACTACAACTCTCTCTCGTGTCCTCCAGAGCTGCACTACAGATACGTACTGAATGGGGAGAAAAGACAGGAGAAATCACTTGGTCAGGAAGATGTCTGCTTGCTCAGTGTATAGCGGAACGCAACAATTACTTGTGTCAAGGTCCATTTCTTTTCAGAGAAACAAATTGTAGCCTTCTGCAATACTATGCATTTTAAAAAAATATTTAAGTAATATTCCTGTACAATTATAGCATTATTTGTTTATCAAATGTTCCATTTAAAATGGTAATTTTGTTACATATTAAAAATATAAATAAAATATTAAAAATAGTATGAACCAAAAGTGTGCAGTCTAAAAAAAAAATTAAAAAAAATAATCCTCAAATTATATTAACATTTCTACATGATATTTCATGCGGGTATGCTGGTCAACGTTATCAGGATTGGTGTATGTGTTGATTGAAATCCAGTTATTTTCACTGATTAACTGATTTATGTCTCTGATAATTCCAAGAGTAATTGTAATCTAGTAGTAAAAGTGCCCCGTTTCAGTTATTACTCTGAAGATGTGAGTTTGCACAAGTTCCCTTTCAAAAGAGAAGAAAATGTTGATAAAAGTGTTATTCAGACTGAGTATTTTGTATACCTACAACCAGTAAACCAAGATCTGGGCAAAGATTACCTAGGGCAGGGGTAGGCAACCTTGGCTCCTTTATGACTCGTGGACTTCAACTCCCAGAATTCCTGAGCCAATTTTGGAAGCTGAAGTCCACGAATCATAAAAGAGCCAAGGTTGCCCACCCCTGACCTAGGGCATATCCACAGAGCCAGGACCAAGAAGTTATACTGAGCTTTTGCAAAAGACATGTTCTTACTGTGGGGCTCTCTTTCATGACCAGCCCTCTTTGAGGAGGACTGAAGATGGATCCTGATGGTGTTTTCCATGTGACTATGTTCCATGGAGGACTTTTCAGAAGATTGGCATCCTGCTGGGCCCCAGCTGCCTACTGCAGGAGCATCTGGCTAGACCATCCTATGCTTCCATGGACAAAGTTGCTTTGGCTGCAGGAAGGATGGGACACCTCGTCAGCACTGCCTGTCTCTTACAGGTAATCCTCATTTAGTGACTGCAATTAGTTTTGGCAAAATGGTTGTTAAGCAAACCACATGATACAGAGAACTGAAGAAGCTTATTGAATGAGAACCAAAATGTTTTCAAAGGAAAAAAACCCAAGAAAGTCCAGTTATTCTTTGGGAAAAAGCAACTTTGGGACAACTATGATCTATGACATTCTGTCTCATTCAGGCTAAAGTTCTCCCCTACAGTATCCTGTGCCTCACCTGGGGTTTTCCCCTTTTTTTGCCCCATTGCAGGGCAGAGAAATTGTTCAAACAAGCAATCTCTTCCTGAGCTGCTTTTCTCCAGTATAGGAGATGGAGAATCCACCAATGGGTTTTCTCTGTCTGCCTGCTCTTGAGACCAAGTAGCCAAACTTGACACGCCCCTCTTGCTAGGAGATCCAGTCTTAACTTGGTCTCAGCTCTTGAAGACGTATCAGGTTTGGCTCTCAGCAGATAGCAGGTTAGAAAAACTCCATTGGTGAATTCTCTTCCCCATACCTTACTTAAAATTAATTGGCTTCCCCTTTAACAAATTTCCCCACAAACACGGGGCTCAGTGTTCAATTAAATTTGCTTGAGGGGTGTGTGTGGGGGGAGGTCTTGCAGCTTCCCTGCGTTCCCTTCCCCAGGGCTCTGGGGAAAAGCTTCCAAGCAAGGTCTGCTTGGAACTTTTTCCAGATTCCCTCTCTCCCTTCTCCTTCGCCCTGGCTGCAGGTCCGAAAGTCAATTCCTGACTTTGGATCGTTCTCAAAGCTTCCCAGGCAGCCGGGAACAGTCGCGGGCGCCATTTTGGTTGCAGAAAAAAAAAGGCAACGAAGCCTAATCAAGCCCCTTCTTCGTCTGCCAACTCACAGGCAGCTCTCAGGCGATCAATTTCGGCACAACGTACCGCGCAGCCTCCGCAACCTACAAGGAGGCCGAGCACAGCCCCGGGACTGAAAGTTGAGGCTGCAGAGATCGGGCTTAAGAGAACGAGTCGCGGCTGCCATTTTGAAGTACGGAAAGGGATGAGGAGGCCGTTTTCGGCCTATATTACTGTTTTCCCTATGGCCCTAATTCAATCGGCGGCCCGCCCACGGCTCCTTTAAAGCTTACCTCCGCCTCAATTGCTACCTTTGGGGGGCCTAGTTACCAGATCACCCCTTAACGACCACCAGTTTGGATCCACGTGGGTGGGGCCTAGCAAGGCCTACGAAGCCTAACCTCTGTAGTTAACGGCCACCTTGTACTCCACGTGCACACACCTTAGGCCCAAGTATACCTATTTACAATACTTGGCTCGGCTGAAGCCACATCTGGACTGTGTTTCACTACATACATAACCTGAGTAGCCGCCAATTGAGATTGATCCTTCCCTTGTCAGAACCTTTTGTCCACTCAGGCCTCTAGCCCTTTTGGGGAGTTTCCCTTTTTCCTTTTTCTTTTACTGGTGCACCTTGACTGGCCACCTAAGGCCTCCAGGCGGAGCCCAGAGAGTGGCCCCAAACGTGCCTTCGGCATCTGACTCAATTGCTGTGACCTAGACCCAGAGAGAATTTTTTTCTGGTCGGGTGGTCAGGGGAACAGTCTTGTTACTTGTTCCAATCTCACTCCCGCCAGCTACTTGCCTGCCAGAGCTATTATCTTACTTGTTTTGGATTGCTCAACCGGGCTGGAGGGCTCCTCGATGCCTCAAACCTCGAGTACCATCTCTCCATCCTCTGTTTACGGCTGCCACACATCCTCTGAACAGGGGACAGCAGGCAAGTCCAAATCCAAGACGAGGCTCCTGGGTTCCTGGGTGGAATCCAACCTAGCCTCGATCAGGGCCAAACACATCTCGGGGGTCATGAACCAGCAAGCGGACTTTTTGAGTCGCTCCACAGTCGATCCTTTGGAGTGGGGGTTGCATCCGGATCTCTTCTCCGAGATCTCCCACAGGTTTGGCCAGCCACTATTAGACCTGTTTGCGTTGTCAACCAATGCCCAACTTCCCAGGTACTACTCCCGTTACTACTCCCGTTACTTCCTGCCCTGCGGACTCAGTGGCCACCGGCCTCCTTTATGCCTTCCCTCCCCTCCCACTCATACCGGCGACCATCCACAAGCTGCTCCAGGAGCAGGCGGAAGTAATCCTCATGGCCCCTTATTGGCCACAGAGGCTATGGTTTGCCGACCTGGTGAACCTTTCCCAGTCTCCCCCTTGGCGAATCCCCCATCGCGTGTCATTACACCAAGGGACCATCCAACACCCAGACCCTCAATGGTTACAGTTGACCGTCTGGCACTTGAGCGCAGTATAATAACTCAAGAACTGTTTTCCCCTCGAGCCATTGACATGACTCAGGCCTCTCGGCCAGCGGCCAATCGTATTTATAATTCCACTTGGAAGAATTTTTGCCATTGGTGTCGCGGGAGGCATCTGAATATTTCCAAATTGGCCATTCCTCAAATAGTAGATTACCTTTTGGACAGCCTGGACAAGGGCCTTGCCCGGCGACCATTCGCCGACAGGTGGCGGCCCTGTCTACAATACTTACTTGCGCGGATTCAGTTCCCTTGGCTCACCATCCCAGGATCTGCGCCTTTATCAAAGGTGCGTGCAATACCAGGCCTCCCATGGTACACAGGTACCCCTCATGGGAATTGCCCCGCGTCCTTCATGCTCTAACTAAACCACCTTTCGAACCCATAGCAACTATTCCCTTGCGGAATCTGTCCCTTAAGGTGGCGTTTTTAATCGCCATTACGTCGGCCAGGCCTATTTCTGAACTATCCGCCTTATCGGTCAGAAATGACCTTTGCATTTTCCACAGCGATAGGGTAGTTCTTTGCCTAGATCCCACCTTTGTACCCAAGGTGAACACACTCTTTCATAGAGCACAGGAAGTGATTTTACCAAATTTTTGTCCCAATCCTTCCTATGACCTGGAGCAGCAGTGGCACATGTTGGATATCCGCAGGGCACTGCAGCGTTATATGAAGCGCACAGAGCCTTTTCGTAAGTCTGAGGCTCTGTTCGTTTCCTTCCGCCCGGCTTTGCTGGGCCAAAGGGCTTCCGCTGGTACTATTGGCAGGTGGATCAGAGCCTGTATTGCGGAAGCATATCAATCATCTTCCCTGCCAGCTCCACGCCATCTTACTGCCCATTCCACTCGCAGTGCTGCGACTTCTGCGGCATGGGCCACTCAGGCATCCATTGGGGAGATTTGCAGGGCTGCGACATGGTCCTTGCCCTCCCCGTTTATTCGCCATTACAGAATTGACCGCTTTGCTTCAGCGGATGCCTCCTTTGGTCAGAGGGTCCTCCAGCAGGTGGTCTCCGGGACACCATTCCGGCCTTATCTGTTTCCCACCCAACGGTACAGTGAGGCTTTGGTATGTCCCATTGGTGGATTCTCCATCTCCTGTACTGGAGAAGGGGCATTGTCTTACCTGAATGCCTTTTCTCAGTACGGAGATGGAGAATCCACACCCACCCTTTAGGTCAGTTAGGCCTTATTTAAGGGTTTGAGAGCCAACACCTCATCCACCTTCAGCCACTTCGCCCTCGTTAAGACTGGATCTCCTAGCAAGAGGGGCGTGTCAAGTTTGGCTACTTGGTCTCAAGAGCAGGCAGACAGAGAAAACCCATTGGTGGATTCTCCATCTCCGTACTGAGAAAAGGCGTTCAGGTAAGACAACGCCCCTTCTCCACAGTGCCTCTCTCCCTAAAACTTGGAAGTTAATAAGCTCATCCCTTTGACCTTGATTAGTTGAGTAGAGTCTTTTCCCCAGCTGGTGATGCTGCCTTAAACTGACCAAACCTTAATCGGTTTCACATGAAGCCTTTTGTTGAGACAAATGCCTGCATTGGTTATGTACAGTACTTGTTGGTTTGTTCATTTGCTTGTTTACTTATTAGAATGGTGACTATACAGAAGAGTGACTGCACATTTATCAGGAAGTCAATATTTCCATCAGGGCACAAAATAGCACTCCTGCTAAATATATTACAGGCTTTCAGTAAAGAAATTGAAGTGGGCTAAAGTGCATATTAAAAAGAAGAATCTGTGTTGGATTTAATTTAGGAATATCCAGACAATATGTGAAACATTTAAATACCTTACATCCACCCTCCCATTCTTGTCCTTTTCTTTATCATTTTTGCTATCAGGATCACCTAGGAAAGAAACCAGGAAGCTTTCTGCCATTTTTTGTTCCGCCACGATTATGCTGTGGTTGCAGAAGAGCTGGATTGCTTTGCCCACCATTTTCTCTCAATATTTGATAGAGTCATCTCATCCATATGCTCTCAAAGATAGGGAGACAATTCATAAAACCTACACATGGATTTCATTCTACATAGATTGATTGTACAAGTAAGCGTTAACAATCATTCAATGGCACTAAAAAAAAGTGATTTATGACTGTTTTAGATGGAAAGCTTTTTTTTTTCATGCCACAGAATATGATCATTACTCAAAAGTGATTCAGTGTCTGGGAAGACTAAATCACTTGAATGTTTTAATTGCCAAATTGGTCCAGAGTATGTTTTGCACAGCATATGTTTGCATTTTTATGAACTGGCAATTTTGTTGGTGTTCATTTATTGTTTTAAATATTATCTCTTTCATATAGCTACCATCAGAGTTTCTGGGGAGGGAGTAACCCAATAGTGGAATTAAAATATTTGAGCAACCGGTTCTCTATGTGGATGCCGCTTCCAGAAGTCCATTCTGGGCCTGGGCAACAAAAAATTAACTACCAGTTCTGCAGAAGTGATGTGAACTGGCTGAATCCCACCACTGGAGTAACCACATTCAACTGTCCTTGATTAAACTCATCCAATCCACAAAATTAAAATCTGGGCTCTCAATCTTGTGAAGGTTGGGAGATTAGGCTGGCCAGCTGTAGGTAATTCCTCCCTACATTTCATGAGTCAACATGAGACAGTGATGGATAGAGAGTCAAGTCCTCTGTTCAGTCCCTATTAGAAATACCTGAAGAGGACTTAAATGATAGGCATATTAGTAAGTATTGCAAAATACTTAATGGCAGGTGAAGACAGTACACAAATTATGATAAATGAAACATTTTAATCCTTTCTAAAGGTGACTTTGCACATTTTCCCTTCTAACTGCACTTTTCAGAATCTACAGTTTCTCTTATCTTTTCAGTTTCATTTTTATAGGGGTTTTAACTTTATGTCCTTTTTCCTTAGAGATTATGATGGAAAAAAATAAAAATATTCAATATAATAATTTCCAGTAACTTTTAACACTGAAAGTCCTTGCGTACACAATACTGTGGTGGCATTCTTGGTACAGCCTATCCAGCATTTCATGAGAATGTATATATTCCATATGTTAATATATGTATGCTATCAATGAATCACCTTTCAGTGTAATTGTACGTATAAAATAGATTCGCTTTTTCATTGTCTCTTTTAACTTTTCTCAGAAATGTGTATTTTTATAAAGAATCACACTTTTGTTTTGTTTTGTTTCTTCACTAATTTTAATTTAGAGACAATTTTCCTAACCTATATTGGCTTAATTCCCAGCTGGAGAATTCTGAGAGTTGAAGTTACCACATCTTAAAGTCACCAAAGAAACACAGAACAAAAGGACTGCTGGTGAGGTGAATTGAATAGACAGATAGTTTAAATTATTTATAAACTTTTCTTTCCGGAGGTAAATAGCCAGCTATAAATCATTTTCCAAAACTTGTTTTACTGGACTCTAGTTTACTACATCCATATGTAGAGATTGGGCCTTACAGTTTGGCTGTACTGCTGAAGCAGAATAATTACCATTATCTATGGTGGCATAATCAAGCAATTAGTTATCTCAGTGAAAAAGGAACATGGTGGATAATTAGTGAAAAATTTGTCACAATATTTTATAAAATGTTTCTGAGTTATAACAAGACTTATTACCTACAGATTGGAATATCTCAAAGTTGTATTTGATCTACCCAATATTTGTGTGTAATTGTATTGCCAGCTATACTGTTCTATGTGCTGAAGTCAACAGCTAGTAAATTTCCATCTCTGAAGATATGTTACATTAGCCACCTCAAATGGAAGTCATTTGAGTATCTGAGATTTTGCAATTTATCAGGAAATTAAACAAAACATTCCTTGCCCTAGTTTCAGAATTTTTAGTGCACATTGTTAAACTATTTTTGTAATTCCAGTACTTTAAAGTAGATCTATTTTTAAAATAAACATTAATTTTTGAACCTTAGAAATGGAATGAATATTTTCATATAAGGTTTATATGAAATAAAATAGGTATAAAGAAACTCAAACGTGTTATTTCTTTTCATTAATAACAGAATATTCTCAACAATCTGTTGAGAATATTGACCTGCACTCAGGTCAAAATTTATCTCAGATTTCTGTCCTGGAGCATGGACTGTAAAGAAAACAAAATTCATCCTCAGTGAACTACATGTATTTGGTACTTTGTGAACAGAGTATGCACAGAGTATGAACAGTAAACAGGGTGAACTAGAAATTCAGGGAAATGAGGGCAGATATGATATTGTTGCCATTACTGAAACATGGTGGGATGAAACCCAGGAAACATGGTGGGATGAAACCCACAAACGGAACACGCAGCTAGAGGGATTTAAATTATTTAAAAGAAACAGACCAAACAAAAGAGATAGAGTTGCTCTCTATATAAGAAATAACTACATCTCCACAGAAATAGAGCACAACAATGATGAAAACTGTCTTGAATGCATTTGGGTCAATATAAAAGGGGGGGGGAAATGACATTGCTATAGGTGTATACTATAGGCCGCCCAACCAAACAGGAAATAGATGAATTTTTTTGCTAGTCAGCTAACTAAGGTATGTAGGAAGCACATCACAATAGTAATGGGGGGCTTTAATTACCCTGACATCAACTGGGAGACAAACTCTGCACCAAGTGGAAGATCAAACAGATTCCTGACAAACCTAGCAGACAACTTTGTCTCCCAAAAGGTAGAGAAGGGAACTAGGGGATTAGCCATTTTGGATCTAATTCTCACTAACAGAGATGAAATGATAGAAGGTGTTGAAGCCACAGGAACCTTGGGGGGAAGTGATCATGCAATATTGGAATTCAACATTAGGGAAGCACAAACAATAGAACACAGTCAAACTAGAGTCTTGGACTTTAAGAGAGCTAATTTCAATAAACTTAGAACTTGGGAAGGATTCCATAGATGAGAATCCTCAAGGGGAAAACAACTCAAGAAGCTTGGGAAATTTTGAAAAGTGAGATAATAAAACCCTAGTCTAGCACAATACCAACAAAGAACTGGGAACTACCAGAGGACTGGAAAAGAGTTGATGTAGTTCCCATCTTCAAAAAAGGGGGGGGGGGAATGGATCCAAGAAACTACAGACCTATCAGCCTGACTTCAATACCTGGGAAGATTCTGGAAAAGATAATCAACAACGAATCAGCGAACAACTAGAGGCAAACAAAAGTCATTACTAAAAGCCAACATGGGTTTGTCAAAAACAGATCATGCCAGACAAATCTTATTGCATTCTTTGACCAAGTGACAAAATTAGTGGACCAGAGGAATGCTGTGGATATAATTTACTTGGACTTCAATAAGGCATTTGATAAAGTAGATCACAAACTACTACTTGATAAGATAGAAAAATGTGGGTTAGACAGCATCACCACCAGATGGATTCGTAGCTGGCTGACCGGTCGTACTCCGCGTGTGGTCCTCAATGGAACTGCATCTACATGGATGTAGTGGGGTGCCCTTGAAGAGGGAGTCAAGCTATTCTCCAAAGCGCCTGAAGGCAGGACAAGAAGCAACGGATGGAAACTAATCAAGGAGAGAAGCAACCTAGAACTAAGGAGAAACTTCCTGACAGTTAGAACAACCTGCCTCCAGAAGCAGTGAATGCTCCAACACTGGAAGTTTTTAAGAAGAGACTGGACAGCCATTTGTCTGAAATGGTATAAGGTTTCCTACCTGAGCAGGGGGTTGGACTAGATCAGTGGTTCTCAACCTTTTTCAGGTTGAGACCCCACTTGCGCAGCCCATGCGCGGCGCGACCCCGACCCGTGCCGCGCACGTGTGCGCGACGGGCCAATCCACGCATGCGCACGCGATGGGCTGATCTGCGCATGTGCGGCGTGCGCACGCGGCCCAAACCGTGCATGCAGCGCGCGCGCGCGACGGGGCGAACCGCGCATGCACGGCACGCGCGACGGGCAAAAAAAATGGCGGGCCACGGTGTCCGGCGACCCCCGCGAAACGGTCGTTCGACCCCAAATGGGGTCGCGACCCATAGGTTGAGAACCGCTGGACTAGATGATCTCCATGGTGCCTTCCAACTATTATTATTTTGGTTGTTGTTGTTATTATTATTATTAAAGTCTCAGCTGACTACACTGGAATCTACTATAATAGATCTGAATGCATCTTGAGGATGAAGCTGTTCATATTTATTCCAAATATGATGCTATATTTACAAGATCTGGTTATTTATGAAGACACTGATAACTTGAAAATTTCTACTTGTAGAGATTAACCCAAATCCTTAGTCCCTGAGTTTTTGTCTAATATATACGAGACCTGGAGAAGAGATATAACAGGTGAATCCAGAAAATAACCGTTGAGATTTGGAATAATTTGTATCCAAGTATTGGGCAACATTCAGTGGTGACAGTTAATTAGACATTTTTAATCCCAGCCTAAAAACACTCATTTTGCCCCCATCTGTGGAAAAGAAAAAAAGACTTAAAATGTTGCTATGTAACAACAATCACTGTGTTTGAATACTTTTTAAAAAGGAAGGAAAATCATAATCTCATCCTTTTGCCTTATTTCATTCTCACTTTAAAATTGAATATAATACCAAAATGGTCTTTATTATCATCATTGAAGACTATTTCCCACAATTTTAAGTAGCTTTGGGCATCATCATAATGGTGTCCTCTGAATGGGTGAGAAATTATCTTTTTTTTTGCAGTAATGCTCTTTTAATTTGACGTGATCATTTTCAGTTGTACTGAAAAATTCTCTGGCTTTTGACCATAGGCTCTCATGGAGATCTATCTATCTGGCATGATGTTACCTCTTTCTTTACTTGAATCAGGAGAAATTGTGCAATTGCATGAGATATCCATTGAAGGAACAGAGTGAGATATGACTACATCTGAATTCCACTCAGATTAGTTTGTATCAAGAATTAAGATAACCCTTTTAAGGATGTTTTTTATTATTCCTGAAGGAGCAGGTATCTTAGACAGAGAACTTATACCCAACTTTAGCACATTCCTCAATTGGGGTTCTTTCTTGAAAATGTAGCTTGGCTTTAATTATTCAGCCTTCAATGATTTCAACTGGATTTGGCTGGTGCTTTCATTGAACAAATGACAGCTGATGATCAAATGAAATCACATGATACTGATTCTCAAACCGCCCTGTTCCCTGCTTTTGAGCTTCTGGCCAAATTCAATCACATTTCATAGCCCTGGATATGTTGGGAATCAAATACTTAACAAATTGCATCAGCTGATCCATGATTTTAAATCCTCTGGAAAACCCTGCTTATGGACAACTCATGGGAATGGTGCACAGCAGAAAGATCCCAGATGAAGTTACTGAAATGGCAGTACCCTGACTGTATAATTATGATCAGTCAGGCTTTATAACTTTAATCTGCTTCAAACATTTTTCTCATTGGGGGATTATTCATGCAAATCTTTTGCATGTGTCTATAAAACACTGACCTTTACTCTTTTGGGAAGAAATTGTGGTATAAAATCATCATCTAGAAACATAATTTGGTGCCAGTAGAGAACTCCAATTTGTTAGAATGAAGGTGGAATCCACCTTATGAGCTAAGTTCTCTTAGGTTCTGCCAATTACCATAAAGTGTGTTGCTCTATATACGACAAGTCATAAAAATGCTGAGACATATTTAAAACAATTTCTGAGTTCCTGTACAGCTAAGGACTTTTCTTATCTCAGCTGCTGATAAGAACTTCGTGTTTCTCCAATCTTAAGGACAGAGGTCAAAGCTTAGGGAACAGAGGCCTGCTGAATGGAAAGAAAAATGGAATTAGGAGAAGAGAGAGCGTAGAAAGGGTTTTTACTGTTTTATTGGATTGTTATATATGGCCCAGAGTCACTTTCCGTGAAATGGGCTGCTATATAAATTTGATTTATAAATAAGGGACACTGTACAGTACATGTGCAGATAATTCCAAGTTTACATACTATGATGTCGCTGTCTTGGATGAAATTTGGATAAATGCAGTGACCTGAAATGGAGACAGTCAAGGTAAATGGAAAGGTAAAAAGGTAAATAAATGGAGACAATAAAGGTAAAGTGGGTTTGACAATGGGAACAACACATTTCATGCTGCCATAGTTTTCTACCGGTAGCAACTTAATGAGTAGAAATGCTAACCTGATATTGGGGAAAGGCCTGAGGATGGCTCAGTCACAGTGGCTTCATAAAAATATCTCAGAGCTTCAGGCTAGGGCTAGGCAGTATTCAACCAGAGGCACAATTCATGATAATGGTATTCTGTATGGGTCCAGCCATGAAGCCACATTGCAGTGGTCCTTCTTTGAATCATGGTATCCACCAAAAAGAGTTTTCATGTACCCCCAAAGCCACTTCATGCTGGCTGCAGAATTCTGGGAGTTGAAGTCCAGACATTTTGAAGTTGTCAAATTTGAAAAACACTGCTATACTGCCATCCAGTGGTGTAAGTAAACAAGTTGAGAATTTAGAAGATGCTTTTATAGAAGTGATTAGGTGTACTAGTTAGTGTTTTGTTTTCTCTTCCATTTTTTTTCTTTCTCCCTCTCTCAGCATACACCAAACAGACTTGCTAGAAATTACTTTGGAAGAACCACGTGGCATGCAACATATTGTTGCAATTACTGACCTTTAAAAAGCCCAAATCACTTCTGTTTCCTAAGACCATTGTAAGATGAGAGAGCTATGTTAATAATCTATAATGGGTGAAAAAAAATCAGAAGTCTGATAGGACCTTTTCCAACCAACAAATTTTATTAAAAGATATAAACTGCAGCTCATGAAGGTTTGTGCCTTTGAATAAAATTTGTTAGTCAGAAAACGTACAAACATTCCTGATTTATAGATGCTTTGGTAAAGATACCTTGAAGGATATATACTCATTCCTGTGGATAGATGAATAATCAATATTACCTTGAATGATTTTTTTTCAAATTGCAATTGGTATGTATATATTAAAATATATTGTTCACTTATATATGATGTTGACTTTAATATGGATAATCCATATTATATCAGATGAATGAATGTACATAATCTTTCATTTTATGTATATCCTGCATTTATTATTTTTACGCATAACTCAAGATGGCGAACATACCCAGTAGTCCTTCCTCCTCCTATTTTCCCCACATCAACAACCCTGTGAGGTGGATTTGGTTAACTAGCCCAAAGTCACCCAGTCAGCTTTCGTGCCTAACGTGGGATTTGAACTCATGGTCTCCTGGTTTCTAGCCTGGTGCCTTAACCATTAGACTAAAGGTTTTTTTTAACTTAATAAACAAAAAAAAAGATAAAAAGATTGACACTGAAATTTGTTTTTTGACTACATAGATTTTGCCTATTCTTGCTATATCCAGAAGAGATCTTTGCTATAGTTTTTACCATTTTCAAAAAGATAAAAACAGACACTGTAATTTTTCTTGATCCCAGGTCAATTAGATAATAAAGCCTGCCTTAGAACGTAGTTAGGAAAATTCAAAACAGCTGCCTGCTGTAAGTTCTGCACTCTGCCATCTCACTTTTTTAATTATTTGTATTGTCAGAGAATGTATGTTTGATATTTTTTTAAAAAAATACTTAGAAAAATTGAATTATACATTTTAAAACAATAAATGAATAAAATGTTCAGTCTCTTTCTGAACATCATGAACTTTCGGAAGTATGAATTCTAAATGTGTAAGTTGCACTGCTGCAAACATTGACAATAGCAAACTTAATATCTTTAATGTACTGTGTAATTTTATGTCCATGTGCATATCTCTTTTACCTTTTACCTATAAATAACAAATCAGTCCTTCCCAATCTTATGCCTTTCAGTAAGTAAATAAATCAGTAAATAAACCTTTATTATGGTCTTTGACCACCATATGTACACATACACACTTAAAAGTTACTTAATATACACAAATTCCATATATACTCATATGTATCATACTATGCATATTTATACACATACTAATATACAGATATACATACAGAGATATGTATTTATGTATATATATATAAAATTCTCTGGGAACATGTTTGGGGAGCACCAGCCTGGGAAAAGCTGCAATTGATTACCCATAATTTGTAAGAGAAAACTATAATTAACATTGTAGCCCTTTTTTCTTTCTTTTTTATGGCACATATTCACTTATATTTTTTAAAAAACATACATGTGTTTTTCCCTAATATAGTTCATTTCAATATACATCATACTAGATAGTTAGATACAGGAGACCTCAGGACTACTTAATCTTTAATAAGAAGATAAAAAAGGAAACTGAAATCCTCATTTGTATCTGGCCTTCCAGATGTAGGGACACCACATTGTTTTTTGGATTTTTCATATCTTGTAAAACACACACATATACATTCAGGGATTGTCAAAATCAGTTTCTTTCGGTTCACAAGAATGATAAGACCGATCCATGTTTTCTAAAGAATATTCCAAAGAAAATGATTTAATAGCATATGTACTTTGAACACTTTGCAGGAATAAAACCTTACATGTATTGGTCAATTCAATATTTGTACAGTTCTTCCAGGAAGAAACACTGATTTATATTTATAATGTAAAAATCCTGTTTGTTCAAGTTTTAAGTAATTTCAGTTTTTATATTCAAAAACAAATTATTGTTTAGATGTCTGTGGAACAGAAATAATAGCAATAGCACTTAGACATATACTCCCCCCCCTCCATAGTGCTTTATTGCACTCTCTGGGAAGTTTATAATGTCAGTATGTTGTCCCCAATAATCTGGGTCCTCATTTTATCGACCTCGGAAGGATGGAAGGCTGAGTCAACCATGAGCTGATCAGGATCAAACTCCAGGGTGTGGACAGAGTTTGCCTGCAGTACTGCATTCTAACCACTGCACCACCATAGCTCCTATTAATGCTATTAACATATCTGAATGGATAAAATTACCTCATCTGCTGCCAGTGCTTCTAGCCATTATTTTTCTTGCTGAGAAATAAAATGTGTTTCTACAGAGATTATCTCCTAGAGTTTTTAAATTTTTGAGTATGAGCATTGGTAGAGAGGCCACATGATGGATGGGTTTGGTTACAGTGGTGATGGGTGCGCTGTTGAGCCAAGTTGGGGACAAATCCTCCTGGGGAAAATCCTTATGTGGTTGCGAAGAGTCAACAGTGACTCGATGGCAATAAATCTATGAACAAGTACATGCTGTGCAGTCAAACATCCTTACACAAGGCCTGAAATTAAAGATTAGATTTATTAGATTTTTTTAGACACATTTATTATCCCACCTTTACTTTGTAAAACTCAGGGTAGTGTATATGGCACTTCCTCCTTCTATTTTCCCACAGCAACAATCTTATGAAATGGGTTGGGCTGAACCCAAGGTCACTCAACTGACTTCTGTGCTGGAGAGAGGACTAGAAATCAAGTTCTCCCAGTTTTCTAGTCCAGCATCTTAAACTCTACACCAATGCCTGCATATTCAGCCAGTTTATCCCCACTTTTTTATGGGAAAGTTTTAAAAGGGCTTCTACCTGAACATGAGTGAAGCTTTGTGACCAACTGGAGCACTGATGAAGCAGGTTTTTCTACTCACATTCAAATGAATACGAGGAGAATCAATTTTCAATGTTCATTTCCCATAGTACTGATGGAGATTTAGTGTAGTCTTTAATTCCAACAATTCTTTAATATTTCAGATAAGCTGCCCGTGGTTTCTTATATGCAAATACAGGTAGTCCTTCACTTACGACCACATCTGAGCCCAGAATTTATGTTGCTAAGTGAGAAATTTGTTAAGTGAGTTTTGCCCCATTTTACGACTTTTCTTGCTACGTTCGTTAAGTGAATCACTGCAGTTGTTAAATTAGTAACACAGTTGTTAAGTGAATCTGCCTTCCCCACTGACTTGCTTGTCAGAAGGTCGCAAAAGATGATCACATGACTCTGGGACACAGCAACTGTCATAAATATGAACCAGTAATCAAGCATCCGAATGTAAATCACATGACCCTGGGGATGCTCCAATGGTTGTAAGTGTGAAAACTGATCATAAGTCACTTTTTTTCAGTGCCGTTGTAACTTCAAACAATCACTAAGTGAATTGTTGTACATCGAGGATTACCTGTACTTTTAAAAGATTGGGAAATGCATCCTCAGGCTGCACAAAACAGCTTAATTACACATAATAGTTCTTTTTCAGTTTACTTTATTTTTACAAAATAGACAGGGAAAAAGAATGATTAATTTGAATGTGAGATTGAAAGAAAGGTTGCATTTTTTTATTCTAAATCCATACAGGCAATATAGTTACTAAAGCTAATAAAGGTATTATGCCTATGGATTTTGGAATATTTTTCCCTCATAGCTCCTACAACAATTATTTTTTTATCCAATAGGTGTCGCTAGTATTCAGTGGTTTATGAACCATAGCTCACAGCATTTTTATTTATTTTTTTTAAATTTATTAAAGCAATCAACATTAATCATACCAAAGCACTCTGAGTCTGGTGATGGGTATATTTGTTTATTAGCGTATTGATTAAACATACTCTGTCATTTCTTAATGATATTCACCAATGTCACTTTTGCAGATTTCTGAAGTCCAGAGATGGAACTGTAACATCCATTTTGCCCTCTTGACAGAATGTATTCCTCAATCCTCCATTACTCTGAGGCAGAAGATGTTTAGGTTAAAGCACTGTATGTTTCCTCCTCTGAAGGCTTCAAATACCTAATAAGGTTTGTGCTTTGTTGTCTCAAATGATTCATTCATCATTTAACCTCACATAAATCCCCACAAAAGGGATTAATTACTGAACTTCCTCCGTCACAACAGCATTCTGATCAATGAATTGTGACTTTACTTTTTTTTTAAGTGAAGTATATTTTTTGTGTGCTTTTAAGGAAATCTAATTATTATCTCAGGAAAAAAATGTTCGATACTGTTGTAAGCTCTCTGTTAGGTTTGTGCTATTCACTTATTATTATGGTTTGTTTGCACAGCCAGCCAAATGTTAAGACAGGATCTGGCATTTTTGTCCACTTATTGAGTCCTTCCCAAGGACCTGGGATAGGCAGATGTGGATGTTTGAGGGCATTAAAGGTGTCATCACAAAAGATAAACTGTTCCAAGTAAAGCTGCCTTTTGCAGTTGACCGGTGGTGGGTTTGTCAATGCCAATCATGTTGAAGTGGTGCTTCAGTTGTTTGGGGATTGCATCCAAGGCATCTATTACCATTGGTGCTAATTATCCCAATAGTCCTGCAGCTGCTGGCCCTGGTTTCTCAGCCAACAATCCTGAGCCTTGTAGCCAATGGTGGGATTCAAATATGTGAACAACCAGTTCTCTGTGTGGATGCCACTTCCAAAGTCCATACTGGGCCTGGGCAACAAAAAATTAGCTACCAGTTCTGCCGAAGTGCGAACTGGCTGAATCCCACCATTGCTTGTAGCCCATTTGTCACTAGATGTTCAGGAACTCCAACATCTAACATGGTCCTTGTTGACCCAGGCAACAACTGATCCAGTATGGGTTTCTGTAAATTACATCTCACCATACTGTTTATGGGGGAGACACTCTTCATCTAGCTCCTCTGGTGAGCCCAGAATGATTGAACTTCTGGCATAGCTCTCATCTTCCTCAGAGCACACAAACTCCAGGATCATGTTAAGGAGTGCCTCACTGGGGTTGTCACCATCATTATCATCATCTAAAAGTGATGGTCCCTGAATGAGATTGCCTCTACGTGGCTTGCACTTACAGATACCCCTCAACTTACAACCACAATTTGAGCCCAACATTTACATTGCTAAGGGAGAGATTTGTTAAGCAAGTTTTGCCCCATGTTATGACTTTTCTTGCCACATTCATTAAGTGAATCACTGCAGTTGTTAAATTAGTAACATGGCTGTTAAGTGAATCTGGCTTCCCCATTGACTTGGCTTGTCAGACAGTCGCAAAAGGGGATGACATGACTCTGGGACATTGCAACTGCCATAAATGTGAGTCATTTGTCAAGCAGCCAAAGGTAAATCACGTGACCATTGGGGATGCTGCAATGATCATAAGTGTGAAAAATGGTCCTGTCCCTTTTTTCAGTGCCACTGTAACTTCGAACACTAAATGAACTATTGTAAGTCGAGGACTACCTGTACTCTTTTCTCGTTTGTCCTTCCTGCTGGCCTTTCATACTCCTCCCTGAAGTTTCATTTTTCTTTTCCATTTCTAGACAAAAGAAGGAATAAGGGCAGGGGATTTTAAGCTTTTTAATTTAACAATTAAAGGCATTGCAGAGCAAAAGGTGCCACTATACTAGAGTGCCTCCTATGTAGCTGAGAGAGCAGCACTGGCACCCAGTAAGTGTAGCTGCGGATAGTTGTTTGTAATATGTCCCTAGCAGCATCACTTGTAAAACCATTGTATTAAAATATTAAAGCTTCAGTGAAGATGGACTTGCACTGATTCTGCTGTACCTAATCTGCTTATGGAAGATGAGTTTAGAGGCAGGTTTTTTTTCCCCTTGTGGTTAATCAATAATCCCCCTTCAACATAACATGAAAACACAAATATGCAATGCCTCGTCTTATCTGCCATTCATACAAAATTGCTCTGACTACGTCGCCAAGACACTTCAAATTCTACGTGGGAGAAAACCCGAAGAACCAAAGACCTACATATATATATATATGAGGGAATGAAATTCATAAATCCCTGTGACCTAGTTAATTCTCAAGGCCACATTCTTCTTTGTTGCTAGACGTGTTTTTATTAGCCCTCGTTCTTTCCCAAGAAATGTAACTATACTTTTGTGTTCAGGCTTAGCTTGCAGCACATGAAAAGCAAGTTGCCGTATTCTGCTCAGGGAACCTGTTCCTTCTCAAAAGGCTAAATATTACCCAAAGTCTTTGGGGCACTTCCAGGTCTCCTAAAAGAGGTGCTGGTCTCTGGAGAGGAGAGGTGGATTTTTAGATAAATGATTCAAGAATTTGACAAGCTGACACTTCTCCAGTACATTCTGGGGTCAGACATAGCAACCTTGTAAGGAATACTATGGAGAATAAGTATGTTGTTTATGTTGCAGGATTTTTAACTTGGATAATGGATCAAGTCAATGCTGCTGCACTGAATTTGCTACTGATAAATAATAATAATAATAATAATAATAATAATAGTAATAATAGTAATAATAGTAATAATAATAATAAAGTTGGAAGGGACTTTGGAGGTCATCGAGTCCAACTTTTATTCACTGTGTATATACTATACTATGGAGTCATAAGCATACCCCAGTGTTCTTTAAAATTAAATTAGCCTTTAAGTCAATAAAGGAAGCTATAACCTAAAACTCCAAGACCTATGACTAAAGAAAGAAAGCAAACATAAAGCATCAATCAATTCACCCCGCACCAACACACTGCAATGTGATTATTTGTGCCTTTGGCTCAGCTTTCTGACTCCTGGAAACCGCCTAGAGTAGTCCCTGCAGTTTAATTGGCAAAGGTGTTTTTGGAAAGTGGATTGGCCTTGTCTCCTTCCTAGGGCTGGGAGAGAGTGACTGACCCAAGGTCACCCAGCTGGCTTCATATCTAAGGTGGGAGTAAAATTCCCAGTCTCCCAGTTTCTAGCCTGATGTCTTTAATCACTACATTAAACTGGCTCTAGACTGCCTACATTGTAAGGTAGGATATAATTAAAAAGTAAATAGCACATGTAGAAACACGAACATATTTATATGCCTCGAAAAGGACAGAATTTCTGCAACAGAGCTGCAGAAAAAAACCTGCTCCTAAAATAAATCATCAGAAAAGGAGTTTTTCTTTAGTTGGGTATCTATTGTTGGAGGGAGGACAGAAGGAAGGAAGGAAGGAAGGAAGGAAGGAAGGGAGGGAGGGAGGGAGGGAGGGAGGGAGGAAGGGGGAAGGGAGGGGAGGAGAGGAGAGGAGAGGAGAGGGGAGGGAAGGGAAAGGAAAGGAAAGGTTAGAGTCAAAAGTCCTTTGTTTGGGAATTTATTTATTTATTTATTTATTTATTTTACTATTTTTATACCGCCCCCCTCCCGAAGGACTCGGGGCAGTGTACAGCCCAATTAAAAACATCAACATACAAAAGGTAAAATTATTAAAAATAAATTAAATAATTTGGCCCAATCATTTAAAAACCCAATACATAATCTTAAAAACAATTAAAAACATCAAAAGATAAGGTTATTAAAAATAGATTAAGTAATTTAGTCCGATCATTTAAAACCAATGCTTAATCTTAAAACTCAATCCCCTAAAAACAATTATGGCCTTGTTGGAACCGGAGCTACTATCCCAGGCCGGCTTGTCGAAATAAATATGCTTTTAATTCTCGACGGAAGGAAAGCAATTCCGTCAACGTACGGAGTTCGGGGGGGAGCTCGTTCCAAAGCGTTGGAGCTCCCACAGAGAAGGCCCTCCCCCTGGGGGTCGCCAGCCGACATTGTCTGGCCGACAGCAGACAATGTAAGGTAGGCCGACAATGTTTTCATGATCACTGATGCAAAGATTAGCCTTAAGAAAGCTCATCATTTTGTACTATTGTATGATTATAATTTTTTTAACCAATATAAAATGAGTGTTTCCTATGCTTCTATGTAGGTCTTATCAATAGCAAATTTGGGAAGTATTCAGCTTGTGCTAATAGGCAATATAGGCAAGCAACCTCAACCAAATTTCTGGCTGATACCCAACTTTGGAAAATCTGCATTGTTGGCAACTAAAGTAACTATGTTGGATTCGGTTAGAAATACAAGGTACCATTACAGAAACATTTCTCCAAACATTTAATATGGCATATCTTTCTGGAAGGAGGAAATCTTTCTTTTCAGGGTTTTATTTTCTTCACAAACACATGGCATGTTGTTCTGCAAGATTTTTAAAAAAGATTTGTTTTCATTTGTTCTCTTCGCCTTCCTATCAGATTTATCCAGATATATGGATCTGTTAATAAAAGTTATTCTATAATCCCTATTAACTTTTCCTGAGGCTAGGCTTGCATCACACATTTTATTCTTACAATTTCCAAATCATCTGCATTGGATTCAGCCTAATAAATTTGTCAGACAACAAATAGGCATTATATTTAATGCAGGTCTTCTGCAAACCGAAGGCTTTTAAATGTTCAGCAGAAGCTTGAATTACTGGAATGGAGAGGAAGGAGTATTTTGTGGATTATTTGTGTGTGTGTGTGTGTGTGTGTGTGTGTGTGTGTGTATGTGTAGATAGCCCACACACTGTGCCACTGCCCAAATATACTTCCAGGAGGTAGGAGAAGCTGTACAGGAGCTCGTGATAGGGAAGTGATTATCCTGAGAAAATCTGCACCAGATCAATCAACCTTCCAGTATTGAAATGTTCTATTAGAATACACCCATTCAGAAATGCTTATGGAATGGGCTTTCAAAGGACAGGCAACATGGACATTCTGAACTACAGTGCATGGCAATCCCAACCAATATTGTAAATGCTAAGGCATGCTGGGAGCTGTAGTTCAGCAATAAAGTTGGAATATAAATAAAATTAAATAAATAAATAAGTAGGGCACTGTATGTTTTCCTAGAAGAACAATGCTTCAGAGCTGTATAAAGCTTCCAACATCTTAGCTACTGCTATATTACTCTTAAAAAGCAATTCTTTATTTGTTTTATATAGTTACAGGTAGTCCTTGACTTATGACTGCATTTCATCCCAAAATTTATGTCACTAAGTGAGACAGTTGTTTAGTGAATTTTGCTTCATTTTATGACCCTTCATGCCACAGTTGTTAAGCGAGTCACTGCAGTCGTTAAGGTAGAAATACTGTTGTTAGATGAATCTGGCTTCCCGATTGACTTTTGCTTGTCACAAGGTCGTAAAAGGTGATCCCGTGACACTGCCACCCTCTTAAGTACGAGTCTGTTGCCAAGTGCCTGAATTTTGATCACGGAGCCATGGGGGATGCTGCAATGGCTGTAAGTGTGAAAAATGGTCATAAGTCATTTTTTTTCAGTGCTGTTACAACTTCAAACAATCACGAAATGAACTATTGTAAGTCGAGGCCTATCCATATTAGATTTTTATCTAGTCTTCGTAAGTAACTCAAGGCAGTGAATGTACCTAATGCTCCTTCCTTCTCCTATTTTCATCACAACAAACCTGAGGGGCGAGTTGGGCTTAGATCAGCGGTTCTCAACCTGTGGGTCGCGACCCCATTTGGGGTCGAACGACCATTTCATGGGGGTCACCAAGCACCACAGTCCACCATTTTTTTTGGTCGGCCATTTTTTTTCCTATCGCGATGCAGGCCGTCGCGCCGCGCATGTGCGATGTGCACCGTTGTGCTGTGCATGCACGATGTGCACCATCGTGCTGCACATGTGCGATGTGTCCCATCACGCCGCGCATGCGCGGTGCAGGCCCATTTTTTTTTTTTGGTCGGCCATATTTTTTTTTTGGTCGGACATTTTTTTTCCTATCGCGATGCGGGCTGTCGCACCGCGCATGCACAATGCAGGCCATCGCGCCGCACATGCGCGATGTGGGCCGTCACGCCGCGCATGCGCGGTGCGCGCCCGCCATTTTTTTTCACGCGATGCGGGCCGGGGTCATGCCGCGCTTGCGTGGCGCGCGCCGGGGTCGAGCCCCGGAAAAAGTTGAGAACCGCTGGCTTAGATAGAATGACTAGCCCGAAGTCACCCAGTCGGGATTCATGTCTAAACTGGGACACAAAGTCACCATTTGCAGGTTTCTAGGCCAGCACCTTAATCATTAAACCAAACAGGCTTGTTTCCTGCTATCTTCAAAGTTCAGTAAAGTATAAACCCTAAAGAAAAATCCTGTAACTCCTCATTTCTTCATGGCTGGCTGGGGAATTCTGGAAGTTGAAGTTCATAGGTCTTAAAGTTGCCAGGATTGAATACGCCCTTGATTTAGATCTCCCTTCTGCCTATTCATAGCATTATAGTATAGCAGAAGTAAAATTGAACAAGAATAATCTTTATCCCAAGAACCAGTGATCTAAATTTGATGCAAAGCTATCTGAGAACTAGATTTCCCAACTACCTGTCTCTTTTTAAATAAGCTGAGATGTTGATCTTAGGTCTCATTGTCAGTCCCCTAACCACGATACGAATATGCCCAAGTAACTTTTTTTCAGGGCATGTCTCCATGCCATTGTCCTCATCCATATCAGAGATAGTTCACCTTATTTAGTTATTCCAGTTTTAAAGAAATGTTTCCCATCTTCTCCTAACAGATTTTTTGCTGTGGTCACAGTCTAGCATGCCTTTTCAATGAGACAGGTGATGACAGATCCAGTTGCTTATAACAGCTCTTCAAACCCAGATATTATACAGGTAATCCTTGACCTGTGACTGGTTGCCTAGCAACTGTTCAAAATTCCTACAGACTTTACGAGAGGTACTTACAACCTAGTCCTGACAGCCATCCCCCCCCCGGTCATGTGACTGCATGTGGACACTCAGAAACTGGCCCACATTTATGATCTTTTGCAGCCTCTTGCAGTCACATGACTGCATTTTATGACTTTTTGCTGAAAAATAGCACATTGATTCGCTTAATGACCACGACAAAAAAGGTCATAAAATTGGGTCGATGACATGGATGACCCACTTAAGACCATCATGATTTACAACCACGATGGGCAGGCTCCATTACAGTCATAAGTCAAGGATTACCTCTAGTCTGATATTACTTGCTGATGTTACCATTATATTTATTTTAGCTAAAATATTTTTGAACTTTTTAAAAATATTAAATGTATATTTGAAATATCATTGGTATATCTGTAGTGTAACATAAATTAAACTTGTTAAATTCTCTGAGATTGCTTTTTCAATTTTTTCCCCATTTCTCTTGAGCTGTGATGCTCAATTGCAAGTTGAAAAGTGATTGCTATGGTTGACTTTGACCTTGTATATTGGCTCATAGAAGAAGGTTTTATATTTGATGTGGGTTTTCTACTCAAATATAACAAACCCATTATAGTACTGAAATTTTGACAAGTGCTGTAAAGGGTCTCATTAATATAAATATGGGCTATGCCTATTTTATTTACAAGCCTTTTCTTAAGTCATGACTGATTACTTGCTGCAAATATTTGCAAAGTATTTATCGTGACAAACTTCAGGTGCTGGAAATGAGTCAGTCAGTGGCCTGTTCCAAGTTTCTGCTAAGCAAACAGAAATGCAAACAGGTGTTTGAGGGTGAAGGTTTGTTTGCAAGCTTGTGGGTTGGTTTCCGAATGTTTCGTTACCAGGTTAGGTAACTTCTTCAGCAGCAACTAGGGGATGTCTGTGTCAGTGCTCTTCTGTTTATAATGGCTTCAGGTGTGGGGGTGTCTTGTGATGGGTCAGGTGTGAGTCATCAGAGAGAGGCTTGTGATGGGTCTTGTGATGGGGAGGTTACTTCAGGACAGGGTCATTGGAAGATGAACTGCTGGGGGGGGAAGGGGGACCTTGCATGTGTTGGCTGAAGGTCGGTGCCATCTCTGGTTGGCTGTGCAGTTGATTTGGATTCCGAGGGGTTCGTAGGCTGGTTGTAGGTCACTGTCGATGGAATTGCTTGTGGAGTGCCAGGCTCACGAGTGTGGGGGATGGTAGCATGGCGTGGTTGAAGATTTTAGTGTTGCTCCAATTGATCTGGTATTATTTAGTGTCGGTGTGCGTAGAGATTAAGGATTTGGGATTGTGGCATTTGATTGCCAGTCAGTGTTCATGGGTCCTGGTTTTTAATTGATGTGATGTTTGTCCCATGTAGAATTGGTTTAAAAACTTTCTAAAAACAGGTGTTTTTAGGAAGTTTGCAACATAACTGACTGAAAAAAAAAGTATGTATTGATTTACAATACCATGTTTGTATAGTAGGGACATAAAACCTACTATACAGTACGTGTGAAATATAAAAGCAAATGCTCCTAACAAACTTGTAAAGTAGAACATCAAGCCAAACTTCATACAATGTTAAATGTCTCGTTGCAGTGTGCATGTACAGGTAGTAGTCCTTGACTTAACAATGGCAGTTGGGGCCAAAATTGCCATCACTAAATGATGCAGTTGTAAAATGCAATGCCACATGACCATGTTGCTTAGCAATGGCAGATCTGGCAGTTTTGGCTGCATTCGCTAAGTGCAGATCACACAGGTCATTAAACTAGGACTTCATGTAGGACCTCATGTGATTGCAACTTCTGATTTCTTTCCAGCTTCCCCACTGACTTTGCCTGTGGAAAGCCAGCAGGGAATGTCAAAAACTGCAATCATGAGTCTGTGGCTCACTGTGATACCATAATCACGAACCAAGTACCAAGTACCCAGATCACAAACTCGCTGCAAGAGGAACATCTAGCTCACCATTTCATTCTCACCAGAAGTTCAGCAAAATACCAGTAACAGAAGATTAATGAGTTTCTCAGTTATAAATATCCACCTTGAGCAAACGCAGTGAAACTGATGGGGTTACATTTTGGTTCTTGAAGCTGTGGAGCTCCATCTGTTAAGAAATATCATCTGACAAGGCCAGGAAGTGTGACTTTTCTGTTGCTGCACTTGTCCTCTGGCACATCATGCTCCCTAACATTTCATTGGCCCTAAGCCCAATGGCATTTCATAAAAATTTTTAAAATGTGGATGTTTATCTGAATCAAAGAAGGTGGGTGGTTAATTCAGTTTGTGAGACTGATGATCATTTACTAATAATGATTTGTGTTATCCTCAATTGTCACTATGTGTTTTGTATTATTGTTGATGAGTATTGCATTTTAACCCTATGTTAGCTACTGAGAGTCACTATTGCAAATAGAATAAACTAAATTTACTCCAAAGGAAACTCTCCTGAATACAATACCTCCCTCATATCATAATTTTAACCGTATAAGAGGATTATGTAAAAGAGCTGTGTTGGGGCAGTGATTAGAATGCAATACTGCAGGCTACTTTTGCTGACTGCCGGCTGCCACCAATTTGGTAGTTCTAGTCTCACCGAGTCAAGGTTGATTTAGCCCCCATCTTTCTGAGGTCAGTAAAATGAGTATTGTTGGGGGCAATATGCTGACTCTGTAAACTGCTCAGAGGGTGTTGTAAAGCTCTATGAAGTGATACATTAGTCTAAGTGCTATTGCTACTAACTAACCTTTGCAACATGACACTGTTCAATTGATTATACATCTCCAGCTTCAAAGAAGCAATAATGTATGCAATAAATTCTCAGACGTTCTAGATTCCCAGCACTCCTTGAAACAGAAATTTCTTTCATCTGCTCTAAGCTATCACTATGTGTTAATTTTTCCTGTACCTGTGGGTGCCCTTTTTTCAATAAGACAGACTGCCTACAATGTTTCCCAACTCTCCGTTCACATTCCTCAAGCTAAATTTGGACGGAGTCCTCAAAAGTTACAATGCTGACATAAAAGTCAGCAAACATGGAACACTTGAAAGCTTTGTAGGGTCAACACACTTTGCCAGCAATATTGATATACCACTGTTGAAATGCAGTCATTTTTTAGTTCTGAAAAGAAATGAGCTGATTACACTCAAATTCATAAATATATGGAGGAGCCCAGTGACTAGGGAAGTGGGATTGAAATGGTTTTAAAGTTATTTCCCTTTTATTTATTTTTTCGTTATGAATTCACAGAGAAGCAGAGGAAGGGAGTAGATTTGAGGGCCTTCCTCAATCGCACCTAATATTAGCACAGAGATGCCCAGCCAACATTTTTCAGAAGCTGGAGGCTTTTAAGAAGAGACTGGACAACCATTATTCTGGAAAGGTATAGGGTCTCCTGCTTGAGCAGGTGGTTGGACTAGTCCCTTCCAACTCTGTTATTCTGTTATTATTCTGTTATTATTCTGTTATTCATCCCCAACCTGATGATTAGGGTTTAAGTCATCCTTACTGTACCATTCTTCATCTTCCCCCCTTTAACCAGTAAGCATCCAATGATATGCATGCACCAAGAGTAGAGTTAAAAAGAAGAGCAAACCCTAATCTTCTCTAGAGCTTCACCTTTGCCTCAAAAGTTGGAATAGTCTGGCAAATACATTTAATGGTCAAATTGGTTGCAGATTCTCATTAATTGGATCCCTGTCAAACATCCTCATACCCAGACACTATATCATTCACAAGGCTTCTTTGGTTCTAGTTCCTGATCCCCTATGATCTGTTTTTATGTATTATTTTTACTTTATCCCAAATGGAATCTTCAGCACTCTATATCTCCTTGATAGGTCTTCATTTTCCATTTTCCATCTTTGTTCTGAAGCTACTATCTGACAGAATGTGGGGTTATCTATCCTACCTTTGCAGTAAGTTAGATAAAGCACAGAAATTACTGTGTGGGTGTAGGTGTGCTTGTGTAGATCACTGTTCATGTAATTTCAAAACCTTCTCTACAAAAATAAAATTCCTTTCAAATATACCAAGTTATATTTTATGATTCTTACAATTGTCCTGATCACTTAGAATGGGTTTCTTATTGTAAAAATTGAATATGTGAATTCTGTTTCTTTCAACAAAGTGGTCTATTTTATTGCACTGCATCAGAACATTAAGATATTTTTTCTCATATATTTTCATAGTTTCTGAGACTGTAACAAATTTGGTTATAATTTATTCCATACAACTCTGAAGAAGGTCCTTGCTCCTATCATTTTGAGAGGCATTTGTGGTTGTGGGAACCTATTAGAGAATCTTGGTGCCAGGCTTCTCTGAGGCATGTTTACTGGTCATTTTGATTTTAAGGGTTCATGTGACAGTGGCATAATGACTTGCATTTACTGTCACTGTTACATCATTCTGGAGCTGCTTATTAATGTGTTAACATGTTTTTAAATGTTTGCGTATGTTTTACATTTTAATTAATAATTTTGCCTAATACCTCAGTGCTTAGCATTCCACTTTTAAGGATACTAGGGAACTCTCCATACTGCAGACAAATATATTTTGGGAATTAAAAAGAAACAAAGTTGCATTATACTGTAATTAAACATGTATAAAATGCTCTTGCTTCTGGAAAATTCAGCATATTCCTGATGAAGACAAGATTTATGAAGACAATTGCTTTCATAAATCCCCTGGTGTTCTAAAACATCTTTAGGGAATGTCACTTTTTATCCTAGGCTGCACCGTGTTTTTGATGAGTCATTTTAGTTTCTGAGCTTCTCCTAATCTGGTTGCCATAAACTGATGGAAAATGCTGTTACTGGTACTACAGTAAATCTTTTGGATGTTGGCTTATATTGTACCACCATTGTTTGTTGCCAGATATTCCCAAAGGTAAAGTTTTCTTAGTGAAAACCAAGAATGGAAATACTGTTATATCCATAGACAATATCTGAACATCTTATATGCAGGTAGTCCTCAACTTATAACAATTGAATTTTGATTGTAAGTTATTGTAGTCATATATCAAGGCACCCTGGATTTTATTTTTCATCTATTTTTATAGCAGTTGTTAAGAAAATCAGTCTTTAAGCGAATCCATTCTCTCAAATGGGGATATTTTTTTTTACCAGAGCAAGGCTCTAAAATGGAACCATTAGGGTCAAAAGAAAAAGGCCTGATTCAAACACTGTATGAATGGGATTGAAGCCAATAGTGACAAAGTTGGAAATCATGGTCATATCTGCAACAGCTATTTAAAACAGCAGTTCTTTCATAAAAATTGTTATTGTCGCATTTGCTAACCTAGCATTGCCTCATGGCTCTTCCATGGGTTTAAAGTCCACAATCAAATCACTTTATAGGGCAAGCAAGTTTTTTTCTTCACAGAAAGACCGCCAACCACACACACATACCTATAAAACAGTGTTTCTCAGCCTTGACAATTTTAAGGCATGTGGACTTCATCTCCCAGAATTCCACAGCCAGCAATGCTGGCTGTGGAATTCTTGGAGTTGAAGTCCACATGCCTTAAAATTGTCAAGGCTGAGAAACACTGCTATAAAACAACAGCAGGTATTGACAAAAAAGGATACATTCTATACACAGAGCATAAATGAGGTTTGCAATAGTGGCAAATATCTGTAGCTGTGTAGGATGAGGTGAAGCTTCATTGTCCGAGCTTGAGGGTTGGTTTCTGAACGTTTCAATACCAGGCTAGGTAACATCTTCAGCGGTGTTTAGGGGATGTCAGTGTTCTTCTGTTTATAAGAGTGTGTCAAGTGAGGGTCTGTGACTGTCACAGACCCTCACTGGACACACCCACACCTGAAGTTCTCATAAAGAATACTGACACCGACATCCCCTAAACTCTGTTGAAGATGTTACCTAGTTTGGTAACAAAATGTTTGGAAACCAACCCACAAGCTTCACCCTCATAAATGGGGCTTGTTAAGAAGAGCTAACATCAAGGGGATAATATCCTTATCCCACAGTTTCAAAACAAACTGAAAACAGAATGAGCAACTGGGGATTGTTCAACATTTAAGTTCTGATTGGCTGATTGGGCTAAATGCAATAATGCCTCTGAATCTAAATGAAATGTGGCACTTACGGGGGGGGGGCAGGGAACCAACACATGCGCACAGATACACAGACGCACACACACATCGCTATTTGAATGATACTTCTATTTTTAATATAGATTTTGAAATAGAAGATGGAATGAACTACATATTAGGATGAAATCCTGTAACAGATTTCCATAATCAGCATGTTGTTATTACATTGTCAGATTCCAGGTTTCTGGGGGCATCCTCATAGCCTAGTAATATCTGTGAAATCTGCCCATTACCTTAATTTATTTACCTAGTGCAAGTAGAACTCTCTCTCTCTCTCTCTCTCTCTCTCTCTCTCTCTCTCTCTCTCTCTCTCTCTCTCTCTCTCTCTCTCTCTCTCTCTCTCTCTCTCTCTCTCTTCACACACACACACACACACACACACACACACGGTTCTGGTTTCATCTGCAGTCATGGGTATGAGATATAATCAGGTATCCTTTTTTGCATAGAAGATGCCACTGTACCTTAGAACATATTTTGCTGACAGAAAGATTTTACAGGGAATTGCACTCCACACTAATTCAACCCTTAATAGAGAGATTTAAATGGGATGAACTTGTTGTGGTATGCATGGAAAAGCTTAACTGTGGTGCCAGATTTTTTTTGTTTTATGGATTTTTTAATTGTACCGTAGATAGATATTGGATTGTGAGCCATTCAGAGTTTGATTCAAGATGAGAATGGCCATATAAATGTTTTAGAGAAAATGGGAGAGATAGAGAGAGAATAGATAGATGATAGGCAGACAGACTGACTGACTATTCAGACCAATGGGGTTTAAGATTCTTCTTAAAAACATAAGTGCCATGAAATCATCGTGCACTCCAAGCCATAAGACTTCCCTGTGTTCAGATCCATCAATTGAACTCGATGATTTACTTAATAAATGAGATTTTATTTTATTTTGTTTTAAATTTATTTTGGTCAAATGATTCTTAGCAGAAAGATCTCTGAATGTTATATTTTACTGTATATAAGTATTATTTTGTAACAACTTTTTCTTGACAATCTGTTTAAGCTCATGTACCAATGTATTTATATCATCAGGTTTAGTATTCACACTCAACTTTTACTCCCCAGTTTTTAATCTTGCCCTATTAATGATGCTCTAGTAGGAGCTCTACCAGTATCAAGTACACAAACTTACCAGGATATGTGTGCAACACATATGGCCTACATCACATGCAGATTTAATGTGTAATAATAAAAACTGGCGAGAGCGGGTTTCCTTTGGTTTTATCTGGGAAATGGCATCGGCAGTTATATATTTCCTTGACAGCCTGAATTTTTATTGCTAATTTGTAATAACCCTGCAGTTACAAACTTGGAAACCACATAATTTCAGCTGTTTTAATGAAACAAGCAATGCATTCAATTCTTACTCATCTGTTCAATGATATAACTCAGATGTTCTTGCATTCATTTGAAAAAAAAAACCCTACTGAACTTTTCCAACTTACATTTCCCACTTCAGAACAGCATTATTTTAATAATTATTATGGACACTTTCTTGTTTGAGTAATATGTATGTTCTGCAGAATATGTTCCAGAGCTCTATAATGTAAGGTTTTGTCAAAAGCCATACATGAACCAGGAGTATGAGTTTATGCAGTTTTTCTTACTGGGAATGTAAGGTATCTGGTAAGCGCTTATGTTGAATTTGATGTTTACATGTCATAGCAGTTTTATTGTTTAATAGAATTTTTTTTCAGCTTTAGGTAAGATACATTATCAAAGTTCAGTTTCCCCTATTCAGATTCTTCAACACCCCAATAATCAGTAAATGGACCATTGAAAATGGCAGTAAATAAATGCCTACAATTCTAACTTCGAGCTGCAATTTATTGACTCCTATTAAATGTAGTTTTGGCCTTCCTTTAATGACATATTGTAGAGAAGTACTCAAAAGGAAGAACTGGAGCCAAAATTATATTGCATTTAGGATGAAGCTGGTTAAAAATAAATTAATTGAATATGTTTCTTATGATATCTCCCCAGATATGTTCTAATATAATATGCTATTATATTAGAAATTTCATTTGGTTGTAATTTTTAGAGAGGATCCAAGGGATGCCCTTGAAGTTTTGGAAACTGCTAGTGTGGCTTGAGGCTGCTGGTTGCATGGTCTTGAAATGTGCCTGCCTTTGATTTTATGGCAATGTTATGATGAATTTGCAGCAGTGTTTACCACCAGATAAAATTGGTGGTATTATTCCTATTAAAAAAGCTTTTAGTCTTTGTTTGCTAAGCAGTAGGACTTTTAAACATCAACATTTGGCTGTGCATGCACAGGTGTCTCCTCCATTTCCTCACATTATCAGGTTGTTATCAAGTTGATATAAAATGTGCCTGAATTCACTTGATCAAAAAGTATATTCGTGTTGCCATAGACATCGACATGCTGAAATTTCAAGGAGTCCGCTTAATGCTAAGCAAGTCTTTAATTTTAAACAAAGATTGAAATTCTGAAAAAAATCTGGAAAAAATGAAAACAACTGCTTAATTTCTTTAGACTTTTAAACTAAATATTAGTCCCATTGGTTGATTTTAATATGCATTTGTATAAAACAAGTATAAATATATCTTTTATTAGACCAGTTAGAAACTTTTAATTTACATATATTTATTCTATAAATAAATATAGAATATAATATAGAATAGGGCAGTGGTGAAGAACCTATAGCATGTGTGCCAGAGGCGGCACTCAGAGCCCTCGCTGTGGGCACGCGCGCCAAGTCCCAGAGATGGCAACTGTCCCTCTTCAACCAGCCGCCCCCTAACTCGGCAAGGTTCCACATGGCCGGATGCATCCCAGCACAGCTGGTTTCCTTCCCCCCATCCCATCCCTCCTGGCCTCACATGCTCTCCTTTTCCTGGGCACGACCCACTGCATCACTTCCTCAACTGTCAGCTGACTGCCTAGCTCAGAGGCGGCTTTTCTGAACTGCTGGCGGTGGGCTGTGGAGCCCCAGAGTGCACTGGTCGAGGGGCTGGCAGGCTGTGGCTGCTGACTGACACTGTTGGCCCCCATGCGCTCACTGGCCTCGCCTTGCCCTGCAGCAATAGCACCCCTGCCCTGCCTCTCCTTGCCTCACCTCGCAGGATGAGCCTCCTGCCCACCGCCCCACCTGCCAGAGACCCCCTGGATCTCCCCCAACCCTGCCCGGCCACCACAGGCATCCCTCCCCACAAGCAACATCGAGGTGGCCACACCCACCCAGTCTGCCATGACCACACCCACACCCACCCAGTGGGCCACACCTACCTGGCACCCGGTGATAAATAAGTGGGTTTGGGTTGCAGTTTGGGCACTTGGTCTCTAAAAGGTTCGCCATCATTGGAATAGGGGATATGGTGGCCTAGTGGTTAAAAAACTGGGCTCGGTGACCAGACAGTTGGCAATTCCAGAGACAAGCATCGTTCTTGTCCCAGCTCCTGCCAGCCTAGCATGCAAATGCAAGTAGATAAATAGGTACCACTTTGATGGGATGGTAACAGCATTCTGTGCGCCTTTGGCATATAATTATATTGGCCACATGATGACAGAAGTGATCTCTTCAGACACTGCTGGCTCAGCTGTGAACAGGAAATGAGCACCGGCCCCTAGAGTTGGACACCCCTGGCAGGAGAAATCTTTACCTTCTTCTGTTGGAATACTTGAAAAGCTTTCAAGTTGCATAGATTTATTCTTCTGAGCAATTGAAATGGTTATTATACAAAAACTATTTTGCATATTAGTACAGATAGTAATTAATTTTGACTGTATTATTTTAAGAATGGAGCATTTATTTATTGGGTTTATAAAGCCACCCAACTCCAACAGCTGTAAAATGTAAATCACTAACAAGAGATATGCCATATATTTGGTGCAGAATATCATATTTGCTACATTGTCTCTGGCAACAGATACTACACAACATGGTACACCACTGTTCATGTTTTGGCTAGCGTACACAACAAGGCAGCACAGGCTATGAAAACTACGGTATTTAGAAAATGGCATGCTTCAGATCTTGAGTGAACAGAATACCCAGCGAATGAGCCTAAAAACATAGTGGTTGATTCTAAATGTTTGACTAATTTATTTATTTTTATCCTGCCTTTATTATTATAAATAATTCACAGTGGGGAACATATCCAATATACCTTACTCCTCCTATTTTTTCCACAACAATGCTGTGAAGTGAGTTGGCCTGTGTGAAAGTGATTGGCTCAAGGTTGCCCAGCTAGCTCTCCTATCTAAGGCGAGACTAGGTCTCCCAATTTCTAGCCTGGTGCTTTAACCACTAGACCAAACTAGCTCTAACTAATTAATTAAAGCAACATCATCTTTTTTCTCATTTTTTCTTTCTTTCCTTCCACCTTCTTTTTATTCTTTTTGTTTTCAAAATGTTGGCAGTTCATGCCAGCTAGTGAATCCCTTTATGATTCCAGAAAAGGGAACAGCAGTTTCTTGATGTTCTATTAACAAAAACAGTCAGATTCATTCATACCATCAATTTGCTAGAGTTATCTCAGTGTTTCTCAACCTCATCAGCTTTGAGATGTTTGAATTTCAACTCCCAGAATGATGGCTAGGGAATTCTGGGAGTTAAAAATCCACATATCTTAACATTGCTGAGATTGAAAAACACTTGTTACAAGAAACCTTCAGCATTACAGTAAGTTTCCCAATTTACATTTCCCCCGAAATAAAATGGCTTATTATCATTGGGTTTTCTAAAACTCCACAAGATACCAAGCTAATTAGAGAGTCATTAGAAGCTGCTGCTAAAGAATGCCAAAACACAATATAAAATCAGATAGGTCACTAGAAGTTTGATATTGCAAGATCCAAAATGGATGTGGCTAAAGAGCTTAAAGGAGGCCAGCAAACATTCTACCGTATCACATCCTGGCTACCCCATTGGTGACAGCTGTCAAATTGATCCTCGTGCAGAAATGGAAAGCAGCAGTCCGCTAGAAATAGCACAGTGGTATGCAAACTTTTAGGAAATCAGAATGATGAGCCAATTAAAGCATAAGGTTAGAAATAAAGACCGCAATCTTTTCAAACTTTCTGAGACAACCCAAGAAAGGGATCTTGGGGTTTTGGTGGACAGCTCGATGAAGATGTCAACCCAATGCGCAGCAGCAGTAAAAAAAGCAAATTCCATGCTTGGCATGATTAGGAAGGGAATCGAAAATAAGTCAGCAAATGTTGTATTGCCTCTGTACAAATCGATGGTGAGACCACACTTGGAGTACTGTGTACAGTTCTGGTCACCGCACCTCAAGAAGTATATAATGGAACTGGAAAAGGTGCAAAAAAGGGCAACAAGAATGATCAAGGAAATGGAGCGCCTCCCTTATGAAACCAGATTGCAACGCCTTGGTCTCTTCAGCCTTGAAAGACGGCGTTTAAGGGGTGACTTGATCGAAGTGTATAAAATCATGCATAGGATAGAAAAGGTGGATAGAGAAAAATTCTTTTCTCTATCACACAATACCAGGACAAGGGGGCACTCCTTAAAGCTCATAGCTAAGAAAGTGAGGACAAATAAAGGGAAATATTTCTTCACCCAGAGGGTCGTTGATTTATGGAATTCACTTCCAGAAGGGGTCGTGACAGCTGTCAGCCTTGACAGCTTCAAGGCAGGGCTAGATAGATTCATGGATGCAAAGTGTATCGGTGGTTATTAAAACGGATGTCCATGTGCCGCCTCTATGTTGGTTGAGGCAGGCAGGATTCCCTTGAGTACCATTTGTTTGGGGTCAAGGGAAAGGGAGGGTTTTGCCTTCTCTTTCTGCTCAAGATCCCCATGTACAATTGGTGGGCCACTGTGTGACACAGAATGCTGGACTCGATGGGCTTTGGCCTGATTCAGCATGGCTCTTCTTATGTTCTTATGTACTTCAAGAATGTGTGGGGCTGTGCAGGAAAACATCAAGTCAGATGGTATAGGAGCACTAATTCAATGATGAAAATAATTAGGAAGGAGCTTTATTATAATATTTCAATTAGTCAGTATGAACAACTTGCTTCAGCCTACCATTAAATATCTTGCCAGCTAGTAGCTCCTACGGAAACTGGAGTGGGAGAATTAAGTGTGGCCTCACATTCTTTAATTAGTAATGTTTGAAAGTGCTTTGCTGTAAAAGATTGGATTCTGCTCATTGTTTTCAATTTACATTTCATCTATAAAGGTTCTTATATCTCACTGATCAGTAACCTGTCTATTCATCTAATCTTAAGGTACAAAACTGAAATTGCTTCATAAAGCAGACAATAATTATCATCTGATCACCTGATGCAGTCTCACTTCTCAATTAACATATTTGTTAATCAAGTATACTATAGTAACACTATGTACATTTAACAATGAAGTAGAACTTTACAAATACAGATCCCATCGGTTTTGTTTTTTTATATTGGAGTGGAATACCATAAATTAAATGTACAGTCCATGGGCAGCAAAGGAGGCTATATTAGTGCATAATCAGAACAAACAGTGTTTGTCTCTGTAAAATATTCAGAATTCAATATTTATCAAAGTAAAATGCCTTTTTTGCCTGCAGCCAGCGTTAACATTTCTGAAATCCAAGTTCCAAAACCGCTTTAACAAGCCTCTCTCTCTCTCTCTCTCTCTCTCTCTCTCTCTCTCTCTCTCTCTCTCTCTCTCCCTCCCTCTCCCCTCTTGTTTAACGGGAGGGAGGGGGCGGTCTTTTAAATGCAAAGATGCTCCCTTCCGCCAACTCCCAGTTTTCCATGAAACTGATGGAAACTTGACAATATCCCCTCGCTCTGCCCCTTTAGTTCTTGCTGCTCACAGCCTTTCTTCTTCTCCTTGGCAGGGGCGCACAATAGCGGCGCGGTTGTGCGTGCTCCACTTTTCAACCCGGTCCTGAATCGAGCCATTGTTTTCCTCTGCGGTAGCCTGGGATTTTTATTTCCCCCCCCCTTCAGCCGGCAGAGAAAGCAGGGTGTAAAAGAGGCACCTTGTGTAAAAGTGCTGGCAATCTCGGAAGGGAAGGGAAGAGCAGACGAAGGAAGCTCTACCAAGGCAGGCGCAGCGCTGCAGCCCAGCTCGGTCCCTGAGCGCGCCGGACGCCGAGCTGAGTTAGCTCAGACATTCCAATGGAGTGAGGCAGCGGCCGGCCGCGCGGCTCCACGCACAAGTCGCCGCTTCTGCAGCCGCCGAGCCGAGGGAGGAGGCGGCCCGCTCCCGTTCCGCAGCGCCGGTGGCGGCAGGTCAGCCTATATGGATCTTCCTTCGCTGCCCCCACTTCCACTCGGGACGCGCGAGGGTGGGGTGCACCGGCTGGGGAGCGGCTTTTTTTTTCTGGCAAAGGTTTTGCGGGAGCGTTTCGATCGCTGGTAGAAACCCAGCAGTCACACTGGCTGAGACTGAGGCGTGCTGGGCTAAGAGGGCGCGAGATTGAGAAACGCGGTCGCTGTTTCTCTCTCTCTCTCTCTCTCTCTCTCTCTCTCTCTCTCTCTCTCTCTCTCTCTCTCTCTCTCTCTCTTCAGATTCCCCCCCCCTCCCCAATTATCCTTATTGGATCCTTTTTCCTCGCCCTTCAAGCGCGGGGGAAGTTGCTACTCTTAAAACTGAACGTCCACGCGCCTTTTGCATTCGATCGGCGGCCGTTCCTGGGGCAAGGCGCAAGAAATCAACTTACATGTTGCAGGATCCAACTTCAGGATCGCGGTATGTTTGCAGATGTGGTTCCGGGATGCAAAAGGGAGAGGGGGAAGATGCCTTTTCTTTCTACAGGAGAGCTTTTGGTTGAAATTGAGATTTTAGGAAGGCGGAGTAGATGCGGTTGGAGGTGGCAGAACGGGGGAATTCCTTGCACCGGCGCGTTATCTAGAAATGGGTACTTTTCAGAAACGGCGAGGGATGCGACTCCTCTGCCCCGCTTTTCGTGGAAACAATCCCCGCGAGGCGTGGGAGGGGACGCGCCTGTATGCCAGTGTTTGGCGGGGTGGGGAACTCCCTAAGGACCAGTGCTTTGAGGAAACGCTTATATAATAACCAGCCCCGCTTTAACTTTAGGATTTCCACCATCTTGCAGGTGCCTAGCTTGGAGTAAAGAAGTCCCTCCCTCCTCGCTGTACTGTATAGTAAATAAGGGGCTGTATTAGGGGGCAGGATCTGATGGGGAATTTATGCTGGGATTCAGGACAGTAACTGCAAGTTCTTTATAGTTCCTGCTCCCTGTCACTGAAAGCCAGAGTAAGGAAGACTACTTTGAAAATTCCCCCTCCTTTCGCCCCTTGTGTGAGTGCTGAGTCGATGCGGAGAAAGAAAATGAGGTTCTTTTGGGGGTCCAGGCAGTAATATGGGGGATGACGCAGGGTCTGCTTAAGGACAATGGGCACTTCCCGAAGAGGTAGGCGTTTGTGAACTTACTATGTGGACTCAGCGTCTGGCACCCTAATGCCCTGTGATGGCTTTTGAAGCCTTCCTGTTGGGAAGGGAAACTGTTTCTTGGACAGTTTTTTTTTTTAAATAAATGTACTTTCTCTTGCCTGGATGAAAAATTAAGGCAGAAGGGATATTGATCTTCAAGGGTACTTTCTCAGAGGTAGCTTGCTCTGGGGAGACAGGGGAGCACTGTTCTTTTGTGTTTACACCTCTTTACAATTGCTTTTCTGCAGTGTGGGATTTTTTTTTTAGTGGCCAATTTTGAGGCATCCTTTTTCCAATACAATGCATTTTATGATTTCCAGATTGATGGTGGAAAAATAATGTGGATGTGATCTATGATAACATTGGTGATGAACGGTCTGCAGCTCTACCCCATCTGTGGTCCTTTGCCTATGCCACTAAATATTCAGTCTGTATCAGCTCACCAAAATCTGGTTTACTAGAGAAATTAATCTGATACATTAAAATCAAAGTTCATGATAGAATATTGATTTCTAATTAACTGCACAGCGTTCCCACTTGAACTGGATAGTCAAGAAAAGAATAATAATCATTGAATTGAAATTTCTGTTCTGATGGATAATTTTGGGAGAAGTTATGTTTTAAGGGGTCCAGGCTAGGGCAGACTGTATTAAGCTATTGTTTGCCAAATTCTGTTTTGTTTTTTGTTTTTAACTATTTTAGTCTTACAGTAAGAATGGACTGAAAAAAATATTTACAGCTATGTGGCCTGTTTGCCCTGCTGTTAAACTCCCCCAGAGAGCAATTTTTTTCTAAATGAAAGATAACAATTGTTGAAGCTTCAGCGGATATCACTGGAAGTACATATAAATTGCAGACAATCAATCTCACGCAGGGGAAATGTACTGTGACTAAAACTGCTGCTTGTGCAGCTCAGTATCCAGATAATCCTCATATAGAAAAGAATGTGTGCTTGAATTATAGGGAGCTGAAGCGGATTGGAGTTCTTATGAATTATGCTGCAATCCTGCTCACTGGCATAAACATGCTCTAGTAATCATTTGTTTTGTGACATCATGTGCTCATGCAGTGGCCTTCATCAAAGTGATCTATGATTGTTCCAGGGCTTTCCCTTTTCTCCTGTTACAATGTTTGGGATGGATATGATCTAGCATCCTTCAGAGACAATGTGATTGCTGACATGGCATCATGAGGGTCTACCCTGCTTCTGGTCCCTCTATAGAATGCGGTGGGTACAGCCTCTTCCATCCAGCTGCTGTGATCAGGGCCATTGGCTTGGGCTAGAAAACACCAGACCCCTAATTTCTCGAGGGACATCAGAAAGTGCTAACCAGGCATTACACAGGCTCCTTAATAACCAATTGCGTACTCAGAACTCTTTATAGAGTTTTTCCCCCTCCCATTTTATTGTGTTTTTGAAAACATAATAACAGATTTACGCACCTTCCGTCGGGAACTAAAAACATTCCTTTTCCGACAGGCCGGCCTGGCATAGAAGCTTCGGTTCCAATAGGGTCAAAATGTTTTAGGGGGACTGAGTATTTTTTAAGATTTTAAATTTTGTATGTTTTGGGTTTTAAATGGGATTTTGGCCAAATTATTTAATTTATTTTTAATTATTTTAAATTTTGTATATTTATATGTTTTTTAAATTTTAGGCTGTACACTGCCCCGAGTCCTTCGGGAGAGGGGCGGTATAGAAATTTGATTAATAAATAAAAATAAATAAATAAATAAAATAAATGATAGAAGGATAGAAGAATCAAATACAGGTAATGAAATATGAACAGATAAACAACCAAACTAAAGTCACAAAGAATTGGTATTATAGGGGCCTTATGTTGTTATGAGAACTTTTATATCCATTTTATGTTGTTAAATTTGAGTTAAAATGTATGGTTAGTATCATTCAAGTCGTTTTAAGAATACGACTAAATTATACATAGAATTAAAATACAAACTCTAAAACATTTGGGTGTGCCATGCTCTCTATATAAAATTATAAGCCAAGAATAGTTTCCAATTAGAATTAAATTCTGTGTCAGATTTTAAATACAAAAATCTAGCCATTGAGGCATACTCCCATATCCTTCTGAAGATTTTTTTCCCAATAAAAGGCATATAAAATCCCCTCAACTATTAAGCATCTACAAAGCCAATTCACTGGATCTTAAAGGGTTATGTGAAATTTAGTAACACTATCTCAGGTTGCAGTGGGACTAACACTTTCAAAATGTGGTTCCTTCTGGAAATGAATCACTGTCCAGGAGGAGGACTGAGCTTTACAAGATTGCCTCTACTGTACATAAGAAAAAAAAAACCCAGCAGACTTATACTTTAAAATCAGGACAAAAAGAAAACAGATTCTAAATCTGGAAAGAGAACTGGGTTTTCTCTGGCGTGGGTTGCAGCCTTTGCCAACAAGGGGTCTCAGACAGCTGTACTTTTTAGTGTCTTTATAATGGGAGGAAGTGTTCCATTTGCCTGCTCCAGACAATGTCAGTAGCAGACAGTGGGACTTCCTTGTTATTGATGATTATTCTCATTTCACCCTATTCCCCTCCTTTGTACCTGTGAGCCATCAGGTGGGCTATTTTGGGATAAGAGCTTAGCATTCCTTTGGAAGAATGCTAGTGCTAGAGACAGTGTTCAGAAATAGCTTGACTGATGGAGGTCATGCAACAGGTGGCCAAACACCCCATTCCAAGCACCCACCCGCTCATCTCTGCTCCACACCAGGCATAGTGATGGATGATTATTTGCCTGTTAGCAGGCAACACTTGATGAGAAAGGGAATGAAGCCAGAGAAATCTGCTAATTGTTTCCCTTAATTTATCCGGCCACAAAGCATTAAAGAGTATTAGTCACTAACTTATTACAGTGCCAGGGAAGAGCTCTGCAGTCAAGGCAGCAAGGAGTACTATGGGCTTTGCACACTTCAACACACTGTCTGGGTGTGCATTTAGCTGGTACCATCCTTTGAAAAGCCATGGGACAGCTTGTTTTGATTAAAAGCAGGGTTGCCAGGGCATAGCCTTGTTTATTGAAGGGATCCTTTACGTCCTCCCTCCTAACTTTTAATATAATCAAATCAGACCAAATCAAATCTTTAAAGTCCAGCATGAAGTGGGTGAGATACAAGAAGTTAAAAAGCATAAAAGGTACAACAGAATAAAAGTACGTATAAAAAGCTAAAAAGTATTTTTAAAAAATCCAGAAAGAGTCTAAAAGGAGGCATTGGAGCAGTAGATGTGTGTAGGGGAGCATGGCAAATGCTCATCTTTATACAGAGCACTCTACATGATTTGTGTTGTAGCAGGAGTGATATCTGAGAGGTGTACAGTTGTCCTGTTTACTCTGGGTATTTATGCAATAGTGGCAAAATGAAGCTAGTATGAATGTCTTTGTTGTACAGGCACTGGAAAAGTACAGGTTCTGTTGTTTCTATGTGTCCAGAATCACAAGTGCATTGTCTTTCTGTGTCTTCTTGTATCAGCCTTCAAAGACAACTGAAAGCAGGGTGTGATATTGTGCCACAGTAACGGTCCTCCAATGGTTTGGTACTTCAAAATTAGTTAAGTATGCCATAGAGGAGGCAGAGTACCTATTGGGTTCACTGGCAATAAAGGTTGAGGACCTGGCTAGGTCCAATTGGTTCTCTGTGTCTGCTACACGCAGTTAAATGAGTGCTTTAGCCTGATGCTGAGTAGAAGACCTGGAGAGAAGCCCAAAGGTTTTAGTTGTCACAGTCTTTTTCCAAGTGGACTGAAAATCATCCCTCACAATTAGTGGGATGAGGCCAGAAGGAAAGCAAGAGAGTCGAGAGTCGTAGCTAGTAGTTGAGTATGGACACTCACATTCTAGCCTGTACTTTTCATGAGGTATGTCTGTACTCGCAAGATGGCTTTGGGCTTTGAAGAATTTGAACAAGTTTTAATAGTACAAAGTTGGAGTAGGGATCCAACTGGGTGCCATAGAGAAGTTGTGCTATTGTCCTGGCTTCAAATAATTTGAGTGCTGCAAGAATGTAGTTCTTAAATTCCTCTTAGCTTGAAGAATTTAAGGATGGCAGTGAGCTCCTCTGAGAATTTTCAGTGACCTATTCCCCCTAGGGTTTCCTACTGTTGGCAGACCACTCCCAGATATTTGAAACAGGAAATTTAAATCAATTTTGGTTTTCTGATAATTGAGCTCTTGCTGGTCTTTCTTGCAATACCGTGTTAATGCTCCCAATGATCTTATAAGGCCAATAAGTGTTCTTGGGAGTATTACTGCATCGTCTCAGTAGAGTACAACAGAGGTGTGTCTTCCAGCTAGTTTTGGGGAGTGAAAATTAGTGTTGAGGAGATGGATCACCATGGAATTCCTTGCTTTATTTATTTGTTTGTTTGTTTGTTTGGGCTTGTATGCCGCTCCTCTCCGGAGACTCGGAGCGGCTAACAACATATATATAAACAACAAATTACAATAAAAATCCCAAACAAGAAATATCTAAAAATACAATAAAACCCACTCAAATTCAACAGTCAACCACAATCATCCCCAGGCCTGCTGGCAAAGATAAGTTTTAAGATTTAGATCTTTCTCAGTTTCAATGGCACTGGTGAGAAGACAGAGTTGTATCTTACTTGGAGTGATGTCTCTTCATAAGTATTGGATGAAGTAAATATTGGTCAGTCAAAGAGTTTTCCCATTTTTCCCATAGTTTGGCTCATGTATGGTATCAAAAATTGCTTTGAAGTCTACAAAGGAAGTGTAAAGGGAAGTAAGGTTGCAGAAGGAGTATTTTTCAATGAGAGGTTATAGCACTAAGCACTGGTCACCCATGGATTGTCCTTCCCTAAATCTGGCTTGCTCTTCTGTAAGTATGTTTTCTTGTTCCAGCCAGAGCAAGCCAGATTGATCTTGCATAAAGTTTGCTGATATTATTGAGGAGGCTGATCAGTCATTACTGGCAGGGTTATCTTTTTTCCCTGTTTTGTATAGAGCAGTGATGGCAAACCTTTTAGAGACTGAGTGCCCAAACTGCAACCCAAAACCCACTTATTTATCGCCAGGTGCCAGGTGGGCGTGGCCCACTGGGTAGGCGTGGCTGTGGTGGTCATGGAAGACTGGGTGGGTGTGGCCAAGGTGGGCGTGATCACCTCGATGTTGCTCCTGGGGAGGGACACCTGTGGGGACCGGGCAGGGTTGGGGGAGATCTAGAGGGTCTCTGGCAGGTGTGGGGGGTGGGTAGGAGGCTCATCCTGCTGGGTGAGGCAAGGCAGGGCGGGGGTGCCATTGTCAGAGGGCAAGGTGAGGCAGGGGCCGGGGCAGCTGCTGCCTGACACCATCAGCCGCTGCACACAGAGGCCAGTGAGTGCATGGGTGCTGGGAAGCATCTGGCCATATGGGACCTCGGCGAGTTAGCAGGCGGCTGGTTGAAGAGGGACGGTTGCCATCTCTGGGGCATGGCGTGCATGCCCACAGAGAGGGCTCTGAGTGCCGCCTTTGGCACACATGCCATAGGTTCGCCACCACTGGTATAGAGAAACAGTGATTGCAAGTCCCTAGTCCTTGGCTACTCAGCCTTAGGTGTCAAAGCAGGTAAAGAGTGAGGCCAAGATGAAGTAACTGTAACTTAGGATGAACAGATAATTACTCCAGCTCTTCGTGAGCTGCACTGGCTACCAATTGGTCTCCGAACACAATTCAAAGTGTTGGTTATGACCTATAAAGCCCTTTATGGCAATGGACCAGGATACTTGCGGGACCGTCTCCTGCCTCATGAATCCCAGCGACTGGTCAGAGCGCATAGGGTTGGCCTCCTACGAGTCCCGTCTGTTAAACAATGCCATCTGGCAGGACCTAGGGCAAGGGCCTTCTCCGTTGCTGCCCCAGCCCTCTGGAACCAGCTTCCCTCAGAGGTTCGTACTGCTCCCTCCCTCCTAGCTTTCCAGAAACAGCTGAAGACGCATCTATGCGGACAGGCTTGGGGCGTATGAGCTGTGCTCTGCCCCCGGCCCTAGGAGTGTCCCTCCATCAACAACTGTGAGCTGAATGTGTTTGTATGTTGTGTGAATGAAACTAATTTTTAAATTTTTAATTTAATTGTGTTTTTAATTGTGTTGTTGTTGTGAGCCGCCCTGAGTCTGGGGAGAAGGGTGGCATATAAATTAAATAAATAAATAAGTAAGCAAGCAAGCAAGTAAGTAAGTAAGTAAATAAATAAATAAATAAATAAATAAATAAATAAATAAATAAATAAATAAATGCCTTGATAAGATTATTCCAGATATATCACATCACTATGTGATTTACAGCTTTTGGACTAATTTGTAACTAGTGTATATATCTTAACTGCAGAGATTTTTGTCCTCAAGATGCTAACTTCAGATCCCTGCTCTTACATAAAACATTAAATCTGCTGTTCTTTTTGGCTCCCATGGCATATATACCATGTGAAAGTGGTTTTTGAACAGCAAAATTCTGACTGATTGATTTTGTGCCATCAGTTTGGTATCAATTCTTAGTGACTGCATAGATTTCTCCAGAAAAAAACTGTTACCAAACTGGTCCTCTAGCTCTTCTAACAATGTACCCATCACTGCTATAATTGAGTCTATCCACCTTGCTGCTGGTCATCCTCTTCTTCTCTTTCCAAGTACTATAGACTTCTCCAGAGAGCTAGATCTTCCCATAATGTGTCCAAAAAGTATTTGAGCCTGATCAATCAACTTCGGTTGGTTGATCTAGGATCCATTTCTTTCTGGGTCTTCTTGGCTATTCATGTTGTTTTCAGGAATTTTTACAAAACAATAAAGTTTGAAAGCATCAGTATTCTTTCTGTCCTGTTTCTTCAAAGCCCACTAATGTTTATTTATTTGGTTTTTTCAATTCTATCTGCTACTATCCTTTTCAAATAGTAATAAAAATGAGTGAATTAATTTTTTTGCTGTTATTTGAAAAGCATAAGAGCGATTTCAAAATTTATTTAGTATACATGTTTATGCACTTCTGCATATACTCAGAAATATGTCTTAGTTGAGCCTAGCACAACTTGCATCATCAATACTACTAAAAGAGAAACCTACTGCATTCCATGGGAACTCATACTTATGACCCAGTTCTGGAAGTTATGATGGCTTTCCCCATCACATTTGGGGCATTTGGCAGCTGGTCTGTATTTACAACATCTCCATTTGCAACATCCCATGGTCACATGACCACAATTTGACTTTTTTTTTTTTGCCAAAAACTGTTTACTTCTGGTTTTTGACAAAAATGCTCCATAGTGAACAATGGATTTGCTTAATGACCACAGATTTACTGAAAAATCATGGTAAGTCACCTAATGACTGCTGCAACAAAAAAATCATAAAATCGGGTTGGTCACATGATGACCTGCTTTATATCATCCTGACTTACAACTGTAATGAGCAGACTCCAGTACGATCCTAAGTCAAGGATTACCTGTATTACATTTATATCCTGCTTTTCCTTCAAGGATTGTCAGCCCAGCCCAAAGACAACACAGCAAAATCCAATCAATTTCAATCTTCTATTAGCTTATACTGAAGTGACAGAATCTTGCCAAACTAAAGCTATAACTTACTAGCAATAGCAATAGTACTGAGACTTGTATGCTGGTTCATAGTGATTTACAGCACTTTCTAAGTGGTTTACAAAGTCAACCTATTACCCCCAACATTCTGGGTCCTCATTTTATAGATCCTGGAAGGATGAAAGTCTGAGTCAACTTGGAGCTGGTCAGGAACGAACTTCTGGCAGTGAACAGAGTCAGCATGCAATACTGCATTCTAACCACTGCACCACCATAGATAGGTATATCCTAAGTGTGACTATCTTGAACCTCCCCTATCCAATTCAGTCTCTTAATCTGGGCGTCTCTCTGATGTCTCCTCCCTGGGAAAGTTCTGTGTTGCCAAAACTCCTAACCATTGATTCTCCAGATGCACATTCCATTACAGGGGCTCAAAGTTACTTTAATTATACTTCCTGCTCCAAAACAGCCCTATGTGGCAAATTGGGCTGAAAGACTGCCAGACTGAAAATTACCTACTGAACTTGCAGCCTTGCAAGGAGCTTGACCTGGGTCTTCCAAGTTCAAGATCCGAACATTGTTAGATTGGGCTGTCAATTGCAGTTTGTATGCCCTCCCAATAAAAGCCATGTGTGAACATATTTAAACTGCAAGAATACACCAATTATACTCACTATAATCTTTCACATACTGTAGTTGCTTGTGCTAATCTAAAACCAATGAAATTGCATTATGCCTGGAGGGATTTGGGAGTGAACAAACAACCTCTACATTGAGAATACATTGTGGAGGCACTAATAAAAAATATGAACAAACTGCTTTTAGCCAAAGGTTATCAGATGCAGGGTGCCACAAGATACTTTTTTTTTTTTTGCTAACAACAAATTATATTGCAGCAAAATAACTGAACATCTCCTGTTGCTATTCAGGGAAGCTTATTCATAAATAATTATTACAGGATGGGAGTTTAAGAAGTCCAGCATTAAGGTATTTGTCATACTTACAACTGTCAACTGCTGGTTTCTATGGATACAAGAACAAGGGTGGCACAACCCTGAAGAAAACAAACCTTACGGACAATATTAGATTGGGAGGCTAACATTGAAGAATATGCTGCAAAAGCAAAACTGAAAATACATATCCGTCTTAGAGGTTTAATTAAATTTAAAGAGCAGTGGCTGTTTTGTACAGAACACACTACACAGCAAGGGAAAAATTGGTTTCTAGGGCTAAAATAGAAATCATCAATAATCTGTAGGATACAATCGATCAGTTACAGGATCCAATCTGGGTCCTTCACCAGGACCATAGGTTTAGTCTTTTGGGCTTTTAGTCTGTTGGAGCCCATTCTCAGGGAACTTCTATCAGAATGTGTATATCTATTTTTGTTACAGTCACAGACCAACATTTGTAGGTACCGTGTAGATACCCAAATAGGAGCTCAGCAGTTGGGACATGAACCCGAAAATGTGTTACTACCACATCTTTTCATAGCACTTTTCATGGTGTGTGTGTGTGTGTGTGTGTGTGACTTTTTTGACTCCAGGTGAGGGCCTGGATGGCAGTTTTTTTGGGAAGTGGTATGCCCTTGCCTGCTTCCTAGGGCTGAGAGAGAGGGACTGACCCAAGTCCCCCAGCTAACTTGATGCCTAAGGCAAAACTCTCCTGGTTCCTAGCCTTACCACACCACCAAACTACAATCTATACTGATTAGGCATTGTTTTATCTTACTTCCTTTCTTTTTCTCTTTGCATTTCACTTGTCCAACAAGTGAAATGCAAATAAGAGTAGATTAGCATTTGCAGAGGAATGGCCCCACTTCCCTTCCAACCCAAAGATTTATTTATTTATTTTGATGAACAAAGATTCGGCCATCCTGGGAATGGAGACTTCAGGCTGATTCTCTCCTCCCGGAGGGGGGAAAAAGCGTGTTGCCATAGCCTTAATCTTTCCTCCCACGCCCTCTCCTCACGTTCTCAGATTTTGGTTTTCTTTTTCTTTTTCCCGCCCAGCGAGGCGTTATTAGCCAGAGCCGTCGCCTCCTCCTGGGTCAGCCCCGGCTGGCGAGCAATCTTTTTTCTCTCCTCCTCTCCGCAGAGTTCTGGGGGACCTACCGGTAGAAGTGAAGGGGAAGCCGCTCGGATCTCCCCGCGCTTGCTGAGGAGGGCAGCGGGCAGAGGTGACCATGATTTGAGGCCCCTCCTTCTAATGATGATTGGGAGTCAGCAGCGAATGCCGAATGGAGTGGAGGAGTTTTCTGGGTGAGATTTAATTTTATTTTAACAGAGGGGAAGGGAGTGCCGGATTTGCTGCCTCCGCTTAGTTAGGAGTTCCTTGGCGGCGGTTGCGGTGTTACGTTTCTGCAAGGACGGAGCAGCCTGGAGCGTTCGCGTGCGCTCGGGAGCCCGTCGGCTTGAAGGCGGGAAAAAGTCCCCATTTTAAGCAGAGCCCTCGCTGCCGGCATGAGAGACGCCCAGTGGGACTATGAGAGCATTCAAAGGGCTCGCTTTGGGATTAGTTCCGACATGAAGCCTAGCCGTGCGTCATTCCACCCTATGGCGTTTTGTTGACATCACTACCAACAAGCTGTGATGACCCAAGGAATCTAGCTTCCAAATTGGCGATTCTCCACCTTGGCAACTTTTAAGAGGTGTGGACTTCAACCCCCAGGATTCCCGGGCAATTGCCAGGGTTGGCTGGGGAATTGTGGGAGTTGAAGTCCATACCTCTTAAAGTTGCCAAGGCTGAGAAATACTGCTCTGTATGTAAAATATATTTTGCTGATTTCAGAATTACAAAGGTAGGGTGCAAAGAGATAGGATGTGTTTGCCAACAGTTATAGTGCTTCAGAAGGATTATTTAATACAAAGCTGTTAAAATACCTTCATTGCTTACGGTCATCATATTAAAGTCAATTTATTTTCTGTGAACATTGTGTATGAACTAAATATTATAGCTTAGCAGTAGGGATCCAGGTATATTCAACCAATCAGTGTTAAAACAACCCATGGTATAGACCAGGGGTCTTCAAACTTGGCCCTTTTATGACTTGTGGACTTCAACTCCCAGAATTCCACAAGTCATAAAAGGGCCAAGTTTGAAGACCCCTGTTATACTAGGAAATAGCTTAGTCATAAATATTTGCTGTGCTACAAATGCTTTGTTTAAAAAAATCTGCAACAAATCCACATTAAGTTTATCCTTACTTGGCTGCTGAGGATATTTATTTCTCACTGATTTTTACACTGTTCCCTTTGTTTTTCTAATGAGTAAACAACTTAAGTATTTTTCATGTGGGCAATAAGATCTAATGTGGGAGGGTGAAAGCAATTCTGTATGTCATGTCATCAGGAATCAAGATCAACTTGAAAGAGACTTCTCTAAAGAAGGTGCCTTTACATAAAACTTTTATTGTGAAATCAGCCAATCATTTGTGAAGTATATGGAATGGCTGGACCCTTCTGTTTTATTTAAATTAATTGGTTTTTTTGACATTTTTATTTTATCTCAAACATCTGATAAAGAATGATGAAATAGCTGCACAATACATTCTGATTGATACTTTTGTTTGGAAAGACCAGTGCTTTTTTTTTCTTAAAAAAAAAAAAAGTGCCGGAAGTCACACACATTATACAACCCGCCTTGCCTACCCTACAAGGTTCCATCCAAAAAAGGTGCTGGAACTCCGTTCTGGGCGTTCTATGAAAAAAAAAAGCCCTGGGAAAGACCCTTAGTTGTGGGGCAAGTATTGGCTTTGCTTCCTTTTAAGAGACCTAAAATACAATTTTGGTATGTTTTTATAAAGCAAAATAAACAGAAATATTGAGACAAAATCACTTAGGTAAATAGACATGCTTTTAATGAGTTTGGCTAGTTTGCCAGCTGTGATCCCATCTAGTGGAAAAAGTTTGTGACATTCACACATATCTGCTTGCCTCTAGACTAGATTCTTATGCTTCTCATGTGCTTCATTTGGGCTTGTCTTTAAAGATAGGTTGGTATGTTCAACAGGTGCAGAATTCAGAAGTCTGGATACTTATGGCAAAGAAAAATGATCAAAGCATGAACAACTATTTCATATCAGCTGCAGTAGCTGCCACTTTGCTTCTAAATTCAGTTTAAAGTGCTGGTGATTTCCTTTAAAGTCCTAAGCAATTTGAGACTCTGTGATTTGAAGGCTTGATGGCATCTGTATAAACCTATCTGTATCTTAATTTCAGTGTCTGCTATTATAAAGCATTAGATTTATTTTATTAATACAATTATGTTGATATTGTAGTTTTTCTCAATGGGGGGCTACATTGTTACAGTATACAAGAAAACAGTGAGGTACAAAAATAATTTAATTTATAAGAAATTGTGTCCAAGTTTTACACAACTTGAAATGTTAGCTATCCCAATACCAGACATGTCAGTCAATAAAATCAGATGAGGAAGTTCTAATTAATGTAATTGTAACTTGTTTTTTGAAACATTGATGGTTTATTTATTTGGTTTATATCCCATCTTTTATGGTCACGAGCTTAAGGCTTTATGTAGAAAATTCCTCTTTCTCTTTTTCTCCAAGAGAATGGGGTAAAACCTGGATCTTTCTCTTCCAAATCCAATGCCTTAATTACTATACCACACTGGTTTTAACACATTTTTTTAATTATTCTCTTTTCAAATTGCAGTGCTTCAAAGCAAGATAGAATTTTTAACAATTGAAAAGTAAAGACCGTTGAACATCTAACTGTGTTGGGAATCAGAAGGCCCTCTCTTGCTGACAATTTTGTTTGTCAGATTGTGGGAAAAGGAACAGGGCTTCTGCTCTTCTGGACTTAGACTTTACTAACAGGACAAAACAGGCTGAAAGGGCAAAGGTTACTGGAACCTTGGGAGAAAGTAATCTTGTCATTGAGTTCATTATAGGGAGTCATGGTGGAGTGATTAGAACGCACTATTGCAGGCTATTTCAGCTCACTGCCAGCAGTTCGATCCTGACCTGCTCAAGGTTGACTCAACCTTCCTTCCGAGGTTGGTAAAATGAGGACCCAGATTGTTGGGGGCAATAGGCTGACTCTGTAAACTTCTTAAAGAGGGCTGTAAAGCACTGTAAAGCGGTATATAAGTCTTAAGTGCTAGTGCTACTATATCTAAAGGAGGAGAAGTCAGACACTGATTCAGCTGCTACAAACTCAAGTGCTATTTTGGGATGTACTATATTAACAAGAGCATAGAATCTAGATTACAGCAGGAAAGAGCCTCATTTTTTTTGTAATATATTTTATTGAATTTTTTTAAAAAACATAAATCACTTAATAATTGGTGAACAGTGTGTTGTCTGGGTTTACATTTGTAAAACAATCACTAACAATTGATTTCTATAATCCGTAATCCACATAATGGTTTTATTCTGCCTTTGCTGAATGCTTGTAATGCTGTGCTCACTACAGGTAGACCTGTGACCACATTATACAACATTTTTGCTGGAAATGGGTATTTACTTCCAGTTTCCAGCAAAAAACACACATGGCAGTGGATTTGCTTAATGACTAGGGCACTCGCTTTTGTTTGTCAGATTGTGGGGAAAGGAACGGTGCTTCTGCTCTTCTGGATTCCCATTGCACTGACTACTGCATTTACTTTACAACCGCCATGTTAACAAATACTACAAAATGGTTGTAAAATTGGGCATGGTCAAAGGGTGAGCCGCTTAATAGCTGTCAAAACTTACAACTATAATCGTAGGCTCAATTATGTTTGTAAATCGAGGATTTCTTATACTGTGCAGTCTAAAAAGGAGAGCAGGAATGACTTTGGAGGATGGCTAACAAGTTGGTGAGGAGAATGGAAAACAGGTCATGTGAATACATTTAAATGAACAGAATGTATTTAATATGAAAAGGAAGAGACTTCAAATACATAAAACATTATAGCAAAAGGAATGGACTTGTTCTCTGTCATCTCAGAGAACCAGAATGAATGGGTTGAAGTTCAAGATTAGGTATTAGGACCAATGATAGAGGCAGTATTTAACCCTTTTGATCCTCAACTAATTTGGTTTGGGACCAGGGCATTGAATGAAGCAATTATTTTAGGTTTATATGATGTATGAATGTGCCATGATTTATTCAATTTACAGTGAATAATATATTGGCTAAGCCAGGAACCTTGAGCTGTTCCAAATTGGGCTGTGGAAGTGGCGCAAACGCACGCACATCCCACTTGCACGAGCAGCATGCAAATGCATGCATGTGTGTGCATGCATGCTCCATTTATATGACTTAATTATCCTCAAGTGTTACAGAAGGGAGTGGTTCAATGGGAAGAAAGCAACATCTTTCTGAATACAGTGTTCAAATTAGGATTGTAATGCAATTAGAAATTTAGACCTTACAAAGAAGAAAAGAACCTATCTTGAAAAATAAATACCAAATGAACAAGTAACACGTGAAACAGTGCCAAACCTGGACACTAAAAGTGAAACAGTGCCAAACCTGGACACTAAAAATGAATGAAAGAAGATACAATCAATCAGTTTTTGATAATTAAAGAAGTAATCATCAGGAAGCAGAAACTCACATGTGTTGGCCAGATGATTGATAAGCTATCAGAATTCCAACACTTGGCAAGATTAAGGGACATAGAAGAAAGGGAAAGCAATGGATATGATGAAAGAGATTAGTCGAATATCCTTAGATGTCCTTATAATTCAGATAGTCAAGACAAAAAACTTTTATCATAAAAGTAAAACCCAGTTTGATGGCTCCTAACTCTCCTGTAGTATAATGCAAGCCTACTTGGAATTAAGCCCCAGAAAGATATTTCTTGATACATCTAAATAGGATTGTAGCCTTGACCTTCAAATATAATTCTCAAAATTCCCAGCCAAATAATTGGTGAATATTTGCCTAAAGTGAACACATCTTTGATAACAGGTATAATCTTTCTGATTCCTCCAAACAGTCTAATTATATTATATGACATAGCTTACGAGAGGAAACATTGAGAAACATGCACCAAGATGTAGCCACTGCTGCTATTTTCAGAGAAAGAATATTATTTTCACAGCTGTTATACTCTGGTAGGGGCTGCAATCTTGTTTCAAGACTTCCCTATTTTTCCTTCATGCAAACAGCAGTTGCAAGGTGCTCTGACAAAAATAGTTTTGCTACTCATTTCTTTTAATACCAATTTATCAGCATCTGGCCTGCAAATGTTTTAATGGAACTTCATTTTACTTTAGAAATTTACATTAAAGATTCTGGGCAGAAAGAACCTATTTGCTTTATTACATATATCTTATTTACACTTCATTAGCAGTGATTTCATTGCGAAAGGTAAATAGTTTGCCAAAAGGTTCACGTTTGTACAGGTAGTCCTTGACTTATCACTACAATTGAGCCCCAAATTTTTGTTGCTAAGTGAGACAGTTGTTAAGTGAGTTTTGTCCCATTTTTCGATCTTTCTTGCCACAGTTGTTAAGTGAATCACTGCAATTGTTAAGTTAGTAACAGGTTTAAGTGGATCTGGCTTCTCTGTTGACTGCTTGTCAGAAGGTCACAGAAGGTGATCACATGACCTTGGGACATAGCAACTGTCATAAATATGAACCAGTTGCCAAGCATCTGGATTTTGATCACATGACCATGAGGATGTTGCAACAGTAGTAAGTGTGAATAAGTCATCTTTTTCAGTGCTATTTTAACTTTGAATGGTCACTAAATGAATAGTTTTAAACCGAGGACTACCTGTATTGTTTCTGCTCAATTATGATTTGATTTCTGATCAAATATGATCTGTCTGTGCTTGATCTATTTCCTTCCCAATTTATGCTGCTGTTTAGATGCCCATAACATACCCACAGTTCTAATATATCAAAAGGAGGATTTTCCTTTGCTCTCATTGTACTGGATTATAGATTTATCCATAATAAAAACAACCTTTGCACAATGTTTTACTTCATCAGAGTTGATAATGATCAAAATCATAAAAAAGATAACCATTCGGGATAGCACGCGTCTTGTCAGAGCCTGAATTCCGTAAAACCAGACCAGTCAGAATCAAAACAAGGGACAAGTGAATGCTGTGCAGATGAGAGGAAAAAAGGGACATAGATTTAAATCTTGAGTTCACTACAAATAGGTCTTCCATTTGATACATAGAAAATCTTTCATTAGAGCTGTACTAGCTTTTCTGCAATAAATCTACCTAGCACAACTGCTGTGTTCCTATATGCCTATTTGGCTCAGTTTTCAATGTTAGGGACAGACTAATACTGAGAGAGAGGAGAGCTGTTATTGTTTGGAGAGGGGAGAGAGTTGGTATTGTCACTGGTGCTGCCTTGTAATTAAGCAGATATGAGATGGTTCTTCTGAGGCCAAGCCTGAGAAGTCAGTTGTTGCTATTGTACCAGCTATCCTGTGGCATAGCAGTTTCTCTGCCCATGTTGTTTGATGCCATCTTTGGGCTGATGGGTGAAATTCCTTGGGGATGTCAACTTGCTTGGATGTGTTATACATATACATATTTATGGGTATGTAATTTAATATCATTAATACTGTTTTTTTTTTTTTTTGCAGAAAACCAACTGGAAGCTGCATGATTTAAGAAGCAAGGGCCTTTTCCTGTTATGTTCTTCTAAGAAATGTACAAAAGGGAAAACAACACTATATTCTATAGCAGAAGTATCAGTTGTTGGGAGAAAACAAGTCTAAATGCTGTCATGCTCCAAAGAAATACTGATTGTAATTTATATTCTGTGCCAACCATTACACTGTAGCTTTGGAGGAAAAATACCTGCACATTTAAAAAATGTCATGGGGTCAGCTTGTTTTCCAAAGAAATAAGCTTTACTTACAGTTGATTTGGGGCCAACATTGACCATTTGGAATGGATATAATGGAGATAAGCTCTGTAGCTGCCAGTTATAAGAGGACAAATCAGATGTACAGATCTTTTTTATAACTTGAATAAAAAGACCTGCTAGGGAACATTGCTTGGCATTTTTATTTTAACAGATAAAAAAGAAATGACTGATAGAGAAAATGCCTGGCAGGGAGGCACATTTGTCCCTGCTTCTTTGGAATTTCTTAACATAAATTATGATCTACAGAAAAACTGTTAAGAGTAATGCTATACATAACCAACTATATAACCCATATGATTCTTTTTCAAAGAAAGAGAAATATTCAGAAACTGGAATTTCTTTGCTGCAAAGAGCCATGTATGCTGAAATTCAGTTAAACATGGATGAATCTCAAATGAAATTGAAGCCACTAAGGAGCCAGTCCTCAGTCCACAAAAAAGAAAGTGAAACTACAGATGCCAGTTATGCTAAAGAGAGCAATAATCTCTCAAAAAGCATACATACTTTGCATAATAATTTCATTTGGAATGACTGTATGTCTTGCACCAATGATTCTATAGCCTGCACTTGTAACTACCTGGACCTGCCATCCTGTGGGAGTAAAACTGGAAAACTCCATGATTCTTCTGATGTGTCAGTGGATAAATTATTGTGTTTCAAAAAAGGAACTCCACAACTTAGTGTGGGAGACTCAGGTCACGGTTTCTCAAGTGGTAATTTTATTGGAAGGATGCCTTCAAAGCCTCTTCTGAGCCATTTTGAAAACTGCACTGCTCACAGAATTATGGAGGAAAATTTTTCCCGAAGTAAGAAAGAGCGTTCTACCTTATTAATAAGAAGATTTTGCAAAAATGATAAGGAGATTAAGAAATCAGTCTACACTGGAACCAGAGCAATTGTAAGGACTTTACCATCAGGGCACATAGGGGCTATTGCTTGGAATTGTGTTGCTCAGTGGAAGATTCATACTGAATTAAGGAACACTGGGATTCTATCAGAGCAGCTAAAAATCCTTCAAGTTTCAATAAGTCAAGCATTAAATTATTGTCTTCTGCAATCTATGTGGCATGGGGTAAGTGCCTTTTAAAAATCCAATTTCAGAATGTGGCTGGGAGATGCAGAATTTATATTTTTAAATTGCTCTTATGGTAGTTAAAATTCAGTGATGTAGCCAATTAAAATAGGAAAATACAGTGTTTCTTAACCAGTTTATTAGAAACCAAAGGAACACATTCTTAATTCTTAAAAATGAATTTATGATGCTATTTTATCAAAGTCTACTGTTATCCAAATATTTAGCTTATTCTTGGGATAAAAATATCCCAAGTCCTCAACTTATGACCACAATTGAGCCTAAAATTTCCTTTGCTAAACAAGATAAGTGAGTTGTTAAGTGAGTTTTGCCCCATTTTACAACCTTTTGCCACAGTGGTTAAGCAAATCATTGCACTTGTTAAGTGAATCATGCGGTCATTAAATGAATCTGGCTTCCCCCAGTGACTTTGCTTGTCAGAAACCTGCTGGGAAGGTTACAAATGGTGATCACAAGATCCTGGGACAGTGTGACAGTCATAAATACACGCCAGTTGCCAAGCACCCAAATTTTTATCGGGTCACCATGAGGATGCTGCAACAGTCATAAGCGTTAACACTGGTCATAATTCACCTTTTTTCAGTGCTATTGTAACTTTGAACGATCACTAAACCAATGGTTGTAAGTTGAGGACGATCTATAATGAGTAAAAGAATGATCTGGGCTTGCTGCATATTCAATAGTAAGTTAGATTGATGCATTATATTTTTAATTGCTTAGGACAGAGAAGAAGTAATCTGTGTGGAATACATTTCTGGAGGATTCGGGGATGTGATAATATTCTGGACTTAAGTGACTGCATTTATTTGAATATTACAGTAAAATGTTTTATGGAGTCCCTGATGCTCTCTGAGCTTGTTTGTATGCTTGCCAACGTTTCATTACCAAACGTAACATCATCAGTGCTAGTGAGTGTGGAGTTTGCTCCCTGTTTATATATACCGGTAGTAACCTATCCTGCCAGGGTTGGTGGAGATATGGCTTTCTCCTTGGTATTTGTTAAGGGTTTTGTGTTTTGCTTGATTGTCTGATGTTAATCCCTGTTTACCTGGGTGTTGGCTCCCGGAGAGAATGATTTTTCCCCATGATGTTAGAAACAAAATTAGGGAACAAATGTATATTCTCCAGCATGATAGATGTAGCATCCACCGGTGGGTAATCTCAGCCTTCCTGCTCAGTTTAGACTAAGACCAAAGTTTAGCCATGCCTCCTTTGGGCGGTCCTTCCCCCAGTTTTGTCTTAGTCTTAGCTCAGTAAGGACACAAAATTTGTTGCTCCTCAGATAGACTAATTCGAAATATCAGTTTTTTCTAAAACTTAATAGATAGTTTTTTTCTTATTGTTTTTTAGTGCTTTTAAGGATAGCTATAGCTAAAATTTTTTGGTAGTTAGCCAGTCTAGAGGGAACTTTGCTCAATCGGAGCTTCGTTCCCTGGAGGCCTGTTTGGCCTCAGAGGCCGATTTGGGCCAAGTGGAGTGCAGCCTGTATCACAGGCAGCTGTTTCCAGGCTAGCGGAGAGTGCGGAGTGAAGTGAAGGTCGTATTCAGCTCTGTGGCCTTGGGATCTGGACGGAGCCTCCGATCGAGCTGCAGCCTGCCTGCCTCGTGGCCACGAGGTTTCAATTTCATCCGGACTGTAGAGGGAGCTGCGCAGTCAAACCGCAAGTTTTTTATAGCTTTATAGGTGATCTGGGGGAAGATCACAGGCACCCTACCTGTCCTTGGGCCCCAGATTAGATAGATTCTGTGGAATCTTCGTTTAGCCTCGTCACTTCGTCTTTTGCAGGCGGCAGGAGGCTAGCGGGCGTCATTTTGTTTTTTTGCATTAACTAACGGTGGCCGCCATTTTGAGCTCACATAATTGAGGCCAAGTTTGGGCCTTGTCTCTGTGCAAGGAGCCTCTTTGTTAGGCTCAAGTAAGGGGGGTTTCCTTTCCAGATGTACTGTATTTCGTTGATATAAGGAGTCAATGAGAAGGAGTTAATCCTCAATCAGGACAAGTATTCTCTTCTACATACTATTACTGATTCCTCTGAGGGAGAATTTTTGTGACACCTGCTCCTTGTAGCTCGCGCCGCTGTGCCGCTGTGCCTAAACAGACAGTGTTAGTGAGCTGTCTGGCCATTTGTTAATTGCTGTTGTTCTGGGCGTGGGAAGCCTCCCTCCCAGGCAACTTTGTCTGTGTATTTCCCCCCATTCCTGGACTTCTCCTGTCTGGAAAGTTCAGTGAGCAATGGCAGATGGTGATACTCCTCAGACATCGCAGGGTTCTGATGTTCCCCCCACTCAAACTAAACACAGACCTTCTGATTTAAACACGGGGGGGGGGAGAGAAAAGCTAAAACCAAGCATTTGACTGCTAAAGAACCCTCCAAAACTTCTGAGAGAGAGGCCTCGAGGAGGCATCAGGCACTGGAGAGAGAATTCTCCAAAGCCCAAAGGCTCAGGTCCAGCGAAACTGAAGTGGTTCCCCCTGCTTCGTTGGACATCTCACCATTTAAGCCTCCATTACTGCCCTCTTTCCAAGCCCCAAGAGCTTGGTCTCCTCAAGGGGGAACTGAGCAGGTTGGTCTTCCTCCACCTCCTATTCTTCCCATTCCTCCCCCACCCCATTCCTTCTGTTTCTTCTGCTTCTGTTTCTCCACAGGTACCTGAAACCTCAACAGCTAGTGTTGGTTCTGCTGAACAGGCCTTATGGGCACAACAATTTCAGTCATTTATGCATCAGGCTTTTGATCAATTCATGGCATCTTCCATGAGTCAAAGGGCCTTGCAGATTCCACCTCCTCCTCCACCTTTGCCCATAGGTCAGACTGGCCATGTCCAGTCAGTGGGCTCAGGTGTTTCTGAGACTTCCTCTCAGTTAGGTGAAACAAAGTCTGTAGACTTGGAGGCTACTGACATCCAAATGTCAAGATGAGGAGGTGGCTCCTGATCCTCCTACATCGAGTCTCTTCGATCCTTCCTTGTTTAGGTCACTTTTGTTAAAGGCCTGTACTACGGCCAAATTAGTGACAGAACAGGAACCTAAAACATCCACCTCAGCTGCACAGGAGTCTAATCCGTTGTTTGCAGTACAGGTTGCAGAGGAAAAACAGGTTCCTTGCCCAGAGATTTTCCGCACTACAGTGGAGAAGCAGTGGGCTTCTTCGGCTACTCTCCCTCCACCAAACAGCACGGAAAAGAAACTTTTCAATGTTTCATCTACATTTTCTTCCCTCCTAGAGGTTCCTACAGTAGAGGCTCCTTTAACTTCACTGTTCTCCACATCCACGGTTCCTGGAGATATGGCGGAGAATCTCAAAGCGGAGGACAAGAGGTTCGAGTTTTCTCTCCGCAGAGCTCACCAGGCTTCGGCCTGGGCTATCAGAGCATCGACATCCTCGTCCTTCTTCGCGAGGACGTCCATTATGTGGCTCCATGAGTTACAGGCTCTTATTGCCCCGGAGCAGGTACGTGCACAGCAGACCTTAGGTAAACTGGTCGCTGCAGCGGAATACATGGCAGATGCATCTCTAAATTCAACTAAGTATTCCGCTAGATCCATTGCTGCCATGGTAGCTTCTCTCAGGTTCTTGTGGCTCAAACAGTGGAGGGCAGACCTAAAGTCAAGGTGGCGTCTGGCTACATCCACCTACAGTGGTACTCAGCTGTTTGGTCCGGTTTTGGACCCATACCTTGTAGAGGGGAAAGACAAACATAAAACCTTAGCTCATCCCTCCAAGAAGGTAGATAAGAGACCCCAACAGGAATTTCGCAGACAATACTTTCGCGAAGGAAGTTCCTGGGACTGGAGACAGCCCTTTCGAGCTGGGTAGTCCTGGGAGTGGCCCAGGAGTTCCCAATCCTTCTCTCCCAGACAGGATCGTCCGCAGGACTGCTAAAGCTCAGGAACCAGGGGCCAATTTGAGTCCAAGCGGCCCTTCCGTGGGACTGGGAGCCGCCCATACAGAAAGTCTAAGTGACGCCAATTCAAACCCTCCCATAGGCGGTCACTTAGCTCTGTTCAGCGACGTTTGGGAGGTCACCACCAACGATACCTGGGTAAGGGAAACCATAAGATTTGGCCTAGCCCTAGAACTCAGGTCCATTCCGCCAGACCGCTTCATTCAGTGTCCATCTGCAAGACACGCAAACAAGGCTGAGTTAGTGTCCACAGCCATATCTCACTTGCTAGAAATAGAGGCCATAGAACCAATTCCTCTGGAACAAAGGGGAAAGGGGTTTTACTCCATTCTCTTTGTGGTTCCCAAAGCCTTGGGGTTGGAGGGCAATTCTGGATCTGAAGGGACTAAACTATTACCTCACCTACAGGAGGTTCAAGATGCAGTCCCTCAGGTCCATTCTGGCCAGCATCAGGAAGGGAGATTTCCTCTCTTCCATAGATTTGACAGAGGTCTATCTTCACGTGCCCATCTGACTCCATCACCGCAAATTCCTCAGATTTTGCCATGCACGTCAACATTACCAGTACAGGGCCCTTCCATTTGGCCTCTCATCAGCTCCAAGGGTGTTCACAAAAATATTGGCGGTATTAGCGGCCCATCTCAGGTTGAAGCCGGTAAGAGTACAATACTACCTAGACGATATAATCATCCAGTCCAGTTCATTCTGCTCCGCTCAAAGGGACCTATAGATCACAATAGATACACTCCAGAGACACGGTTTTTCCGTGAATTTCAAAAAGAGCCATACCATTCCGACTACTCGGATCTTACATTTGGGAGCGGTCATAGGTTCCAATCTGTGCAGGGTTTATCTCTCCCAGGATCGCAAGGACAGCATCAGATCTCTAGTACACAAGATTCAGAAGGACAGAGTAGTTCCACTGGTCCAGATATCTCAACTGCTGGGCAAGATGGTTTCTTGTCTGGGAATAGTGCTGTGGGCCAGACTACACTCCAGACTCCTTCAGTGGTTCCTGCTTCCTTTCCAGAAGCGGAACGCGAGTGCATCCTCACGGAAGGTAAAAGTTCCGTACCACACACTACGGTCCCTCCACTGGTGGGCGTTGTCAGCTATGAACAAGGGGTCCCTTTTCAAGGAGCCTCACAGGTCGTGCTGACCACGGACGCCATCCTCTTTGGATGGGGCACATCCCAGTCAGATCTAGCACACAACATCAATTGGCTGGAACTCAGGGCAGTTCACCTGGCTCTGCGCCGGTTCTCCAACGTAGTGGAGAGGAAACATGTCTTAATTATGATGGACAATGTCGCAGCCAAAGCCCATGTCAACAAATAGGGAGGGACCAGATCGTGGGTACTCATGCAGGAAGCACTGGCCCTGGGTCTGTGGGCAGAATCCAATCTAGAGTCCATCACCGCAGAACACATATCCGGGGAAGCAAATCGCCAGGCCAATTCACTGAGCAGGGAGAAGGTAGACCACTCAGAGTGGCACTTAGATCCAGCCCTATTCAGGGAGATATCAGAGAGATTCGGACTCCCTCAGGTGGATCTGTTTGCTTCACCAGCAAACGCCCAGCTGCCCAGGTTCTTCACGAGGTTCCCGTCGCGGGGGGCAGAGGGAACGGATGCTCTTTACAGCAAGTGGCCCAGGGAACTGCTTTATGCATTCCCTCTGCTCCCTCTGATCCCAGCGGTCATTTGGAAACTTCTCCTAGAACAAGCAGAACTAATCTTACTGGTCCCTCACTGGCCAAGGCGACCGTGGTTTGCCGACCTCGTGGATCTGTCGATCTCCCCGCCATGGAAGATCCCATCAGACTGTGTTTCTCTCAGTCAGGGTCATCTTCAGCATCCAGACCCCCAGTGGCTTCAACTAGCCGCTTGGCACTTGAGCGGGAAAGTTTGTTTAGACAGTCCTACTCCTCTGGAGTGATTGCAGTAATTCAAGCCTCCAGACGACCTTCAACCAATAGAATTTACGACGCCACATGGAAGCATTTCTGCATGAGGTGTGTGACACGGAAATTAGATCCCCTGGCAGTTACCATTCCTATCATTTTAGAATATCTTTTGGAAGGTCTGAACAAGGGCCTGTCTCATAATATCATTCATAGACAGGTTGCGGCCTTGTCTACGGTGCTCACATGTGAAAATCAGGTTCAGTTGTCTCAACACCCGGCAGTTTCGGCTTTCCTTAAGGGGGCTGTCAACACCGGCCCTCCGGTGGTACACAGATATCCCACATGGGACTTGCCAAAGGTGTTGCAGGTATTAACAGGTTCACCGTTTGAACCCATCAAATCTTGTTCACTTTACTTTCTTTCCTTAAAGATAGCCTTTTTAGTAGCCATCACATCGGCAAGGCGTATTTCGGAGCTGGCCGCTCTCTCGGTCAGGAGTGACCTATGTATTTTTCTGGATGACAGAGTGGTCCTCAAGCTGGATCCTTCTTTCATTCCGAAAGTCAATAACTGGTTCCATAGGTCTCAGGATCTGGTCCTTCCGGACTTTTGTCCGCGCCCCTCACATTGCCTGGAGAAATTGTGGCACACTTTAGATGTGCGCAGGGCTTTACATCACTACGTCAAGCAAACTTCACATTTTCGCAAGACGGAGGCACTGTTTGTGTCCTTCCAACCTTCTTCCATGGGTCTGAAGGTGTCGTCTTCAACCACTGGAAGATGGATCAGGGCGTGCATATCTCATGCATATAAGGTTCAGTCTCTTCCGGTTCCTGCCAACATTACCGCTCATTCAACGTGTAGCGCAGCCACTTCTGCAGCCTGGTCAACCCAGGCTTCTGTTGAGGAAATTTGTAGGGCAGCCACCTGTTCTTCCCCCTCTTCATTTATAAGGCATTATAAACTTGATAAGTTTGCTGCGGCAGATGCTTCCTTTGGCAGAAGGGTGTTGCAGCAGGTCGTTTCTACACATGGATCACAAGCCTAGACTTCCCTCCCAGCAGGGACATGGGTGGCTTTGGTATGTCCCACCGGTGGATGCTACATCTATCATGCTGGAGAAGGGGCATTGTCTTACCTGAACGCCTTTTCTCAGCATGAAGATGTAGCATCCACACCCACCCTTTACAGTTAGTCTAGACAGGTGTATTTACAGGAGGAGCCATTGTGTCAAGACCTTATGAAGCTTTGCCTCATCAAAACTGGGAGAAGGACCACCCAAAGGAGATGTGGCTAAAGTTTGGTCTTAGTCTAAACTGAGCAGGAAGGCTGAGATTACCCACCGGTGGATGCTACATCTTCATGCTGAGAAAAGACGTTCAGGTAAGACAACGCCCCTTCTTTCAAAAATTGTGAATATAAAGCTTCTCCAGTACAGGAGATGTAGAATCCACCAATGGGTTTTCTCTGTCGGTCTGCCCTTGAGACCAAGTAGCCAACTTGACACTCCCCCTCTTGCTAGGAGACCCAGTCTTGACTTGGTCTCAAGCTCTTGAAGACGCGTCAGGGTTGGCTCTCTCAGCAGTTTAGCACAGGGCTTTTTAATCTTTTCACCCATTGTACCACTTTTAGGATATGGCAACATCCGAGGACCACCAGTCGCCTAGCAAGGTGTCAAAAACTTGATGAGACAGTAGGAATCCCTTCCTACTGTTCCCCTGCAGCTCTGGGCTCAGCGCTGCCTCAAATCGGAGGATTTGAACAGCAGGTGTGGGGGGGGGGGTAAGGTAACTGCGTTTGTTTCCTTCCGTTTTTCCCCAGGGCTCTGGGGGAAAGGAATTCCTTTGTATTTTGGAGTAGCTCACACAGCTACTTTAAGAAAGATTATCACCTCTCCTCTTAAGATCAAGGGAACAGCATTCAGCTTTCCCACGTGGAATCGGTTTAGTTTCACTTCCCAGGCCTCTGGAGCCGTTTTTGGGACGTCGTGGGTGCCATTTTGGCTGCCGTTTGAGGCAGCGAAGTTTAAAACTATTCCCAAGGCCTCGTTTTCTTTCTCCAACAATTGGAGACAAATTTCGGCCCCCAAAAATTCCAACACAGTGCAAGCTACTGCCAGGACTATCCCAATGCTGGGGAACCTTCCCCTGTCTGTTGCAGCTGTTTTTTCAACTGCAGAGCATGTGGCGGCCACCATATTGTTGCCACCAAGGCAACGAAGAGTAAAACGTTTTCCTGGCATGCCCTAGGCTCTTTAGAAATCCTCCTGTGGTTTAATTACTTTTTCCTTTTGGGACTTCGGTCCCTGGTTAGGACACACAGTCCTAGAGACTCTAATTGCCACCCCAAATTCTGAACGGCTGTCATTTTGAAAGCCACGTGGTTGATTTTTTAGGCCTCATCAGGCCAGGGCCTTGTAGTCACAAAGACCTGAGTGATTTTTTGAGGGGTGTTTGTTTCGTACTATTGTACAGTCTACGCCAAATTAAATAAGCTTCTGTTGATCCTCATCTTTTCCTTGCCTGGCCTCTATTCAGGCCCTGTGCGCCCTTCATTGGGCTCTCTGGTGCACCTTGACTGGCCACCTAAGGCCTCCGGGCGGAGCCCATAGCGGGTCCCCAACCGTGCCTTCGGCATCAGCCTCTATTGCCGTGACCAAGCCCAGATAGATTTGCCTTTTCTGGTCAGGTGGTCAGGGGAGCAGTCCTCGTTACTTGCTCCAATTTTGCTTCCACCAACTGCTTGCCTGCCAGAGCTTCGCCTCAGTTTCTCTGAGATAGCTCAACCTAGGATGGAGGACTCTTCTGGGCCTCAACCCATGAGCACAGCTTCCCCATCCTCTAGTTACGGCCGGCAGACCACCTCCAAACCAGAGGGAGCAGGGAAGCCCACAACCAAGGCTAAGGGCACTCTCAGGAAAATCTCCAAGTTGGCGGAAAAGCATGCCAGCCGTAGGCACCAGGCTCTGGAGAAGGAGTTCTCCAGAGCACAGAGACAGGCAGGATTAGAGATGGACCAAGTGGCGGCCCCTGAGTTTGACCTTCCTTTAGGTCCTTCAACCTCAGCTCAGGGCATGTGGTCCCTGACAGAAGCTCCCATCACACCTTCTACACTAGTTCAGCATACAGCTATTAATCCCTCACTTTCCTCGGGTTTAGCCCCGGAGGCTACCTTTACTCCAACTGCAGCAGGGCTCAGGGGTCTGGACCTCGGAGACATTTTCTCCGATGGACGACTGGAGGCCCTGTTATCCAAGGTGGTGGACCGTGCTCTAGCAGAACGGTCCTTCCTTCCACCTGGACAGGGGGCATCCACATCAGCTACGCCGCCTTATGTTCCTCCTGCAGGAATCACTATGTTTCAGGAGCCCACATCTCCCACACACTCCTCAATGAGCGGATACTCATCTCCACAGGGTGAGGACCAGCCAGACTTCAATCTTTCAGAGGAGGAGGAACTCCCCCCTGAACCCTCCCCATCTGGAGGTCTATTAAATCCAGCCCTGTTTCTTCCCTTGCTTCGCAAGGCCACCTCAACAGTAAACATTTGGTCGGATCAGTTCCCTCAACTGCAGGCCACATCGGATTTCAGTCCAAATCCGATATTCTTTGAAACAGTGGCAGCCCAGCATCAGGTTCCCTGTCCTTCTATATTTCTCAAGGGGATCAAAAAGCAATGGGTCTCATCTTCCTCATTTCCTTCTGTAAGCGGGTCGGATAAAAAGATCTTTAGTACCTCTACAGACTTAAGTGAGGCTCTTGAGGTCTCCAAGGTGGACGAGGCCTGGACCCCACTGGTATCCCAGACTGCGGTCGCTGGGGATATGTCTGAGGCACTTAAAGAGGATGACAAGAAGTGGGAACAGACTTTCTGTAAGACCCATCAATTAGTGGCATGGGCAATCAAAACGGCCACCTGTGCGTCCTTTTTTGTCAGGACCACACTCTTGTGGCTGCGTCAACTATAGGCCAGAGTCCCTTCTGAGGACATTCGGACTCATCAGCATCTAAGTAAAATGATGGCTGCAACTGAGTATGCCGCGGCTGCGACTCTTCAGTCGGCCAACTTTGCTTTCAGGTTCCTAGCCTCCAACATCACAGCCAGAAGGATGCTATGGCTGAAACACTGGCAGGCCGACGCCAAAGCCAAATGGCATCTCGCTACTGCCCCATATCTGGGCAAGAATCTCTTTGGGGAGAAACTGAATCCATACCTTGTTGAGAACAAGGATAAACAGAAGGTCATGGCCCACCTTAATAAACCGTCTGACAAACGTGCCATTCCCTATTTCCGCAGGCAGTCCTTTCGGACAGCAACAGGTTCAGCAGCCACCCAGACCTCCTGTTCATATACACCCCGGCAGGACAGGCCATATGATCATCTGTACGATAGACCGGGCTTTCGCCCCAGGCAGCAGAACCAATCCAAGAAGCCATTTCGAGGGGCAGGACGTCCCTTCAGGAAGTCCAAATGACTCTCACACCACACTCCCCATAGGGGGAAGACTTGCCCACTTCTTCCATCAGTGGAAACTCACAGCCATGGACACCTGGCTCTTACAAACAATCCAGTTTGGCCTGTCCCTGGAATTTCTGGCAAGTCCCCTGGGTTGCTTCATCTCCTGTTCCACCTCTCGGGATCTGATAAAAAAGGGACTTATGCAGGAGGCCATTCAACATCTCTTAGAGATTCAAGCCATAGAACTGGTACTGCCGGACCACATAGGCAGGGGATTCTACTCCATCCTCTGTGGTTCCCAAGACCTCGGGGGATGGAGGGCAATTCTAGTCCTCAAGGATCTAAACTATTACATTGCATACAAAAAGTTCAAAATGCAATCCCTTCAATCCATCCTGGGAGGCATCAGACAAGGAGACTTCCTGGCATCAATAGATCTCACGGAAGCGTGTCTCCACATCCCCATCCACCCAGAACACCAGCGGTTCCTCAGGTTCTGTTACAGGGGCCACCACTTCCAGTACAAGGCCCTTCCATTTGGCCTTTCCTCGGCACCCAGGGTGTTCACCAAGATCCTGGCTGTTCTGGCTGCCCACTTGCGGAAGGTACCGGTACACATCCAATGTTATCTGGACGACATTTTGATCCAAGCATCCTCCTTCTGGGCGGCCCGGTCGGACCTGGAACTAACTATTTGGGTCCTCCAGCAGCACGGGTTCTCAGTGAAAGAGCCAGACGGTTCCCTCATCCAGGCTCCTGCACCTGGGAGCCATCATAGAAATCACAAATTGCATGGTCTATCTCTCCCAGGAGCAGCTGGTCAGTATCAGGGATCTGGCTCACCGAGTTTACAAGTACTGCACCATTCCACTGGTCTTACTCTCCCAGCTTCTGGGAAAGATAGTCTCCTGCATAGCCATTGTTCCCTGGGCCAGACTCCACCTGCGGGAGCTCCAATAGTTCCTTCTTTCATTCCAGCGGTTGAATGTCAGCATATCCAGCTGGCAGGTGAGGCTCCCGGTCCATACCCTCAGGTCTCTACACTGGTGGTTCTCACAAGCGGTAGCCAAGGGGTCTTCTTTCAAGGAGCTGGACCACCTCACCATAACCATAATGATGGACGCCAGCCTCTTCGGTTGGGGAGCCCATCTTCAGTCTCAGTTTGCGCAGGGCCGTTGGTCCCGCGCAGACTTGAGACACAACATCAATTGGCTGGAACTCAGGGCCATTCACTTGGCGCTCCGTCAATTCCGACACTGGATCAGGGGACGTCACGTATTAATCCTAACGGACAATGTGGCGTCCAAGGCCCACGTGAATCAACGGGGGCACCAGGTCCAAGTCCCTTACATCCGAAGCCCGATTACTAGGATCCTGGACAGAGGCCAACCTGGCCTCTCTCAGGGCCGAACACATCTCGGGGGTCAAGAACCAGCAGGCAGACTTTCTGAGTCACTCCACAATAGACCCCTCGGAATGGGGACTTCTTTCCAAAATATCCCGCAGATTTGGCCATCCAGTCATCGACCTGTTTGCATCGTCGAGCAATGCCCTACTCCCCAGATACTTCTCCCGTTATTATCTTCCGGGGGCAGAGGGGACAGATGCCCTGCAGACTCCATGGCTGAAAGGTCTTCTTTATGCTTTCCCTCCCCTTCCGTTCATTCCGGCGACCATCTGCAAACTGCTTCAGGAGCAGGCGGAAGTGGTCCTTGTGGCCCCATACTAGCCGCAGAGGTCCTGGTTTGCCGATCTAATGAATCTCTCCCGCTCTCCTCCGTGGAAGATTCCCCCACGTTGCATATACTTACACCAGGGGGTCCTCCAATATCCGGACCCTCAGTGGTTACAGTTAGCCGTCTGGCGCTTGAGCGCAACATCATGACACAAGAGTTATTCTCTCCACGGGCAATAACCATGATTCAGGCCTCTCGTACACCAGCGACCAATTGCATTTATGATTCCACATGGAAAAAGTATTGCCATTGGTGCAGAAGGCGACAACTGGATGTCTATAATTTAACTATTCCCCAGATTGTAGACTACCTTCTTGACGGTCTGGACAAGGCCCTGGCCCCTGCGACACTTCGTAGGCAGGTGGCGGCCCTATCGACATTGCTCACTTGTGCGGACTCAGTTCCTTTAGCTCATCATCCCAGGATATGCGCTTTCATCAAGGGAGCTTGCAACACTAGACCTCCCGTGGTACACAGGTACCCTTCTTGGGAGCTGCCTTGTGTGCTTCACGTACTAACAAAACTGCCCTTTGAGCCCATAGCTACTATACCATTGCGGGCCTTATCTCTTAAAGTTACATTCTTGATTGCCATCACGTCAGCCAGGCATATCTCAGAACTGGCTGCTCGGTCAGGAATGAACTTTGCATCTTCCACCGAGACCGGGTGGTCCTTCAGTTGGATCCCCCTTCGTGCCCAAGGTCAATTCACTCTTCCATAGGACACAGGAAGTCATCTTGCCTAACTTTTGTCCTGATCCTTCCCATGACTTGGAGTGGCAGTGGCACACGTTGGACGTCCGCAGGGCCCTGCGGTGTTACATTAAGCGCACGGAACCCTTTCGCAGATCTGAGGCCCTCTTTGTTTCCTTCTGTCCGGCTTCCCTGGGACAGAAGGTATCCGCTGGAACTATCGGCAGGTGGATCAGGTCCTGTATCGCGGAGGCATACCAATCTTCCTCCCTACCAACTCCAAGTCATATCATGGCCCATTCCACTCGCAGCGCTGCGACATCTGCGGCATGTGCCACTCAGGCATCCATCAAAGAGATCTGCAGGGCTGCGACATGGTCGTCGCCCTCCCCTTTTATACATCATTATAGGATTGACCGCTTTGGTTCAGCGGACGCCTCTTTTGATCGGAGGGTCCTCCAGCAAGTGCTCTCCGGGGACATAGATTCGGCCTTATCTGTTTCCCATCCATCGGGACAGTGAGGTTTTGGTATGTCCCTGTACTGGAAAAGGGGCGTTGTCTTATCTGAACGCCTTTTCTCAGTAGGGAGATGGAGAATCCACACCCACCCTAAGGTCAGTTAGGCCGTTATTAGGGAATTGAGAGCCAACACCTGGTCCTTGCATCAGCCACTTTCGCCCTCGTCAAGACTGGATCTCCTAGCAAGAGGGGGAGTGTCATGTTTGGCTACTTGGTCTCAAGAGCAGGCAGACAGAGGAAACCCATTGATGGATTCTCCATCTCCGTACTGAGAAAAGGCATTCAGGTAAGACAACGCCCCATCCCCCCCTCTACAGTATGGAGCTCTCCAGTACATTGAAATTCATGGTCCAGCATTCTAAACAGTTTCCTAACACATCTGGAGAGTGTCAAGTTTGACAAAGATGAATGAATGTAATTGGATAATTGATTTTCTAGCCACAGCTGTAATACTAAAATGATAGTTGTACATAGTTATCTATCTGCCAAATGGTATCATGTGAAACATTTTTTGGAGTTCTTTGATGGTACTCTCATCATGATCAGAGCTTTTAATATGAGATTAGGCTCAAATGATGCAGTTCTATATATTGTATATCTTTAACAATTATCAGACTTTGATTTAAGAATTGCCATTTTAAACATTGAGCTGCTAACCTTTTAGTCCAGCGGTTCTCAACCTTGGGGTCGCGACCCCATTTGGGGTCGTGAGACCATTTCGCAAGGGTCGCCGGACACCGCCAGCCGCCATTTTGTTTTTTTTTAATTTTTAATTTTTTTAATTTTTTTTATTTTTTTTATTTTTTTAATTTTTTTATTTTTTTTTGACGCGAGCGCGCCGCGCACGCACAGATCCGCCCGTCGCACCGGGAAAAAATTTAAAAAAAAAATTTTAAAAAAATAAAAAAACAAAAAAAAAATTAAAAAAACAAAATGGCGGACTGCGACGGGCGGATCTGCGCATGCACGGCGCGTGCGATGGGCCGGTCCGCGCATGCGCGGATCCGCCCGTCGCGGCCGCCATTTTTTAAATTTTTTTTTAAAAAATTTAAAAAAAAAAATTTTTAAAAACAAAATGGCGGCCCGCGACGGGCGGATGCGCGCATGCGTGGCGCATGCGACGGGCCGATCCGCACATGCATGGATCCGCCCGTCACGGCCACCATTTTGTTTTTTTTTGTTTTTTTAAATTTTTTTTGGATTTTTTTTTTCGACGCGCGCGCGCACGTGCACGCACGCGCGCCCGGGTCGGGGTCGCGGGGCGGATGGGCGGGGCAAATGGGGTCTCAACCTCAGAAAGGTTGAGAACCACTGTTTTAGTCCATGGCATTTAGTCCATACTAGTAGTACAGTGCATTTATTCTATTGAGTCAGATGAAGATGACTCTAGAGACCTTTCTTTGCAAGGATTTTGAGTTAGTAGTGTTAATTGTATTCTAGTTTCAGAAAAGTAATGTATAGAGTTAGCCATTTTTAGTATTTCACTAAATTTATCTTATCTTCAGTGAGCAAATTCTTTGTCTAAATTTCTCAATGAACTTACTTAGAGAGATTTATGGGTCACATAGAAGGAGAAAAGGACATTATTATTTAACACAGTCTTAATTAGGTAGTACATAGCATGCTGGAGATATATGAGTTCTACTCCCAAATTAAGAACAAAATGGAAATCATTAACGTTTCAAAGTAAAGCCATTTGAATTGAAGATTTAAAACTAATAATTTACCATTTTCTGGTCAGATGTGAACTGAACAAATCCTGTGAAGCTTTAAGAAAAAGAATATACTCAGAAACATTGATGACAGTGTTTAATTCAGACCATTACTACTATGAATTCTGCTTTCTTTCTGTGTATAATAGATAGTTCTATCTAAGACATTTGATGGAATAAGAACTCTAAGTATATGGAAAGAATATTATCAATCTTTTTTTAGTAATGATTTTACTGATTCATTCCTTTAACCAAGATTAGGCTATGCTGCAAATAGGTCTTAGTTTCCTACTAAAATTAAATACTAAATTAATCAATTAATATTATAGTTGAAGGATAGGAATGTGGCCCTGGGGCAGCAATATAGTTTTTGTTCACATATAGAAAATCAATATTAGTGATTTAAAATTTATCATACAGATTGTGATGTTGCAGATGAATGCAGTTGATCTTTCCTTGTGCAAACTGTACGAATGGGGATAGAAGTGGTCCAGCCAGTTAATGCCTAATCAGCTTGCTTTATTTAAGATTTCAACATTAAAAGCAATAAAACCATGTAACCATACAAACATATATATCTATTAAAAATACAAATACAAATTATGACTAATAGATGCAGAGGAAGGGAGCAAGATGTGCAGGGGGAATCTGCTAATGCTATTGGTCCATCAACCTGCAGCATGAAACTCCCCCATTTTGGCCCCAAGCCAAATGGCAGAGCCACATCTTCAGGCCCTTATGGAAGATCAGGCGGGTGAGAACAGACCTTGTCGTTGTCGGCTGCCTTGTGACTCACTACATTATTGCTTATTGGAAAAATTTGTTTGGTACTTATCATTTTTGGTACTCATTGCTCCTCCTGGAACTAATTAACGATGAGTACTGAGGTACCATTGTATTTTTAATATGCGCTTCCATCTTGAGGTAGTTTCTGTCCTTAACAAATTCTGTTGCTTTCATCACTTTTCATCTTTAAACTTCTCACTTTTGTAATGTATCATATCAACTCCAAGTCCCAATCTTTCCCTTCCTTTTGACCCATTCACACTTGCTTGCGACAAAAGTAAAAAAATAACAAAAGCAACAAAACAACATGTAAAAAACAAGAAAAAGGTTAAGGAAATGATTGGTCCATTAGTGGGAGAAAGTGGCAAGAAGGTGACAAGCAACAGGGAGAAAGCAGAACTACTTAATTCATTTTTTTGCATCCGTCTTTACACAAAGGGAAAAAATAGTCCAACCTATCAAAAACAGTACCATAAAAAACAGAAACACAAGTTAAGATAGGCAAGAAAATGGTAAGCAAGCACCTGTCCACCCTAGACGAGTGCAAATCGCCAGGAGCAGATAGATTACACCCCGAGGTTCTGAAGGAGCTGGCAGATGTGATCTCAGAACCAGTGAACTATATTTTTCAAAGATCCTGGAGCACTAGGGAACTACCAGAGGACTAGAAAAGAGCTGATGTAGTTCCCATCTTCAGAAAAGGAGAAAAAATGGATCCAGGAAACTACAGACCTATCAGCCTGACTTCAATACCCTGGGAAGATTCTGGAAAAGATAATCAAATAACGAATCAGCGAACACCTAGAGGCAAACAAAGTCATTACTAAAAGCCAACATGGGTTTGTCAGAAACAGATCACGCCAGACAAATCTTATTGTATTCTTTGACCAGGTGGCAAAATTAGTGGACCAGAGGAATGCTGAGGATATAATTTACTTGGACATCAGTAAGGCATTTGATAAAGTAGATCACAACCATCTACTTGATAAGATAGAAAAATGTGGGTTAGACAGCATCACCACCAGATGGATTCATAGCTGGCTGACCGGCCATACTTAGCCTGTGATCCTCAATGGAACTGCATCTACATAGAGAGAAGTGTGTAGTGGGGTGCCCCAGGGCTCTGTCCTGGGCCCAGTTCTCTTCAACATCTTCATCAATGATTTGGATGAGGGGATAGATGGGGAACTCATCAAAGCCGAAAGTAAACATAAGTGGCGCGCGGCCACAGCCCTCTTTACGGGTGGCAAATTATTGGGGAGGCCCTAACGCCATATTTAGTTGAGAACAAACAGAAACAAAAAGTAATTTCTCATGTAGCAAGTAGAACTACCAGACGGTTCACCCCTTACAGTTGCCGGCAGTCCTTTTGGACTGGGGCAACAACTGAGTCTACGCAACCATACCGGCCACCAGCTCCTAAATCTGAGCACTCCTTTGACATATTAAGCGCACGGCATCCTTCCGTAAATCGGAAGCCCTGTTTGTGTCATTCCAGCCTTCCATAATGGGTCAAAAGATTTCGGCTTCCACCATAGTCAGGTGGATCAGGGCTTGTATCTCATGTGCTTACGTTTCTCTAGCCTTTCCAGTTCCTCCTCATGTGACGGCTCATTCCACCCGCAGTGCGTCTACAACTGTGGCGTGGGCTACCCAGGCGTCCATCGAGGACATTTGTAGGGCGGCGATGTGGTCCTCACCATCTCCATTCATTAAACATTGTTTAGACAAATTTGCATCAGCTGAGGCCACTTTTGGTAGGCGTATTTTGCAACAAGTGGTCACGCCATCTGCGGGTCCGGCCTCGACTGACTCCCACCCTTAGGGACTGTGGAGGCTTTGGTACGTCCCATTGGTGGATTCTTCAGTCATCATGCTGGAGAAGGAGCGTTGGCTTACCTGAACGCCTTTTCTCAGCATGATGATGAAGAATCCATGCCCTCCCCTATTACGTGTCAGTCAGGTCCGAGTGGGGTACTTATTTATTTATTTATTTATTTATTAAATTTCTATGCCGCCCTATTCCGGGAACTCAGGGCGGCTTACAGCATAAATAGAAATCCAATAAAAACTAAACTGTACATATATAAAAATATAAAAAAGAAGAACCCCTAAATTAAGAACCATTCATTCAGCAAACGTACACACAGACATACACTGGCTAGGGGCAAGATGTCAACCGCCCCAGGCCTGCCGGCAGAGATGGGTCTTTAGTAGTTTACGAAAGGCGGAGAGGGTGGGGGCGATACGGATCTCCAGGGGGAGTTATGTTGGTTTCTTTTATTACCTGCTTGAGAGTCATCACGTCAACCTGTTGTCATTGGCTACGCCCTTGATGAAACTGGAAGTCCCAGATAATGAGGAGGCGTGACAACTTGACAAATTGGTCTGATTGGGCAGGAGGACTGAAATAACTCATTGGTGGATTCTTCATCATCATGCTGAGAAAAGGCGTTCAGGTAAGCCAACGCTCCATCCCACCCAGTCTGCTGTTACCACCACAGCCATGCCCACCCAAGGGGCCACACCCACCCAAGGGGCCATACCCAGCCGGCACTTGACGATGCATAAGTGGGTTTTGGGTTGCAGTTTGGGCACTCGGTCTCTAAAAGGTTCGCCATCACTGGACTAGTTTAATGAATAGAAGGATGAGGGGTGACATGATGGCAATATCTCAAGGGTTGCCACAAAGAAGAGGGAGTCAAGCTATTCTCCAAAGAACCTGAAGGCAGGACAAGAAGCAACTGATGGAAACTAATCAAGGAGAGAAGCAACCTAGAACTAAGGAGAAACTTTCTGACAGTTAGAACAATTAATCAGTGGAATAACCTGCCTCCAGAAGCTGTGAATGCTCTTAACACTGGAATTTTTTAAGAAGAGACTGGACAGCCATTTGTTCAGGGTTTCCTGCCTGAACATGGGGTTGGACTAGGTGACCTCCAAGGTCACTTCCAAGTTTATTATTGTTATTGTTATTACTTTCCTATATTTCTTTTGCAGATTAATCCTCATTCGTTTTCGCTATATGAATAAACTATTTCAAGATAGTTCTGTACCCGTTCGCTTTTTTTGGTATTCAATTAACTTTTAATCAACACTGCTTGATTGCATCTCTTCTTTTTTTTTAACCACACATTATTCCATTCCCATGGCATTCAACCTCTGTGCTTTTCCTGACATATTCTACTGTCACTTTCCAATAATAAAACGGTCAGAAGCTCACTCTTTTGAATCATCATTTTCATTACTTTTAACATTGTTTTCCTCCAAAAAGAGCACATATTACCCATTTTTCTGGCAGCATTGGCAAGTCTTAAAATTCTTTCATCAGTTTTCCAAGGAACAGGAAAACTGTGCTCTTATTTTTCACTATTTATGAATAACTTCAAATTATTCATTTTATTTCCCTGGTAATATATTGCAAGTTCTTCAGTCGTTGAAACATTAATTTTTGGTTCCATACTTCTTGCTGCATCATACAATCTCTCTAACATTCCTTGTAAGTTATTTTCATATAATATTATAATAACATGCTTTTACCAAAATGCAGTAAAAACAAACAGAATAATTACAAATACAATAAAATGAACTCAGACTGTACCTGCAACTGGGTAATCCAATTTTAATACTGAAATAACTAACACAACAATAGCATGGCATACGTGTATCTCTACATCCCTAACATCTCCTAACAGCACTCCAAGCATTCTTATATATTTATCTAGAAATACATGAAACTATGCTTAACAATGAATAATCCACTGATTACTCAGTTTATTTAACACATTCCCTATCTGGTATAAAGCAGTACTGCACTTCCTAGATTTTGCTTATTGGTAGAATTTTGATTGAAAGAGACTAGAAGGCCTGAACATTTTCTCACATATACAGTGCATTCAGAAAGTATTCAGACCCCTTTCACTTTTGTCAAATTTGTTATGCTGCCGCCTCATTTTTTCTCCTCATTAAACTACACTCAGTACCCCATAATAACAATGTGAAAACAGAATTTTAGAAATGTCTGTAAATTTATTAAAAGAAAAAAACTGAAATATCACATTGGCATGAGTGTTCAGACCCTACACTCAGTACTTTGTTGAAGTACCTTTGGCAGCAATTACAGCATCGAGTCTTTTTGGGTATGACGCGACAAGCTTTGCACACCTGGATTGGGGGATTTTCTGCCATTCTTGCAAATCCTCTCAAGCTCAGTTAGCTTGGATGGCAACCGTCGATAGACAGCCATTTTCAGGTCCCTCCAGAGATGTTCAATAGGGTTTATGTCAGGGCTCTGGCTGGGCCACTCTAGGACAGGGGTCCCCAACCTGAGTGGCCAAGCTGGTGCATGTGCATTGCCCCACTCGTGCAAACCTTGTAGACACTCGCAGTCCTACTTGTGCGAGCCTTGTTGCAACCGCTCGTGGCCCCACATGCATGAGCGTCGCTGTAGACATCGGCGCTGGCGCGCACACGTGTACACAGGGACACACATGTGCCTGTCCCTCCCACAAAATCATCTCCTCTTTGCCTCCTCCCCCAGGCTCCGGCTGCCAAGCTAGAAAGATTGGGGAATTCTGCTCTAGGACATTCACAGAGTTGAATGTCAACAACTGTAGAATCAGGCTGCAGCATACCAAAATTGACAACAGTGAAGAGGGTCTGAATGATTTCTGAATGCACTCTAGTTAACAAACCAGTAGTTATTTTTACTTCCGGTTACATTTTTCTTTCTGTAGGGAACAGTAATGGCATTTTCCCAAATATTTGGGACAGATACAATCTGTACCTAATGCACACACAATCTGCACAGTCATTCCATAACCCAATCACATTTTAACATTTCTCCATTTACAAAAATCTACATCTGCAGCCCTGCCATTTTTCAATTCTCTCATAACATTTATGATTTCATCATTCTCTATCATTTTCCATTTTTTTTCTTGGGCACTAATATTTATAGTGAATATTGGTTAAAATTCTGCTCTTCAATATATTACTATAATTCCTGTTACAAATCTCTGAAATATTCCTCACTCCAGCTTCCTCACAAATCTTTTTAACATCTTTATTTTCAATTTTATTTTAATTTGCTGGAGATTTCTTCATCCATTTCCAAACTATTTTACTGTATTTCCATCAAAACTGATACAGATTTTCTTTGCCTCTTGTAATCTCAACTCTTCCCTGCTTTATTTTAATCCACACTTTGTAATTATTGCATGTTATATATTATTTTTATCTGGTCTTCTTTATTTGTGTGTTCCCCACTCCCCCATCCACAGTCTCTTCATCATTCCAAGTGTTTTTTCGTATTAGCTAACTTAGTGCACTTTTATAGCACCTATAATGTTTTTCATTCTATCCAAACAGCTTTCACATTTTTTCCTTATATCCATTTTCAATTTTTCCCTATTGGGAAATTACTCTATTTCCTAATACCAGACTTTATTTGTTTAGTCAAATGTGTTACAGCCACCCAGCTGTGACAGATTCTGGATAGTTTTTTTCTTCCTGCAAAGATCTCTTTCCTTTATTTCTTTTCTTTGCATCCATTTTGTCCAAGATTCATTTTTCAAATAATCTGTCCCAGATTCTTATCCCTCATCATGCTTATATCTTTCAGTCATTTCTTTATTTTTCATCCTAAAAAAAAACAATCAGGTTTTTAAACATATAATCCTTCTTTTGGGGTGTATTTGTGAATAGGCTTATGCTTAAACACTGATTTCTCCAGCACTGGAGATGGAGAATCCACCAATGGGTTTAGACTGTGTTCCTGCCCAATCAGATCAAGTCAGCCAAAGTTGCCACGCCTCTCCTGGGCTTCCCAGTCTCGACTGGGTCTCGAAAAAGTTCTTCTTTTTCGTTTGATTGTCTTTTGGTTTCGTTTTCCATCCTCTCTAGCCTTTCTTAATTGGATTCCTACTAAGTTTAGTTTTCTTTCTTACCCCTTCAGAAGCAACAATAGTTGCTGTCTTTATTTTAATCTGTTTGCTTTCCCTTGTTGAAGTTTGCATTGCAGCTCCAAGGTTTCTTCAAGTAAAATTCAAAGGGGGGGGGTGGAAGTTCCTTGAAGATTATTTCAAGTTTCTTCATTGCTGGGACTGCAGGACAAACAGGGGATTGCGGCTGCATCCCAGGCATCCATTTTTCTGTGTGCAGGTCAAGACCAGCAATTGGAGTCAGCGCGAAGCAGGGAGGCTTCCCTGCATTTTTCAGCCGCCGTTCTTTGTTTCTGGGGCTGCGTTTGCAGCTCCGGAGGTCTGGCGGCTCGTAATTTTTGAGTGATCGCTGGCAGGTTTGCTGCAGCAGCCCTCATCGCCGGCTGAGTGCGCGCAATTTCCAAACAGTTTTTTTTGGCAAATCAGCTGGCTGGCAGCTTTGTATGACGGCAGAATAGCGCGGAAACGCCGGCGAGCTCAATTTTTGGTTCAGAAGCTGCGGCCGAGCTGCCTGAAGCTGGAAATTGATTTATGTGGTTGATCTAAGTTTCTGGGTCCTATTTGGGAGGCTCAAAGAATACACGGTGTTGGCTTATCAGTTGTTTAAAATTCGCATCCGCCATTTTGTGGAGGCTGGACACCATCCTCGATTGGTAGATAGCCTCAGGGAGTTTCACTTTCACAACGGCCACTATTTTTGAATATTGACCGCCATTTTGAGAACTGATCGTTCTCCCCTTACCCCATTTGCCAGTCCTGGTCTTGGGATCCACACGGATTTTCCTTGTCCAAAGCAGGATTCTAGGGTGCAGTCCATCAGTTTGTAACACCACACCATCTTGGAGGTCTTGAATGGTGTCTCATTATCTGCACATAAGTATACACAGACACTAGGTCCTTGACTCTCCTTGTATAGCAGTATTTGGATTCCAGGTGTACCCTTTCGTGCACCTGTGTTATCCACAAATTAGCAGTCCTTGGATACCAGGTGTACCCTATCATACACCTGTGCTACTCACAAATTAACAGTCCCTGGATACCAGGTGTACCCTATCGTGCACCTGTGCTATCTACAATTGGCAGCCTTGAATACCAGGTGTACCCTATTGTGTACCTGTGTTATCCACAAATTAACAGTCCTTGGATACCAGGTGTACCCTATTGTGCACCTGTGTTATCCACAAATTAACAGTCCTTGGATATCAGGTGTACCCTATCGTGCATCTGTGATTATCCAAATAAACAACAACAGCTGTCCTGGGATTCCAGGAGTACCCTATCGTGCTTCTGTGATAATCCACGAGGATGGAGGAGACTAGCTCTTCCAAGAAGGGAGCTTCACCGCTTTCATCAGCTTCCAAACGGCAAAAATCTTCCAATCAAGAGGCTGCTGGCAAGATCTCGGCCAAGGCCGAGGCCAGATCTGCAGGTAAATTATCAAAAAAGGAGGAAAAACAGGCCAGTAGGAGACACCAGGCATTAGAGAGGGTATTTTCTAAAGCACAGAGACAGGCCAGGATTGAAGCCATTCAGGCTGAAGTTCCTTCATTTGATTTACCACTGGGACCCTCTGTTTCCCCTTTGGGGATCTGGTCCACAGGGGATACAGTCTCTACCCCTGTGCTGGGTGACTCATCTCACCGAGGCCCCGTCTTCCAGCCTACGGCTCCGTGGGCTCAACAGTCGGCACCGGAAGCTACTTTCACCCCCACTGTGGCTGGACTCAGGTCACCAGAGCCGGTTCCCCTTCCCACGTCTAAATGAGTTGATTGCACAGGCCGTAGAGCGCGCTCTTCAGGCTAGATCGCATGTACCTAGGTCAACCTCGGTTTCTCCCCCACATATTCACCAGCCAACTACCAAAGTTTATGGTGCACCTATTTTACCTTCAGAGTCCTCTTACTCTGAGGGTTCATCCTATGTGAGTATGATGCGGACTTGGGGATTCCGATATCGGATGAGGAGGGAAACCCTCCCGAAATGCCATCCTTTACTGGTCTCTTTAATCCATCTCATTTTGTCCCTTTGCTCCGAAAGGCCACTTCAACGTCCCATCTTGGTCCTGAACCTTCCACATCGACATCCACGGATACTCTGGACTCGGAGGCGGATCCGAACTTTACTGAGCCAGTAACCACACAACACCGCATTCCCTGTCCGTCCATGTTTCTGAACGTGGTCAAGAAACAATGGGAATCCCCGGGTACCGTTCCCATTCCGAGTGGCAGTGAAAAAAGACTTTATAATGTTGCCCAGGAGTTGGCAGATGCTCTGGAGGTTCCCAAGGTGGTTGAACCCTTGGGACCCCTGGTATCTCACACTGCCACTCCTGGGGACATGTCTGATGCCCTCAAGGCAGAGGACCGGAGAAAGGAGCTCACTTTCTGCAAGACACACCAAGCTACAGCTTGGGCTATTAGGGTAGCTACATCAGCTTCTTTCTTCAATAGGTCTGCTCTCCACTGGCTTAGACAGCTTCAGGCCAGAATTCCGGTGGAAGATATCCAAACTCACTAGGATCTGAGCAGGATGGTGGTGGCAACAGAATATACTTCCGATGCAAAGCTACAGGCTGCCAGATTTTCATCCAGGGCCATGGCTTCCAATGTCACCAGATGCCGTATGCTTTGGCTGAAATATTGGCATGCGGACACCAAGTCTAAATGGTGTCTGTCAGCAGCCCCTTACCGGGGGGGAAGCTATTTGGGGTTGCCTTAGATCCTTGCCTTACGGAAAATAAGGATAAGCTTAAGGTTCTTAATCACCTTATTAAATGTCCGGACAAACACATACTCATGGAGGCAGTCCTTTCATACGGGTACTAGGTCCAATTATTCCTATCCACCCCGCTCTTTTCCTGTCAGACAAGACAGACAGGACAGACAATCAGAACAAGTTCTAGGCCCAGACAACAATTTCAGGGCAAACGGCCCTTTTGGGGGAGCGGTCGCCCTTTCCGTTGTTCCAGATGACTCTCTGGTGGTTCCTCCCATAGGCGGCAGACTTTCCCTCTTTGCCAGCCAGTGGGAGGCCACCACCACAGATGCATGGGTGCTGAACATGGTTCGACACGGGCTCTCCCTAGAATTCTTCACCTACCCTCCGAATCGTTTCCTCTCTTGTCCCCAATCAAGAAATCCCACAAAGAAAAGGCTAATGCAACAGGCCATTCAGCACATCGTAAACATAAGGGCCATAGAACTGGTACCGTTGGTTCAGAGAGTCGGGGATTCTATTCCATCCTCTTCGTTGTCCCCAAAGCCTCAGGAGGATGGAGAGCAATCCTAGATCTAAAAAGACTAAACTGTCATCTTGTTTACTGCAAATTCAAGATGCAAATGCTCCAGTCCATTCTCAGAAGCATAAGGAAAGGAGACTTCTTGACGTCCGTAGACCTCACGGAAGCTTATCTCCACATCCCCATCTCTCTCAGCCACCGCCGGTCTCTAAGGTTTGCTTACAGGGGCCGGCGCTATCAATACAGGGCTTTACCGTTCGGTCTCTCCTCAGCCCCAAGGGTTTTTACCAAGGTCCTAGCAGTACTAGCAGCTCACCTCCGGATGGTGCCAGTCAGAGTCCAGTGTTATCTGGACAACATCCTGATTCAGTCACCATCAGGCCAAGCTGCTCTGACAGATCTCGAACAGGTAATCAACCTTCTTCAAAGTCATGGGTTTTCGGTAAATTTTTCTAAGAGTCACTTGTCTCCCACGACAAGGCTATTACACCTAGGGGCCATCATAGACACGGTCACCTATGGGCCTTCATAGACACGGTCAACTGCCCGGTCTATCTATCCCAGGAATATCGGGACAGCATACGACAGTTGGTCCTACAAATCTGCAGGAGCTGTATGGTAACATTAGTAAGCCTCTCCCAATTACTGGGAAAAATGATCTCGGCCATTGCCATTGTGCCTTAGGCAAGGCTCCACTCCAGGATACTTCAGTGGTTTCTGCTCCCTTTCCAGAGACGGAACCTCAGTTCATCCACTCAGAGTTTCGCGCTCCCTCAGGTGGTGGCTCTCATCGGCCATGCTCAGGGGGTCTTCCTTCAAGGAGCCGGACCGAATTACTCTGACGACTGATGCTAGTCTGTTCGGTTGGGGTGCGCACCTACAATCACAGTGGGCCCAGGCCGTTGGTCTCGCTCCGACCTTCGGCACAATATAAACTGGTTGGAGCTCAGGGCAATACACCTGGCCCTTCGACACTTCCGCAACTCAGTAGTGAAACGTCATGTACTGGTCCTCACGGACAACGTTGCTGCCAAGGCCCATGTGAATCGGCAAGGGGGCACCCGATCCCGTGCCCTCCTGTCTGAGGCTCTCCTCCTGGGTTCTTGGGCAGAGTCCAATCTAGCCTCCATCAAGGCAGATCACATATCAGGGGAGAAAAACACACAGGTGGATCTCCTCAGCAGGGCGATGGTGAACCACTTAGAGTGGCGCCTGCACCCGAGGATTTTCAGGGAAATCTCTCACAGATTTGGACTTCCAGTTCTAGACCTCTTCGCTTCCCTGACAAACGCTCAGGTACCGAGGTTCTTCTCCCATTTCCCATGTCCGGGGGCAGAGCGCACAGACGCTCTCCGGTGTCTGTGGCCGGAGGGTCTGCTCTACGCCTTCCCACCTCTCCCTCTTCTCCCGGCGGTCGTATGCAAGATCCTCAGGGAAAGAGCGGAGGTTCTCCTAGTGGCCCCATACTGGCCTTGGAGACCGTGGTTCGCCGACTTAGTGAACCTCTCCCTAGTGGAATCGTGGAGGATTCCTCCGGACAGGGTCTCAGTCAGGGGACACTACTTCATCCAGACCGCCAATGGCTCCAGTTAGCCGTATGGCACTTAAGCGCTCAGTCTTAGCCCGGGAGCACTGCTCGCTAGGAGTCATTTCTATAATCCAGGCCTCCCGTCGGGCCTCTACCAACCGTATTTACGAGGCCACGTGGAGGAATTTCTGTTCATGGTGCTCAAAGCACCACTTGACAGTTCCAGATCTGACAATTCCTCACATATTGGGCTACCTCCTGGAGGGTCTGGAGAGGGGTTTGGCTCCAAACACACTACGCAGACAGGTTGTGGCTCTTTCCACCATCCTTTCATGTGAATCTGCAACTTCCCTGGGTCACTATCCCTTGATCCGATCATTCATCAAGGGTGCTACTAACACCAAGCCCCCTGTAGTCCACAGATATCCCTCCTGGGAACTACCGAGGGTTTTGCAGGCTCTTACCAATCCACCCTTTGAACCCCTCAAAACATGCGAATTGCGATACTTATCTGACAAGGTAGCATTTTTGGTGGCTATCACCTCCGCACGGCGGATTTCCGAATTAGCTGCTCTTTCCACTAGAGATGATTTGTGTATTTTTCACCGGGACCGGGTGGTCCTTCGTCTGGATCCGACCTTTGTTCCAAAGGTAAATTCCTTATTTCACAGGACTCAGGAAATTATGTTGCCAGATTTCTGTCCTAAACCCTCACATGCTCTGGAACGTCAGTGGCACCTGCTGGACGTCCGCAGGGCACTCCATTATTATATCTCACGGACAACTGCCTTCCGCTCTACTGAGGCCCTCTTTGTTTCCTATCATCCTCCTTCTAAGGGTAGGAAAGTGTCTTCCTCCACGATTGGCAGGTGGATTAGGGCTTGTATTGCGGACTCGTATCGGGTGGATTCCGTGCCGATTCCAGGGCACATCACGGCCCTTTCCACCCGTAGCGCGGCTACTTCCACGGCCTGGAACACTCAAGCGTCCATTGAAGAAGTTTGCAGAGTGGCCACATGGTCCTCTCCGTCACCCTTTGTTAGGCATTACAAAATCGACAAGTTTTTCTTGGCAGAGGCCTCCTTTGGCAGGAGGGTTCTACAACAGGTACTATTTCAAAGTGCCACACTGGACAGGCCTGATTCCCTCCCTCAGGGACAATAGGCTTTGGTATGTCCCATTGGTAGATTCTCCATCTCCAGTGCTGGAGAAGGGGCGTTGTCTTACCTGAACACCTTTTTCAGCACGGAGATGGAGAATCCACTCCCACCCTAGTAGGTTATTAGGCCTAGATCTATATTTATGAGCCAACATGTCTTGCTGTCAGTCATGGCTTCGCCTGCGTTGAGACTGGGAAGCCCAGAGAGGCGTGGCAACTTTGGCCGACTTGATCTGATTGGGCAGGAACACAGTCTAAACCCATTGGTGGATTCGCCATCTCCGTGCTGAGAAAAGGCGTTCAGGTAAGACAATGCCCCTTCTACACAGGCCTTTTTGTAAATAAATACTCATCAGGCACTTTTCTCATTTATTCTTGAGTCTCTAAACTGCTTTGTCTCTGCCATCTTATTTTATTCCCACTCATCCATTGTAATGATTTTCCAGATTATTGCATTCATTCAAGTTGCACAATTCTTCCTGAAATTCACATCTTTTCTTTCAGTGTCCCTATATTCTATCTGCAGTATTCCTTGCCATACATATATTGGCACATTTTGGCTAGTATGGCACAGAACACTAAAGTCCACTTTTATGTTAAGCATGTTCACATTGTCCTATATAAGCTAAACCCCATCTATTATTAGACGATATATTCAATGTATTCATGCATACTCAGAACCCTTTCCTGTAAAATTATGTATTAATATCATAGGCAGTTTGATCTGTTGATTACAAAAATTTATATATTTAAATTGCAATAAGCTACATTATAAAGTAATAAGATAAGGCAATACAGAAATGTTACAGAGTCAGAAAATGAATTTGGACTACGGACACCCATCTGTACGTTTCCTTCTTTCACGGCTTTTAAGAGTTGCAACATGAGTAACAGATAGTTCTCGACTTACAACAGTTCGCTTAGTGACGGTTTGAAGTTACAACGGCACTGAAAAAGGTGACTTGTGACCATTTTTCACACTTAAGACATTGCAGAATCCCCATAGTCATGTGATTTACATTCAGATGATTGACAACCGACTCACATTTATGACGGTTGCAGTGTCCTGGGGTCATCTGATCAGCTTTTGCGACCTTCTGACAAGCAAAGTCAGTGGGGGAGCCAGATTCACTTAACAGCCGCATTACCAACTTAACAATTGCAGTGATTCATTTAACAAATGTGGCAAGAAAAGTTGTAACATGGGGCAAAACTCACTTAACAAACTTCTCACTTAGCAATGTAAATTTTGGGCTTAATTGTGGCCATAAATTGAGGACTTACTTGTGCTGACTTATATTGTTTTGAGCTTGAGAACCTTCCAACACTGTAAAATGAATCTGGAGAAACAGCATCTGTATCTATCAACGAGATTCAGTACTTCAAAGTGATTCCTGACATTTTAGAATACAACAGATCAAGACAATATTATGGCTTTCTTCTTCAGAAGAACAGAATAAAAGAATTGGAAGGGATCATGGAGGTCTTCTAGTCCAACCCCCCTATAAGTTTGGGATGGATTATATTCACCTGTGCAACTCTCTAGACAAATAGTATAGGCACTGTGAATTTCCAGTTACAGCATTATCCCAGGTATGTTACGTAATAACATTAAGAGAAAATGCTCTTTGATGATATATTGATTGCAAAATTCTCTGCTGAACTTTAGGAATTCAATCTCAGTTTCAATAATGGTTACATGTTGTTGATATACTAAATGGTGACTATGTAGGTGAAATTAACAGTTTAGTAAAAACCTAAAAAGTGGTTACAGTAAAATGACCATATAAGAACAGCTTGTCCCTTGTGGGTGAGCTTAGATAGATGTTCTGTAACAACTGATGTTAGGGACTATTATGTTTTATAAACTTGCACAACAAAGTATGACCTTTTGGAATAACGTTAATAGTTCTCTGCAACTAACAACGTATGATTGTATTTTGAAAATTACATGAGTGAAACTCAATCATTTTTGAGGGACAGCTCTTTGTTTATAATTCTATTTTTATGCACTCTTTTCTACTTTTGGTAAAATTCTTTATAAACAGGGTATTGTTGAGCTTATTCTCATCTATTTCATTTCATTCTTATTGAAACATTTCTGTTCCACTGATCAAATAAAACTGATATTTAGGAAAAAATAGTTTGGGAAGAAAGACCCTTGGCCATAGAGTGGCTGAGGTCTAAGATGCCTAAATGGCTGATGATGACAAGTTTGGGAAGGAGATAATAGTTTAGCAAACAAATATTGGAGTAGGATTCATATCCTAATACAGAAAATTCTTAAAGTAAAGATAAAGATGAAACCAGAATTTTTTCTTCTGGGCATAACGGAAAAAAATTAAAGAAAAGAATGTAAGTACTTTTGTTTCCACATGGAGACGGCGTCTGGATTTTGTGCTTGAGGTGGAAAAAAAAATGAAACTTTGATCTTGGGATTTACCGATTAGCTTGAATTATTGTTATAGAAATGGCTAGTTTATACTACTTTGGAAAAGTAAAAAAATGGAGGTTCAATGTTAATGCTTTATTCTACTGCAGCAGAGGAAGTCGGGAAGTCAGTGCTCTTTTTTTCTTTTCCCCCTTTTCCTCCTCACCTCTTTTTCCCCTTTCCTTCCCCACTGGGTCCTACTGTTTATTTTTTGTTTTTTGTATTTTATTTTATAATCCAATAAAATTTTATAATAGGGAAGGAGATAATAGTTTGATTGTTATGTGTCATCAAATCATTTTTGATCTTTAGTGACCACGTGGATTTTCTCCATGATTATCTGCCCCTACCTTAGTTTTTTAGGGTTTCCCACAGTGTATTCATCACCAGTGTAATTTGATGCTGGTTGTCATCTTTTTCTCTTGCCTTAATAGGTATGAATATTTAACAACCAGTTCTCGTAAATTAGACCAGAATGACTAGCAACCCTGTATGTTTTACTCATGATTTCTAAAATAATTTGTAAAATATCCATAAACCCATAGTTTACAAATGGTTACAATGGTTAAATTCGCATAACAAGTCACTTTCCAGAAGTTGATGAAAACTTAACTTTTCCAGAGAGCTTTTGGATAAAAATTGCTTGTCAGCAGCTAATCGTTTTGTTGTTTTTACAATATACTTATTACAATGCTATTTATAATTACCAATATTGCATTTGTTTTTTGGTGCCTTCAAGTCAGTTTTTGATTCCTGATGACTATCTGGATTATTACTTTTACGTTTCTTGGCAAAGTTTTTCTGAAGTGGTTTGCACTGTCACTTTCCCAGAACTGAGAAAAAGTGACTGGCCCAAGATCACTGAGCTGGCTTTGTACCTAAGCTGGGACTAGAAGTCACTGCCTCCAGGTTTCTAGTCTGATACCTTAATACTACATCAAACTGAGTCTCGCCTAATTTTGTTTTATACATGCATATACATGCTGTGAACATTTTATTTTACGATTTGTTGTAAACCGGCCATGTATAGGAGGCAGCAACATACAAGTATAATTAATCATCATTGTCCTCAAAAATAGTTGAAAATGTGTAGAGGCTGTGTTGTTTAAAATGTATAAGATGATATGGCCTTAGAAAAAAGAATATAATGAAATATATAAGACATTCTTGTAAATTAGTTTCATGTTACTAGTCCACAAATAACTTACTAGTTCACATATCTACATTAATCCTATAAGTAGCCTACAGTTCATAATTAGCCTAAAATTTGGTGTGAGAAACATAATCTAGTTTCATCTTTTCCTTTTAGTTTCTAAAAACTTCTAGTCTTATTTTTTGAGGGGGGGGTGTTTTAATTGTCATAGACAACTAATCAAAATCCGGTAATTATAAGTTTTAAGAGTGGAAAAATATTTTGGCTATAACTCGGTAAGCATAGTTATAAATTATATAAATAAAATTATATGTAAAGACTGAACTGCCTTACAAAGAAATAATTTCTGTTCTTAATGGAATAGATGCACCATCTGGTGGCAAAATTGATAAATGCAGGTTTATTGTGCTTTCAGATATTTGATATTCTGATGTGTGCTTTTTAAAACAGATTAGGAAAGAAATGGTTGTAAGCATAGATAAACTGTTCTGTATTTCCATTTTTAATGTTCTTACAAATCCCCAGTTTTTCTTTGTTTGTAGGACTAAGTGCAAAGAAAGAGACTAAGAGCAGTTGCTTTATACTAAGATATTCATAATTGTTTACATATTAAAAATAATGCCTATATATTTTAGGCAAGAAGATGGATAAGATAAACCAACTTCTGTGGTAAGGTAGATTATAGAACTTTTCTAAGTAGAGCAATCTTGCATTCTCTGGAAGTTAGTTTGAACATTTGACTTGACACCTGAATGCAGTGTGATTTGATATAAGCATAACTTGCCTTCTGTATAAATATGCTCTCCTCTACTTCCTGGCTTGGATCCAAGGCGATCAGAAGCATCTGTTTCTATTTAAAGTAAACAGTTTCTTGTTTCCATCCAAACCAGCCGGGATCAGCAATCACCATGCTTTACGTTTTAAACTGTAATCAAAATACTGTTTAAACCCATCTCTTTGTCCAGCTCATTTAAGACAGAAACACATACTTCCATTTCCTTCTTCCAGCACAACATTGTAATACAGGTATATGAATACTTTTATAGTGTTGGAAATTTAGGCATTGTAAGAATGGACATTCTACACCTAAAGTAAAGAAATACGTTGGCCACAAGAGTCCTTGCAAGTCAAAGACAGCCTGTATAGTGAAATACTAAAGAGGTATCTTAATCCAGTGTTTTTCAAATTTGATAACTTTAAGACATGTGGACTTCAACTTCCAGAATGCCTCTGCCAGTATTTTGAAGTTTGAAAAACCCTGTTTGCACAATCAAATCTATCATTCAGTATAGAAATTTAGAAAAAGTTTGTGGAAGCTGAAAAGATAGAAGAATAACAAAATATCATCATTAGAGAATTAGATTATGAAACTAAAGAAGCTTGTAGGAATAGCAAAGCTGATCATTTAGTCAGGGGGAAAAACAAGACTGTTTGCTGACAGAAGAAAAGACAAAACTGATAATTAGGGGATTTGGAATTTGATTGCAAGATTGATGTCAATCTTGTGAGGTAGTCCAGACAGGAAGCACGACTAGGGTTACTAGGACTACTTTTATTGTATGGTTACATTAACAGAATGTTGCAAGTCTGAAAATTCCTCTCCTTTCCTTCACTCTTACTCTCCTCAAAGCTAGGGAGGATCTCTTCTGAGATGCTTTCTCACATCCCCATCCTTCCTTTGGAGTCAAATTTCATTTATCATACTGATGTCTAGACTGAAGATTTACCAAGGTCATTTTCTCATATCACTCTAGGAAGGTAGAAACTAGTTTATAACCAAGGGGGGGGTTGGTAGCAAAAGCGCTTCATTTTCCAGTTTCTGCTGTCTAGGTCAGGTTACTCTAGAACTGAAGTACTTCTGAATAGGGGTTGGTTCTCTTCCAGAGAAGAAATGATGAACTGAAGATGACTGTAGTAGAATGAAGAGCCAGTGAATATACCAGCGTTTGTAATTCCTCTCTGAACAAGGAGAGGACTTGAGATCACCCACAAGTGCTCCTGGCAGTTGCTCCTCATAAGGAGACCATGCAACAGCAATTTCAGATTTACAGCTCTAGAAGACAAAAGAAAGTTGTCTTGATGAAATTGCATTCAAAAAGGACAATGGGTTTACATACTTCCTTTTCTAACCACTTTTGGAAATTGTTAACTATTTTTTTTAGCTATTAGAACCTTGTGGAATCAACAGGTTTTATAGCACCTGGTGAGTTTCCTTCACCCTTCATGAAAAAAGTTTTAAATACAAGTTTACTGATCTTTTTTTCCTTTTGGAATAAATAGCAAAGTTCTTTTTACAAATGTAATTTTTTTTCTTGCTTCTCTCACCATGCGTTTTGTCTAAAGCTAACATTTTGCCTGATAAAAATGCCTTTCTCAAGAAGCACCAAACCAGAATTTCTGCTTTCTACTTATTTATCATTACAATGCTTGGTAAATCTCTTCATGGCTTGTACTGAGTTTCTTATAAGTCTGAACATACTTTAAATTTGTAAACCTAGTGCAGGGATAGACAACCTTGGCTCTTTTATGACTCGTGGACTTCAACTCCCAGAATTACTGAGCCAGCCATGCTGGCTCAGGAATTCTGGGAGTTGAAGTCCACGAGTCATAAAAGAGCCAAGGTTGCCTACCCCTGACCTAGTGCTTTGTTCAATATGAGTTCAATTCCATAGGACTTCGTGGACACAACCACCTAGTTTTCTTGACATAAGTGTAGAAGTTATTGACTGTTGCCTTCTTTTCAGGCAGGGGTCTTCAAACTTGGCTCTTTTATGACTTGTGGACTTCAACTCCCAGAATTCCTCAGCCAGGCATGCTGGCTGAGGAATTCTGGGAGTTGAAGTCCACAAGTCATAAAAGGGCCAAGTTTGAAGACCCCTGTTTTGAAGGTTGGGTTTGTTTGTTTGGGATTAGGCTAGTGAAGCCTAAGGCTTTGGAATTTCCTGGTGGTCTCTCATCAGAGTCTGACCTACGGGTATCTTAACTTTTCAAGATCAATCAAAATTACCAAGGGGCTACCACATGCAGTCTTTTCATGACCACCTCTGCAACCCTTTGTTTTATTTATATGAATGCAACATCAACTAATGAAGAAATTACAAGGCAGAAGCAGGGAACACGTAGCCTTCTTGTGTGCTGTGGCCTGAAAGGACTCTGAAAAGTGTTGTTCTGTCCCATTTCTCTGTTAGTAAAACTATGTCCTCCTAGTGATGATAACCTATATCAGTTTTTCTTAATCTTGGCAACCTAAAGATGCATGGATGTCAACTCCAACCTGCGTGAGGAATTCTGGGAGTTGAAATTCACACATTTTAAAGTTATCAAAGTTGAGAAACACTGACCTATATAATTCCAGACATCTTATCCCTGAGATATAGTATGCTGTCTTAGTCCTTGGGAAGATGCAGTTTCAGTTCTTTGTGTCTGCTGTGCTGAATATTCATTCCCCTTGGCTGACAGAAGGATCCCTTCTGCATAGCTTTTTTCCCCTGGAATATGTACATTTATTACTATATAGCTTTTGCCAGTGTCAGAAAATTGGAAACAGCTCCCATATATCTCTATATTTCATGTTTAAGCAATAGAGAATGGAACCATAAAAGTACTTTAGCATTTTAATAATCAAATTAGGATGTATGTTATAGTCAGATTTTATTTCTTCATATTTTTTTCTGGAATAGTAGCTGAAAATATGCAATAATTAGATTATATCATCACTTAATTCTTGACACATTTATTTTGCCTTTTATAAAGGGGAACACAGAAGAAATTATCAGAGGAGAAAAACTGAATATAATTGTGTCTAGTTAAAAGACAGAAGCAAATCTTATCTGACACAATTGACATTGTTCAAATACAGTAATCACTCTAAAATATTGTCCATGTGTGCTAGAAAAAATCCTATGGAGTTCATTGGATGTATAGGTTAATATATTCAGAATTACAATCTAGGTAGTTTCTAAAATTAAATTTGAACAAATGATAGAGTAATAAGAAATCAGTATACATTTTTCCTTTGTACCTAATGAATATTTGAAGCTTCTTCCATTTGTGCATTTATTTTTATTTTTAAAAATTAAAATTCTCTAAATCGTTTCTATATTTCACTTCCCATGTATTCTAATAATTGTAGTTTTTTTAAATGGTTTTTTTTTAAGAAAAAAGAATTCTTTATTGGCCAATTATGACTGGACATACAAAAGGAATTTGCATGAGCTCTTAGTGTACATTCGAGCAACAAGGGTTTTTATTCTGTATCCTGTATTACTGAAAGCAGCCTTGTTGACCAGCAGGTGGAGACTTGATTAACTTTCAGATATTTATTTTGCAGCTAAATTTATATAGGGAAACATTAGCATTTTTTAAAAATAAGAATATGGGATTTATATTAGTGAACATAAAAAAGTGGCTTAAACCTCTTTGTGATATACTACCCGTGTTTCCCCTAAAGCAAGACAGGGTCACACTTTCTTTTTATCCCCAAAAGCCCCACTATGTCTTACTTTCGGGGTACGGCTTATATTGATTGGAAAACAATTGTCAGTTTTATTTTAAGTATTTTAAGTATATTAAGTATTTTAAGTATTTTAAGTATTTAAGTATTTTAAGCAGGAGGCGGAAGTGGGCAGGAGTAATATGTCTTACTTTCGTGGTACGGCTTATATTAGCCGACCCCCTGAAAACCCCGATACGTCTTACAATCGGGGGTGTCTTACTATCGGGGAAACACGGTATACTGTACCATTAAAAACTTTCTGTGGTTTAATATCCCTTATCCCACCATAGGCTTTTTTCTTATCTTAGTTGCATAATTGAGATATCTTTAATTTGCCAGACTTAATATTTTAAGTTAATTTAGTACTTTAAAATATTCCTCATTTTCTTGTGAATTTAATTTTGTGCTTTAATTTTTGTCACTATATGTATTAGATATGTTCCATATACTTTTGGAGATAGGAACAGCAGGAGAAGAAAGGTCTATTTTGTAATTTGCTATATGCCAAATGTTTTTAGGACACTATTTTATTCATGCAATGCATGAATACTACCTTTCTGTGTCAAGATACCCTCAAAGCAGTTTACAAAAAAAAAGAAAAGATAATGTCATAATAGAATTAAAGTATATTTTAACAGAAGTCTGAGCAACAGCAACTACAGCAATAAATCATTAGTAGGACTGAATTTATAAATTGAGTAAATCAGCCCAAAAGGTGGATCAAAAGGTGACATACCACCTGAGTAGACCATGCCAGGAAAGGAAATCCATAGGAAGGTTAAAATTACTTTTATTGAGATTGGCTGTAATGATGAAATCTTGCAAGTTTGGTTGGGCTGTACCTCTCCACCACCTTATACTCCAGGGAATAGGGGAAGCATCTGCCTGAATTGCTTCTAAATGTTATCTGGCAGCTTTAGGCTTAAAGCAGGGGTCCCCAACCCCTGGGCCGTGGCATGCCAGCAACCGGTCTGCACAAACACGCAAAGCCCCATCCGCAGGATGCAGGCAGCAGATGAAACTATGCCCCCTGCAGTCCGCAGAAAAACCTCTCTTCACAGAACCGATCCATGGTGCCCAAAAGGTTGTGGACCTCTGGCTTAAAGAATGCATCATTCCCTTTTGTCTCCCTAATGGTTCCTGCATATCTCCACCAGTGTCCTTTTCCTTAATCTCTACTACTCTTGTTTGGGTAGTACCCAGGTAGTCCTTGCTTAACAACAGTAATTGGGATCAGTTTTTGAACACCATAGTGCAATGTTGTATGATAATTCTGGTAGCAGGTAGCAAAATCTGGTAGCAAATCCTGCATGTCATTAAGTGTGACATCACATGGTCACCCTTTGTGACCTTCTGCCAGCTTTCCCAATTGACTTTATTTGTTGGAAGCCAGTAATGAAGGTGGCAGATTATGATCATTTGCCCATGGGATGCTGCGACCATCATAATTGTGAGCCAAAGCATCTGAATTGTCATCACGTGACCATGAGGATGCTGTGACAGCCACAGCTACAAGAATTGGCCCATAGGTCTGGTTCAGCACCATTGTAAATTTGAATAGTTTATTATTTATTTATTTATTTGTTTGGGCTTGTATGCCGCTCCTCTCTGGAGACTCGGAGTGGCTAACAACATATATATATAAACAACAAATTACAATAAAAATCCCAAACAAGAAATATCTAAAAATACAATAAAACACCCACTCAAATTCAACCTGCTGAACAGGTTGTTGTAAAAGGAGGATCACCTGTAGTTGAAAAAGAAATCCACGATTTAGGAATTGCTCAGAACAACTCATTCTCCAGCACTAGAGATGGAGAATCCACCAATGGGTTTAGACTGTATTCCTGCCCAATCAGATCAAGTCAGCCAAAGTTGCCACGCCCGTCCTGGACCATAGAGATCCCAGTCATGACTTGATCTCACCTAGAACAGACATGCAAGTGTGGCTCTTAGGCAGGCACAGTCTTTATTGGTGAATTTTCCATTCCCCAGTTGCTAAACTGTGCTGTTTTTCAGCACAGAATTTGGATTTCTAACCGCATTTCAGGCTCCATTCAGGAACATCCTAAATTCCCAATTTAATTCCTGACTGGAGGAGAGGGGAACAGAAATTGAGTTTCCAAGGAAGGGGATCCTTCCTTACCCCTCTTCTCCCGACACTGGGAAATTGATCTTCCTCAGCCTTTAATTGTGCTGCTTTCATCTGGGGGCTAACAGCTGTTAGTCCTCGACTGTTTCTAAATCATCCTCATTTTTACCGGAGCTTGCGGCTGCAGCTCTGGTGACTGGATACAAGCATTAGTAAGGAGTGTTCTCAAGAACCTCACATGGCTAACCTTTCTTTGGAGCTGTGGCTGCAGCTCCGGTGTTTATTTAAGCTCGTTGTCTCCTTTTCACCTCTTAATTTCGGGAGATCATTCCTCTTATGGACTGAGGCGCGCTGCGTGCCAAACAGCCACCATCAATCAACTGTTAGGCAACTGATCGGATGGCCAGGAATACTCTGCTTCTTGTTTTTTTCTCCAGTTTTCTTCAATTAATTGCCAGCTTGGGGGCGAAGACTTTCCTCAGAGCAAGGGATCATTCTGCACCAGCGTCTTTCCCCGGAGCCTCCCTGATCGCGGCGGGCGTAGCCTCCTTCTCCACGCGCGGCTGCCATCTTGGACCACGTGGTCCCTGAACCGACTCCACTCCTTTGTTTAATGCAAATACTGGAGGAAGGGGCCCCGTCCTCTCCAAAAATCTGTCATTCTCACTGGTCGCTGGATAGGAAATTTGCTATTGGGGGGAGATGAACTGAGTCAGGCAGTCTGGGAAGAGCAGATTCAAGGGGTCTACCATTGTCAAGCAGACCACCATTTTGGAGACGGCCGCCATCTTGTTAACCAGACAGGCCCACCTTTTACCTCGAGGCCTGATACCTCCAGATGCACCTAACCCTTCAAAGCACAGTTTGCAATCTTGTCCTGGGTTCACTTGAGCCTTATTCAACTCAAGAACTGTCAGACAATCATTATAGGTCTCCATAACTTGCAGGCATGCTCTTTTTACATATTATGGTTATTGGTTTCTTTCAGGCCCAGTGTCTTCCGGCTTCACCTTGCTCATACCAGACTCAGCATGACTTTGCACTTACTAAAGTACCAATAATTTAACTAGATTCCAGGCGTCCCCTATCGTGCGTCTGTTCTTATCCACAACAGCCCTAGCTGGATTCCAGGCGCCCCCCATCGTGCGTCTGTTCTTATCCACGCAACTGTAATAGCTGGATTCCAGGCGTCCCCGATAGTGCGTCTGTCCTTATCCACGCAGCAGATTTACCTCGGTTCCAAGCATCCCCAATAGTGCATCTGTCCTTACCCAGTGGTGTATTACTCCCTGATACCAGGGGTACCCCATCGTGCTCCTGTGTTATCAGAGGATGGAGGATTCTATACCTTCCTCAAAGGGTGTTTTGCCGTATTCATTGGCTCTAACGAATCCTAATTCATCTGGACTGGAGGGCGCTGACAAGGCTGCGGCCAAAACAAGGTCAGAACTACCGCCAAGACCTCCAAGAGAGCTAAAAAGCAGGCCAGCCGGAGACACCAAGCCCTAGAAAAGGAGGGATGACCTCCTTTGACCTATCCCTGGGGGTCCCAACCTGTCCACTAGGTATATGGTCAACCGGGGAACCTTTACATTCACCTGCACAGTGTGGGACGGGCGGAATTCTCCCTATTTCCCAATCCATGGCTACATGGATTCACCATGGGACGCCCAAGGCTACCTTCACCCCTACTGTGGATGGACTTCAGCCAAGTGACCCGGTTTTCCTCCCTGCGGAGGCCCGTCTAACCTAGTTAATTGTGCAAGCAATAAACTGCGCTCTTGAGGCCAGAGCGCAAGCTCCTAGATCAGTGGCCGTCACTCAGCTACCTACCCATCAACCGATTCCTGAAAAGTATTAAGCCCCCTCCTCCCCGTCCAGGTCCACCTGTTCTGAAGGCTCATCCCTTCTCAGACTGGACATCGAACAGGGGTCCCAATGTCTGAGGAGGAGGAGCCTCTTCCAGAAGCTCCTTCATTCAGCGGCCTCTTCAATCCTTCCTTCCTTTGCCCCTTTTGCTCCGCAAGGCTACCTCCACAGCTCATCTCGGGCCTGATCCTTTCTCAACAACAACCACTGTTTCCCCAGACTCGGAGGTGGACCCAAACTTCACCAAACTGGGGGCAGCTCAAAACTGCATACCTTGTCCCCCCATGTTCCTGAATGCAGTCTGAAAACAGTGGACATCTCCAGCTTCCCTTCCCCTCTCAGGTTATACTGATAAAAAACTATACAACTTAGCCAAAAAATCTGGAGGAGGCCCTGGAAGGGCCCGCGGTGGATGAGCCATTAGGCCCCTAGTATCTACCACCACCATTCCCAGAGATGTCTCTGAGGCTCTTAAAGCTGAGGACCGTAAGTGCGAACTCGCCTATCGCAGAACACATCAAGTGGCTGCATGGGCTATTAGGGCAGCACCTACGCATCCTTCTTTAACAGATCAGCCCTTCACTGGCTCAGGCAGCTCCAGGCCCGTATTCCAGCGGAGGACATCTGCACCCACCAGGATCTTAGCAAGATGGTGGCAGCCACCGAGTATGCGTCAGTTGCCACTCTCCAAGCCGCCAGATTTTCCTCCAGGACTATGGCGTCCAGTGTCACTGTATGCTGTGGTCGAAGCACTAGCACGTTGATGGCAAGTCTAAGTGGCATCTATCGGCAGCCCCATATCAGGGAGGTAAATTGTTTGGAGATGCGTGGAACCCTTATCTCACTAAAAATAAGGATAAGCGCAAGGTCCTTAACCACCACCTTAAGAAATCGGACAAACTGTCCAATTATGACCCACGAGGGCAGTCTCTTCGTACAGGGGCTAGGTATAACTACACTCAACCCAGCCGTTCCTCTCCAGCCAGGCACCATTCCGCTGCTCCAAGTGACTCTCAAGCGGTCCCTTCCATAGGGGGCAGACTCTCTGTCTTTGCCCACCAGTGGGAGACCATCACCAAAGACTCGTGGGTACTAAACACCGTATGTCACGGTCTGTCACTAGAGTTCATTTCCAACCCTCCAAATCGATTCTCTCTTGCCCTTACCCATGAAACTGAACAAAGAAAAGGCTAATGAACGTGGCCGTTCACATCTACTAAACATACGGGCCATAGAACCGGTGCCGGCGGATCAGAAAGGTCAAGGGTTTTATTCCATTCTCCTTGTCGTCCCAAAGGCGTCAAGGGGATGGAGGGCCATTTTAGATCTCAAGGGCTTGAATTTTCATCTTGCTTACCGCAAATTC